>CM040619.1:73021963-73113520 GCA_022817965.1 Solanum lycopersicoides | reverse complement strand
CTAGCATTGGAAGATAGACCTTACCCCGGTCCTTTGTGGGGGACTAGAGAAGTTGTTTCCAATAGACCTCAGCACAAGAAAATCACAGTCCAGAACCTTAATGATGGGGGGAAAGCCCAAAACTGTAGTGTACTCTATCTATGTCTCTTTCTCTTTTTTAAGGGCTGTTGATATGTTTAGAAAATGAAAGAACCACAGGCAAATCATAGAGTAGGGCAACCACCCTTGAACAGAAATCCCATTATTCTCTCTGTTGCCTCATTCTGAGTTAATGTAACAAAAAGGGGTTCACAAGTAATTAATTGCAAAAACAGAGATGCAAACTAGCATAAGTGCAAAACTACAAAAAAAATCAGGGCTTACCAGAGAAGGGAGGCAAACCCCCCTCAAAAATGGACCTTAAGAGACAATGGACACAAATGACCCTTGAAAATCCTTCTTGCTTTAAACAAGATGGAGCACAGAACTAATATAAACTGTTGATGATACCACAGAATGGAATAACTAGCATGAGAAGAAGTGCTTGTCATGCTTTGTTTTCCACATTTACACCGGCAAATATCCTTATGAGAGAGGAATGTGAATGTCAAAGAGAATAAGCTATAAAGGAGAGCAACTAGCCTGTATGAACAACCATAATCAGTAATTCAATACTACAATACCTTTCCCTTCTAAGACTGATCTGCAAATGGTTTGCATGTAATACAATATGACAGGGACAAGTATAACAGAATGTTACAGGAAGAAGTGTGACAGATGTTGAATTTTTGTGAAATGATTGGATTATGCCAGTGCTTAAAAGTATAAAGACAGCATCTCCAATTGGATTGAAAATAACACTGAGATCGGAAACAATATATGCATATATATATCTATTGACCTGCAAAAGAGAAAGGATCTTTGCTTTTTCTCAATGGAGTATTATTTTTTCCAGATACGAAAAGGGAGGATACAAACTCTATCTGAATGTTTGAGGAGAGAATTTAGGATTACGATAAACACATTATGAACCATAATATCTCATGATTTCTATGAGGTAATTTATTTTTAAAAATTAAGCAAACATATTCACAAATAGGTGAGTAACTAGCCTGTATGAACAACCATAATCAGTACTGCAATACCTTTCCCTTCTAAGACTGATCTGCAAATGGTTTGCATGTAATACAATATGACAGGGACAAGTATAAGAGAATGTTACAGCAAGAAGTGTGACAGATGTTGGATTTTTGTGAATCAGATTTAAGCTCCTGCTTAAACCAAAACAATATAACTTCATGCTCATAGTTAGGTTTAACTTTGATGAAATCTTGCAAAATTTAATGCAATGCAATTTCTGGTAAATGACAATTTTTTCAAGTTCGATAGACTGGTTGTGTGATCAAAATATAAACAAAGATCGTAACTTACCTGGTAAATGATCTTGAAGCTTGAAAATAAATGTTGCAGATCCATCCCCAGTTTTGAATTTGGTCAGCATAGTTGTGTAGTAATTGGTAACCAATTCCAGGAATGACCTGCAAAAGCATGGTCAAAGCAATCCAGCACAAATTACCAGGCATGAGTGGCACATCGTGAACAATCTTAATATTGTTATTTCCTGCTGCCTTTCTTGTAGACTCACTCATGGCAAAGAACTTCTTTTCTTGGTAAAATGGAGGAGCATGGCTTCTTCTACTCATCTTCTTCCTTATAGCTTATCTGTTTCATCTCTATTTCCAACATCAATCCATTTATGTGAGTCCCCATCCACCCTAGAGGAGAGCTCGCCCTGGTATCAAATAATTCTTGAGATTCTCTTCACCATGAGAATACATATGTGTCAAGTCATTTCCATCATAATAGAATTCAGAAGAACCTGAACCAAAAACATCCCATGGATCATGTCCCCCTATACTGGCTATATCCTTTCAAGAAAGAGCATAAAAATTTAGATCAAACTTTGCAGGATTTGGGAACAAGCAGTCCTCCTTTTCCAAATAATATATGGCAGGGACCAAGAGACTATGTTCCATTCTTTCCAAAATTATACGTGAAAACAACTTCATGTTCAACAGAAGTTCCAATCTCATTTTCAGCGATGTAAGGAATAACATCTTGAAACCTGGTCTCGAGCAAAGGATCTAATGGCAGAGGAGACGGTCTGACTGAGGAATCAAAATTCGGGATCATGCTTATGAAATATGTGCTTAAATCTTGTTACCTAGTGGAGTATTTCCTAAAATGTGAATAATGTCATCAATGCGGGTGCTGGAATTTGGCTTAAAAATTCCAGAATATAAAATAAAACTACAGAGATATTTAAAATTTTGAAAGATCTTCTAACTCGTTTTCCCCAAGACCCCAACTTCTTCTTTCAAGCTCTCTGGTTGTTCCCCTAAAAAAACAAAAAGAAAGGAATTCAAGGCCTTAATTCCACCAACTTTCCGTACAGATCACTGCTACTGTCTTTCAGAGGTCAAACCACAACCGCTTGAACTCTTAGTTTCCCTCCATAAGGCATAAAACATGAAGCAACAAACAGTGACCAAGAGGAAAAAGCTAAACAGGAGACAAAATGTGGGTTTACCCAATACAACATATATCCCGCACCCACAATGAAGAGTCCATGCAACTTAGGCTCTTATTAAGGTCAGGAACAAATGGAAGGAATGGTTTACCATCTTTTTACTCCCCATCACATGTACTTGTGCACTCCCCTTGAGCTTGTAATTTGCTATTCCAGGTGTTAACAAGTTCCATTTTCACACTTGGCCTGGGGACAGAAACATCATCTGAGTTACTAACATATTTTTTATTTAGATAGTATCAGAAAAATACCTTGCCCTCCCAAGAAATTTGATACTATTACCTTTCATCAAAGAATACACAAGCACACAACTTAGGGTGGAAGATTGATCACATTGGTGGGATGACAGCTGTGGAAGCTCCAGAAAGCTTCTGCAGTCTCCTTACTGCTCTAGTTTCTGCATGATGGAAAAGATCATTAATTAGTTGCACACATTTTCTGTCATCATTGATTATCAACAGAAACAAGTACTCAAGGACTAATTACCTGGTATGAGTGGCACATCATGAACAGTCTTGTATTGTTATTTCATCCAGCCATTCTTGAAGACTCACTTGTGGCAAGGAACTTTCTTGCCTTGGTAAAAGAGAGGAGCTGACTGACATCTTCTACTCTTCTTCTTCCTTACAAGCTCATCTGTTTTACCTCGATTTCCAGCACCAATCTATTTATGTCAGTCCCCATGCACCCAAGAGGAGAGCATAGCTTGTGGTATTAAATAATTCTTAAGTTTTCATGTCTAGAATCATCAAATCCAAGGTACAAACACTTGCCATATTGTAAACAATGGTGAAAACAAAGACCAACTTAGTTTTTTACCTATCCTAATGGATACTACCAGTCATATCTCAAAATAACTTTACCTTAAAAACAATGCAATATCCATTTGGCATCCCATGAGTTTTAGTAACAATTTTCAACAAAGAAATGTCAGAAATAGAGCTTAGAGACTCTACTTTAAAGCCAAAATTTTGTGGGAAAGCAAGCAATACTGCACTTGCTAGAAAGATTTAGTTTAATTCTGGGAAAGCATGCAATAACAAGGAAATAGTTCAAAGTTAGAAGAAACACAATGAAATGGAAATTTAATTCAAAAATCTCATAGACCCACCTGAGCTGCCGAGTCAAGCAACAGTTTTTCAGCACAACAGAAAATAAGTTTTACTGAACTTCAACAGAAAACAAAACCTCCACATCCTCAAGGTTGATGAAACAGAGTAATCAGAATAAGAAAAGAGGAAGCTCACGTGTAATTTCACAAAAAGGGTGGTTTGGTGAGGGGGGGAGGAAACAGAACTTTGCGAAGTCAAAACACGAATAAGCTCAAAAGCTTTGAAATCTTTCATGGCTGCAAGCATCAGTTAAAACTTATGAGACAGAGAAGACGCACCTTGAAATGGAACTTTCTCCTAAATCTCATATACCCACCTGAGATGCCATGCCAAGAAACAGTTTTCAACTCGAGAAAAACATGTCAAATTGCTTTTTTGAGTTATACCAGAGAGAGTAATAAGAACAAGAAAAGTAGAAAGTGGTGTAGTTTCACCAAAAGGGTGATTTCGTGACAAAAAATTGAACTTTGTGGGGCAACACACGATAAGCTCATAAACTATGAAACATTCATGGCTGCAAGCATCAGTTTGCCTATGAGACAGAGAAGAAGGACCATAAAATGGAACTGCTCCCAAAATCTCATAAACCCGCCTGAAATGCCGTGCCAAGCAACAGTTCTTTAGCACGACACGCAACATGTTTGATTGAACATCAACGGATGAAAACAAACATATCTCTTCATTTTGTATAAAACGAGTAGAGTGAATAATAAGAATGTGAAAAGAGGAAGTGCATGTGCAACATCACAAAAGAGTGGTTCAGTGAGGGGTGTGAAAGGAACTGAACTTTGCCAAGTAAAAACATGAATCAGCTCAAAAGCGTTGAAATCCGTCGTGGCTGCAAACAACAGTTAGCCTTTATGAGACAGTAAAGGAACACCATGAAATGGAAATTTAATTCCAAAATCTCATAATCCCACCTGAGGTGTCGTGCCAAGCAACAGTTTAATCAGCTCGAGAGAAAACAAGTATTATTGAAATCCCACCGGAAGATAAAACATCCACATCCTCATCGCTTATAAAATTGAGCAGAGAGAGTAACTAAAATAAGAAAAGAGGAAGCTCATGTGTAATTTCACGAAAAGAAACTGAACCTTGCCAAGCCAAAACAAGAATTAGCTCAAAAGCTTTGAAATTTGTCATGGCTGCAAGCATCAGTTAGCCTTATGAGACGGAAAAGACGCACCATGAAGTGAAAGTTTCTCCAAAATCTCATATACCCAGCTGAGGTGCCATGCCGAGCAACAGTTTTCAACTCGACAAAAAACATGTTAAATTGCTTTTTTGAGTTATACCACAGAGACTAATAAGTACAAGAGAAGTAGAAAGTCGTGTAGTTTCACAAAAAGGATGACTTAGTGACAAAAAAATTGAACATTGTGGTGCCAAAACACTATCAGCTCAAAAACTGTGAAACCCAGCATGGCTGCAAGCATCAGTTTGCCTATGAGACAGAGAAGAAGGACCCTAAAATGGAACTGCTCCCAAAATCTCATAAACCCACCTGAAATGCCGTGCCAAGCAACAGTTCTTTAGCTCGACACGCAACATGTTTGATTGAACATCAACGGATGAAAACATACATATCTCTTCATATTGTATAAAACTAAGTAGAGTGAGTAATAAGAATGCGAAAAAAGGAATTGCATGTGCAACATCACAAAAAGAGTGGTTCAGTGAGGGGTGTGAAAGGAACTGAGCTTTGCCAAGTAAAAACATGAATCAGCTCAAAAGCATTGAAATCCGTGTTAGCCTTTATAAGTCAGTAAAGAACACAGTGAAATGGAAACTTAATTCCAAAATCTCATAATCCCACTTGAGGTGCTGTGCCAAGCAACAGTTTAATCAGCTCGAGAGAAAACAAGTATTATTGAAATCCCACGGAATATAAAACATCCACATCCTCATCGCTTAGAAAATGGATCAGAGAGGGTAATTAGAATAAGAAAAAAGGAAGCTCATGTGTAATTTCACGAAAAGAAACTGACTTTGCCAAGACAAAACACAAATTTGCTCAAAAGCTTTGAAATCTGTCATGGCTGCAAGCGTCAGTTAGCCTTATGAGACAGAGAAGACGCACCATTGAATGGAACTTTCTCCAAAATCTCATATACCCACCTGAGGTACCATGCCAAGCAACAGTTTTCAACTAGACAAAATACATGTTAAATTGTTTTTTTGAGTTATACTAGAGAGAGTAATAAGTACAAGAAAAGTAGAAAGTCGTGTAGTTTCACAAAAAGGGTGATTTAGTGACTAAAAAGTTGAACTTAGTGGTGCCAAACACGATAAGCTCATAAGTAGTGAAACCCAGCATGGCTGCAAGCATCAGTTTGTCTATGAGACAGAGAAGAAGGACCATAAAATGGAACTTCTCCAAAAATTTCATAGACCCACCTGAAGTGCCACGCCAAGAAACAGTTCTTTAGCTCGACATGCAGCATGTTTGATTGAACATCAACGGATGGAAACATCCAAATCTTCATTGTTCATAAAACGAAGCAGAGTGAGTAATAAGAATAAGGAAAGAGGGAGTTGATGTGTTGTATCACGAAAAGGGTGGTTCGGTGAGGGGTGGGAAAGAAACTACATATTGCCAAGTAAAATCATGAATTAGCTCAAAAGCACTGAACTCAATTGTGGCTGCAAACAACAGTTAGTCTTATGAGATAGAGAAGAAACACCATGAAATGGAAACTTAATTCAAAAATCTCATAGACCCACTTGAGGTGTCGTGCCAAACAACAGTTTAATCAGCTTAAGAGAAAACAAATACAAATTTTACTGAACTTCCATGAAAAAGTAATAAGAGTAAGAAAGGAGGAAGCTCATGTGCAACACATGGAAAAGGGTGGTTTGGTGGTTGGTTGGGGGGGGGGGGGAAGAGAAACCGAACTTTGCCATGACCAAACACGAAACAACTCAAAAGCTTTGAAATATGTCATGGCTGCAAGCATCAGTTACCCTTATGAGACAGAAGACGCACCATGAAATGAAAATTTCACTGAAATCTCATAGACCCAGCTGAGGTGCCATGCTAAGCAACAGTTTTCAACTAGAGGAAAAACATGTTAAATTGTTTGTTTGAGTTATACAAAAGAGTGCAATAAGAATAAGCAAAGTAGAAGGTCGTGTAGTTTCACCAGTTTAATGACAAAAACATTGAACTTCAAAAAGCAAGTTCTTGAATTATTTAAAAAGAGAATGCAGGCAAGAATTCCAAGAAAATCAAACAACAGAGAGTTGTCAAATTTCCCTTCTTTCCTTTTTAATGGGAAGAGCAGTAATATTACAAGAGCAGATGTAACGCCTGGAAAATTGATTCAGGATTTTACAGGGTTTTGATCGGAAATCGTCAATAGAAGAGAAGCCTGACCGAACTGCGCTCCAAATAACCTCACACTTTCGCTTAATTTTTTAATGTAGGCTGCAAGAATATTAACATATGCATTTAAGAATACCAATTTTACTTCAAAAGGCAACAATTTCCTTACCGAGATAATCAAGGCAGATTGATTGATGACGGAAATTGATTTTAGGGTTTATGGTCGGACATAGTCGCCGGAGAGTTAGCTTCTGTAATTTGACGACTTCTAAATTACGCAGTGCGTCTTTTTATAGATAGATATTGAACCGTGTGGCTTCTAACCTACGCAGTGTTTTTTTTACGCGGGTGAAAAACAAAAATAATGAACGCGGAAAAAAAAAAACTACTTACTATAAAATATAGTATTATTTTTAATAATTTTTTATCCTAGTACTTATATGTTACTAACTCGTTTTATTTTAATTTAAAATTGATGTAGTCTAATCTTGACAATGTGATATTCGTTATAACTTTGATTATCTAACTTGTGTAATTTTAATAGACTGATTTAGAATATGAAATTTTAATTATAAGTTATTGGATTATAAATTAATACTTTATTTATCCCTATTTACTTGTTAATATTTCTTTTTATATTTATCCATATTTACTTGTTCATTTTAACAAATCAAGAAAGGACAATAATTTATTTCCTAATATGCCCTTATCTAATTCTAGAAAATTTCTAGTACTACTAAATTGTAATGCATGCTTTTTGAAACCAAAAAATAAATTTATTATATTTGGGGAGTTGCATAATCTTTTAAGTTAATGATAAAATTGTAACTAACTTATGATAATCATTGGTGGCTTAATATGTGTATCACTTCTAAAATGGACAACTAAATAGGGACAGGGGAGTATCACTTCATTTTTTTTTTTTATTAATGGTAGTTGCAAAAAAATATATATATATATATATATATTAAATTAATTTTTAAAAAATTAAGTATATAATTTAACCTAAAATAAACTATATTTGATATTGAATGATATATCTATTTATAATTTCATTTTAAACTTTTTATTAAAGCTGTCAATATGGGTTAGACCACCTCATCCGGGCTAACCAATACAGGCTTTGTCATTTTACAGGTCAGGTCGGGCTAGCCCAATTTTTGTGTGGGCCAGAAAACAGTCGGCCCAACCCACAAGTATGTGGGATACAGGCTTACCGGGTCAGCCCATTTTTAAAAAATTATATCTTTTTTAACAATTATTAAATTAAAATTATAATTTATAATTTACAAATATTATCATAAATGTCAACAAAACCATATTATATGATGTTAATGTTACTACTTGTTAATCCAATCCATAAATAAAATTATTTTTATAATATTTATTAAGTTTTTTTTCAAGTAAAAGTATAAATATCTAAATAGAAATATTAACCTAATTATTTTGAGTTTGGACTCTCATTAATTTTAAAATTATATTATATATTTTAATTAATTTTTATTGGCCCACGGACCGGCCCTATCGACATTTCTCAAGCCCCTCAAATCAACAGGCTTATTTAGGCCGGGCAAAAAAGCTCTTTTCTTAAATGGGCTCCAAAAATTTTAGCCAATCTCAGGTTAGGCCAGGCCGGCCCAACGGGCCTAGCCTTTATTGACGGCTCTACTTTTCATTTTCAAACCTTACGGACTATTTTTTTTTTCAAACCCTCTTAATAGTTATTTTGAATCGCCACTTATTACGCCTTAATTCAAAGTCTTCCTAGAGCTAATAAGGCAAATGGGGTCGTTAAGCCATCACAAATACAACCTCCTGAAAAAGTTTCACAACAAATGTATATATTATATGTCATCCTAAATTCTAACAGATCCCTTTAACGCCCAAAAATTAAAAGCATAAATTGCGAGAATAACAGCATAATCGTGTATTATCAAGAAAATAACCATTTTCTTAAGCAAAATAAACCCTTAAAATTCTTCTTGCTATCAATGAGATGGAGCACAGAACTGATATAAATTGTTAAAACAAATTCTTCAACACCCTGCGAGAATAACAACATAATTTTTTTTTAAAAAGAAAATATTTCTTGAATGTTCTTAATATTTGCAAATATTCTTGAAAACTTCAATTTCTTTGATTTCCCTAAAATCTGCATTTAAATACACCAATTTAACTTCAAGAAAACAACTAAGAATGCCAATGTAACTTCACAAAGACAAAAAATTCTTCGTGTTTTCAAAAAAAGTATGCATGCAACTTGCCTACACCGGAGAGTTTCAAGTTTCAAGTTTCAAGAATACCGTTCGAGATCGCCGGAAAATTTTCAACGAGTTCGCCGGGAAAATTGATTTAGATTGTCGAATCGTCACCAGAGAGCAGCAGGAGTTGTCTACATGTAGCGTATGTTCTAAAATGACCGGTCGGTTACGTTTATTTAATAGTTTTTAATTTAGTTTAATCCACTCGTTAAAAAAAAGAAAAATTACACGGATAAACAAACTTATACTATTAAACTACTCATCATAGTTATAGTTTGCTATAATTACCATTCGCGACTAACATTATACATTAATTACGTGGGCTGACTTCGAGTTTGTATAATTAGTCATATTTGTATATGTATAATTCGTAAGGATATACAAATAAATATGTATAATATATAATTTTTTAGCCTATATACATATACAATTCACCTCTCTCCCACTCTCTGCCCTCTCTCGCTCGCCTCTCTCCTCCTCTCTCAATATCGCTCGCCTCTCTCCTCCCGCTCGCAATCTTGCTTGCCATTTATACAAATATATATGTATAATATACAGTTATATACAATTATATACATATACAATTCACCTCTCTCCCACTCTCTTCCTTCTCTCGCTCGCCCTCTCCTCCCTCTCTCGATTTCGCTTGCCTCTCTCCTCCCTCTCTCGATCTTGCTCGCCTCTTTCCTCTCTCTCTCAGTATCGCTCGCCTCTCTCCTCCCTCTCCCAATCTCTCTTGCCATATATTCAATTACTTATGTATAATATACAATTATCTAACCAATATACATATATAATTCACCTTTCTCCACTCTTTTCCCCCTCTCTCGCCTCTCTCCTCTCTCTCCCAGTCTCGCTCGCCTCTCTCCTCTATATACCATATAACTACAAATTGTAATTATCAAACTATAGCTATGGAGAGTAATTATTTATTTATAAGTGGTTATATGTAAAAGTTTCTCTTAAAAAGATGGTTCATGTAAAATATATACTTCAGTTATTTATTTTAAAAAATTTATTCTACTACTTCTTTATATTGTTTTTGAAACTACAAGACTCTATTTTATTTGAACTTTTTTGACTCATTTGTTTTTTGGTGGATATTTATATTCTATTTATTGATGATAACAAAACTTATAAGTGATGTAAAAGCTTGTAAAATTTAAAGGCAGAATGAAAATATGAAATTTATCATTCAAAATTTTAAATCTTTAATTGTGAGATAAAAAAATAATAGTTTATACCTATTAAAATGTTTTCTTAAAATAAGATACATAATTTAGGTCAAAGTTATTATGTTTCGAATTCGTAGTTGAATTGTACATCTATCTCTAATGATCTGAGGCAGACAAATCTTTATCGACATGTCAGACATTTTTTTAAGAAAAAAGAATGCTTTCATGTTCTATTTTGAATTGAAACTAGTGTATAATATTTCTTAAATTATGAAACCTACTATAGCTACCATCTTTAGTTTTTAATTTACATCACTTAAATTATAGTTTGGTTACTTCGAATGTCACTACTGTATATGTTAAGTTAATAACTATTTTGAGTTAAAAAATCAACTTCCGATTAGAGGAAAAAAATATTTAAGGGGCTGATGGGGAAAAAGCTGGTTAGTTTTTAAAGCTGGTCCAGCAGGCCCATTTAGGGGTGTCATCCCTTCCCCTTTAGTGGTCCTAGGCCGAGCCGATAAAGATGGCCCAATCTGATTTGAAGACATATTAGAAGATGGTGCCCTTTCTTTGATAAGATCCAAGTCAAACCACTAAAACTTACTTACTAGCTAATTTTACACGTAACGAATATAAATAATGAGCAAAGAACAGATTTCACATACTTTTAAGGTAAAATTATCATTTGTCGCTTATAAGTTTATAATTACAGAAATCTCTCAAACTGATACAATAATATAAGCACTGATACATTAATCTGATGTTCGAGATATATTAATCGTTAAGTAAGATACATTACATTTTATACATGATACACTAATTTGATATACATTTTATACATGAGTCACTAATCTGATGCGCGAGATACATTAATTTAATGCGCGAGATACACTAATCCGATGCGTGAAGTACATTTTATACATGATACACTAGCGCGAGATACATTAATGTGATGCGCGAAAATGAGGAATTTTGAAAATTTGTAAAACTTATAAGAGATTATGGTAATAAGTAAACTAAAAGGTGAAATTTCCGAAACTAATCCAATACAAATGATATTTTATACATGATACACTAATTTGATGTACATTTTATACATGAGACACTAATCTGATGCGCGAGATACATTAATTTGATATGCGAGATACACTAATCCGATGCGCGAGGTACATTTTATACATGATACACTAGCGCGAGATACATTAATGTGATGCGCGAAAAAAGAGGAATTTTGAAAATTTGTAAAACTTATAAGAGATTATGGTAATAAGTAAACTAAAAGGTGAAATTTCCGTAACTAATCCAATACAAATGATATTTTAATTCAAAGACTCTGGCTACCAAGAGTTGGGTATATGAGAAGAAATTGTTGGTAACGTTAATTAATTATACCAACCTTTTAAGATTATGATCCTCCTTCCATCAAGCAACAACTAAATCGATTGAAGCATGTTCGATTCACCTAAAAATGAACAATATACTCAAATTCTTGTTCATTTTGAAACTAGTGAAGACAGGGGTAGCATACTATTAGAAAAATAGCAGAAAAACTGGAAGTTCAAGTTCCCTAAACTTGGGGTAGCTCCTTCAACCAAATACATGAAGCAAAACAGTCATTCAATGGATTCAAATGATCTGATGAAGATGAATTACAAACAACTAAACTTTCAACAGGATAATCACAAGAATGTAAAGAAACGAGGCCAATGATGACACGCAAAATTTTCACATACTCAAAGTGTAGGTAGCCATTCACATAATGTTTTTGCTTGGCCAACACATCTTGACCACTCAATAGTTTTGAACAAATGCATTATGCATGCAATGTAATGCCAAAAGGACCAAAGTCCTAAAAGCAACAAGAAAAAAAGAGTTACTGATGATGACTTCAAACATTCATCAGAAAGAGAAGTACCTGGAATGGCACACAATAAGACAGCAGCATTCTGTCTATGTGACAAAATGTGTAGAAAGATTAATCTGATTTCATTCATCAACCATATCATATGAGGAGTAAAGTTGGTTTCCACAGTTCTTATAGGCCATCCCTGATTATTTTAGCTATCTTTAGCACAAGGTCAAAACAACGCATGGCCATTTCACGCATGACTTGAGTAAATAGGAAGCTGTATGAAAACTCTGAACCATCTTATTTCTGTGCTGCCACTTGCTAGACAAAAGTATAGGTGGACATCTTTCATGTGCAATACAGAATAGGTAAGCAATTAAATATCAAAAATATACACGATTGTATGTTCAAAACATTACAATGCCCATAACAAGGAAAAATGGAACTGGACGGAGAAGGCCTTAACTCGAAAAAGAAGGAAAGAAAACATACATGACACTACCTCAGACTACAAGTCCCATTACGGTAGCCGCACTTCTTGAAACGAAAATACCAATACTATGACTGCATCACCTTATTTTGTTCAACACATGTAGGTGCCTTGAATGTTTGACACTTCCACATTGGCCTCTCAAGCGGAAAAATGGGATTATTACTTGTAGTACCTTTGCTGATGTTCTCATCGAACGATGATGAACTCTTGGATTTCAAATCCTCTTTAGGGCTTGCTTGATCCCTGAAGCTGCAAATGCTGAGTGGTAACTTTTTCTGCTTAAGCCTTCCTTTCTTTTTCTCAATGCTGCAACTATCATTTACAGAATCCCCAACTTTCTCCTTTGAGATAATTGATTCTCTTTCCTTGTTTTCCATATTTACATAGTCAGCTTTACTAGAGTGTGATGCTTCCCCATTTTCCATCTCAGTGTGGTCAGATTTATTGAATTTTGTGTTTAAATCTACTCTAACAAGGTCTTTATCCGAGATATGCCTATCTGACTCTCTTTCTCTAGTAAAACCATTCCCATTGCTCGTGGAAGGACGGTTTCCTTCCAGGGATGTACTTCCATTCTGAAGCTTAGATTTTTCTGAAGGAGAAGACCTCTTCAGCCTCTTATGTTTTTGATTTCTCGGGTCAGAGGTTGAGTTCTTCAAAATTCTTGGAGAGCTATTAATGGCCCTATGCAACGTCCGAGCTAACTCTTCATCTGTTCTACAATTATCAGTCCCCTTATTCTTATTGTACAGAGTCTGAACAGGAACATGTTTTTTCATCTTATTCCTCTTCAAATGTTTGTCCCTACTGTTTCCATCATCAGAAAGAGTAGCAACCAATTCTAGAGCGCTCTTAGCAGCAGCCACAGCCTTTGCTGCTTTCGCAGCCTTCTCTTCTGCAATGGCTCTTGCAGCTTTTGCAGCCTTCACAGCTTCTAGAGCTGCCAATCTTGAGGCCTCAGCAATCTCCTCATAAGATCGATTAGAGTCTCCAAAATGAGACTTCAATAGATTATTAAGACGGATATCAAAATCACACGGGGAACTACTAACAGTTGGCGGGGATGGGGTAGATGAGTAAACATCAGAATTCTGCTTCTTCAATCCAGCAAGAAGCCGCTTACGTGGAGGCAAAAGCACATCGGCATCCAAGTGATTAATATCACATACATTAGCGTCCATCTTTTTCCTACATCTACACACTTTCAAACTACAAAAACAAACATTAAAAATCACACCTTTATTAGCACAAAGCTTTATAAAAACAAAACTACCAGCTGGCAGCTTGTTATTTCCAAACCCTACATTAGATTCACATACTATTAACCCTAAACTACCAAAAACTCGATCGCTTCATTCAATTGAATCCAAATCAATCAAAAAATCCCAAATTCAATCCAAACCCACAAGCAGAAAGCAGAAAAATAATCCAACAGACTTAAAAATGAATCAAATTCAGGTCAGTTCAATATTTTCCAACCTTCCAATATCAAAAACAGATGATTTGTACATAATTCACCATAATCCATGATAATTAGCAGCTGATTCAAGAGAATTATGCAAATCTAAATGAACTTAGCTCCTTAGATAAAAATTAAGAATTAAAAAAAGTCCCAATTTTTATGTGCAATTAAGATGAAACGCCGAGAATTGAACACAATGAGAATCAATGAAGGCTAAATACCTGATCTTGTCATTTTACAGAAGAAGTTGAAATTAGGGTTTTTAGAGAGAGAGAAAAAGAGAGATGTGGAGAAAGAAAGATGGTGTGTTGAAAAACCAGTTGAAATGAAATGACACAAAATTTTGAAGATCAAATTATTATTAATTTAATTAAATTTAATTTTCAGGAATTTTTTTAATTACAAAATATGAATTATAGTATGATAAGTAATAAATGGGAGAAGTAATACACTCGTCCTATGTACATTCCTTAGTTACATTGAACATTGAAGAATTGTTGTTGAAAAAGGTTCAATCTTTTCCATTTATTAGCATGAAAATCTTTACTTTGAAGTGATGAGGTTATCTAAAAATATTATAAGTATCGTTTTACAACGTAAATTTCATATAATTTTCTCAGTAAATATTTTGGATTGTGAATGGTAATGTATGAAAAGTTTTAAGAAAATTAAGTGAATAATAATAATAATAATAATTAATAAAGAGTGATGAGATCTATCTAGAAATATTATAACTGAAATTCACATGTCTTTCTCCGTATATATTTTGGAGATGTTTGCGATAGTTTACGAAAAAATTCATGAAATTAAGTTCATAATAATAATAATAATAATAAAATAAAGAGTGATGGGCCCATATTGAAATATTGTAATTAAAAGTCATATGCTTTTCTCCATATATATTTTGGGATTGTTTGCGGTAGTGTACATAAATTTTCATGAAATTACGTCCATAATAATAATAGATAATAATAATAAATAATAATAATAATAATAAAGATTAAAGAGTGATGAGGCCCATATTGAAATATTGTAATTAAAAGTCATATGCTTTTTTCCGTATATATTTTGGAGTTATTTGCGGTAGTGTACGTAAATTTTTCATGAAATTACGTCCATAATAATAATAATTATAATAATGATAATAATAATGAATAAAGAATGATGAGGCCTATCTTGAAATATTGTTATTAAAATTGTTTTGTATGTTATAAATTAGTATATATGTGATAGCTAATTTTCGCTACACCTAATAGTTACGTGAAATAAAAGATGAAATAAGTTAGTTAGTTATTAATAACATGTATTAGTGTTATTAATAAGTTAATATATAGGGTGAGAAAATAAAATAGGAATAGTAATTACATTAACCATCAATCCGTCAAAAAAGACTGTACATGTGACGTTTAAGTTTTTACTATAAGTAATGAGATGAAAAGAAAAAATAAATCTAACTCCCACAAAATTTGTGAATATTTTCTTAAAAAAAATTATTGTCAAAAAAATAAATATTTATGTGGTTTAAATTATCTTATGAAGGAAAAAACTTACTCGTTTATACTTTAAATCAAATTAATACAATTTTAATTGTAATGTGATTTAATAACGTCAAATACATATTATTTAATTAAAATTAAATAAAATGAATTGTAAATTTTAACACATAGCGTAAGCGTGCATATATTGAATTGGTGTAAATATTCGATGCGTGTAAGTTTTACCAATAGTTATAATAAAAGAATTAAGTTGAGTTTATACTTTGACATTTTTATTTGCTTTTAATTTGACATGAAGTCTAAAAATATAAAAATAACTTTCAAATATTTGATCTTAAATTAAAAATATATAAATATATTAAAATATATTTTAATTTTGTAATCTTAAAAATATTTATAGAAATTAAGAATTGGTAAAAGAGACTATTCTTTGAAAAGATTAATCAAAAAGGATAAAGAAGATACAATATAAATAAAAAATAAATGAGTTAGTTAAAATAATTGTACTCTACTTGTTAGTAAAATAGAAATTTCCAAAAATATTTTTTATTGCGCATGCAATTTTTTTTTATCCCGCATCTATTGAAAAAATGGTTTTACTATATTGTCCTTAATAATGTTTTATAAGTAAAATTTATGTTTCCTTCTTATAAATTGTTGAAATGACTATATATATTTTTTTTTTTTGCATAAAGCGTGTTCAGTGATAGCGTTTTATGGGTAAATTATATTTCTTCTTATAAGCTGTTGAAATTACTTTATTGTCCCTACTCTTCATGCATAAAACGAGTTTATTGATAGCGTTTTATGAATAAAATTATGTTTCTTCTTATAAATTGTTGAAATTACTATATTGTTCTTACTCTTTATTCAATGACAGCGTTTTATGAGTAAAATTATATCTTCTTATAAATTGTTGAAATTACTATATAGTCCCTACTCTTTATGCATAAAACGCATTCGGTGACATCATTTTATGAGTAAAATTATATTTTTCCTTATAAATTGTTGAAATTACTATATTGCCCCTATTCTTTATGCATAAACGCGTTTAGTGATAGCGTTTTATGAGTAAAATTATGTTTCTTCTTATAAATTGTTGAAATTACCATATTGTCCCTACTCTTCATGCATAAAGCGCTTTTATTGATATCGTTTTATGAGTAAAATTATATTTTTTTCTTATAATTATTGAAATTACTATAATATCGCTATTCTTTATGAATAAAACGCGTTAAAACGAGTTAAAATAACTGTACTCTACTTGTTACTAAAATAAAAATTTCCAAAATCTTTTTTTCTTGCGCGTGCAACTTTTTTTTATTCCGCGTCTATTGAAAAAAAAAACTAGTATAAAAGTAGGCTACCTTCACTTATTTTAGAAAACTCACCCTCATACCACTGCATTGCCGCCACTCTCCGGTGACGATAGCCGATCAAAACCTAAACCCCAAATTAATTTCCCCGCCGATCATGCACTGCTCTTTCCATTACCGAATTCTTGTAAATTCTTATTTAAGAAAAAAAAAAGGTAGAGATTGTTGTCTTTTTGAATATTCAAGAATGTTTTCTTTTTTCAAAGAAAATTATGTTCTTATTTTTGTGTTGTGTGTTAAGGATGTTGAAGAAATTAGTTTTAACTTTTCAAGTCAGTAATGCAGTTCGCACAGGGGATTTGAGTTTTGTTTCAGAAAAACTGTATCTGCAGACAAGATGATGAAGAGAAACTGAAATTTCCAGTTTGATTCCAGGAAACCCTAAATTGATCAATTTTTTCGTTGTTGTCAAATTGGTATTCTTCCATGCAGTGGTTTTAAAGAAAATATTCAAGAAACTGTTGTCTAAGTTACATTGGTATTCATAGGAAATTGTTGTTTTCAAGAATATATTGGTATAGAACTTCAAGAGATCTTTTCTTTTTTAAGAAAATCAAAGAATTATGTTGTCATTAAAGCATGTTTACAGAACGGCAAGTGTTTGTACCTTGGAATTTATGACTGTAGACAAGATGACTGCTGTTTGCTAACAAGGATTTGTTGGGATTTTTCTTTTTGCAGTCATTGTATTTTACAACTAACCAGTACGAAGGAAGCAAATGCACTCCAAGTACTCATAGTTTTCTCAAAATCAATCAAGTAAAACATATTGACTTACATACTTTACTTCTAAAGCTATACTCTGATCTGATTGTTCTTATGGTTTCCATACATAATCTTGAAGTTCAAAGAGGGTTTTGCATTCTCCGAAAGAGTCTCTGCTAAGAATCACCCTTTCACATCCCAGTGTCTCCTTTCAAATTGTTTATATTGAAAGGTCCGTCTTTGATAAACTAGCTAGTAGAAGGATATGTCCTGTTTGTTTTCTTAGATTTTTATCATCATGCAGTGAGGACCTGCTTTGCACGCGTGCTTCTGCTTCTCCTTGGCGCTGTTGTCCAGCGGGTTTGGGATTCATCTGAGTTCCCTGAACAAATTGAATGCAAGCGTTGGTGCATTCAAGCTGTAAAGATACATCTCAGGTCTTGATGTTTACACAATAAAGGTATAAAGGTAAACTATTTGCTGGCTGTTGCCAAATATGCCCGTGAAAACAGATACCTTACCTGGGCATATGTCTAGGAATGCAAATTGCTGCTATAGAGTAAGCTAGATCGTTTCTTGGGTTGCAAGGTACGAACAGTTCAGAATTTTCATGCCAGAACTTAAGTATCCCCTTCATCATGAATTTCCCTCATGATCTTCATGTGTTTTAGGTCTCATTTCAGAAGCATTTATATTAATCTGTAGATCATGTTCACAGGGTTCAGAAACACATATGGGTGGTACCATACGTCTTGGATCAAGAAGAATGTGCTTTCAAGTTAAAGATTCTAAATCTGCAAAACTGTAGTACTTCCTTTCCTCCAACCTCATTGCATTGGCTGTATCACTCTGTGTGAAGGTAATGATTGTCTAAAAAGTCATTGACTTGTTATTTCAACTTGGAGTCAGTAACAATGAAATCCCACAAGTACTTGGAGTCTCTAACTTATTTAATTATCAGGTCTTATCTGGACAAATGAGGACAACTAGCTATCTTGATTCCGAGCAAGAATTGGTATGTTGAGTTTGATGATAGGTAACATTGAATTTCAATCTTTTGGGGCTCTTATATTAAGTAACATTGATTTTGAGTCTTTGACTAAGCTTTTGCAGGTCATGCCTGAAATTGGCTACCAATTACTACACAACTGTGCTGACCAAATTCAAAACTGGGTTTGGATCTGCAACATTCATTCACAGGCTTCAAGATCATTTACCAGGTAAGTTGCTATCTTTGTTTGGATTTTTATTACAGAACCAGTTTGTGGAACTTAGTAAAATTGCCATTCACCAGAATCCGTTGCACTAAATTTTGCAAAATTCATTAAAGTTGTACCTAACTCTGAGCACGAAGTAATATGTTTTGGTTAAAGCAGGAACTTAAATCTGATTCACAAGCAACCTACATTTGTCACACTTCTTGAGGTAATATTCTCTACTTGTCTCTGTCATATTATTCATTCAAATGGAGGTACATGCAAACCATTTGCAAATCAGTCTTAGAAGGTAAAAGGTATTATAGTATTGATTGTAGTTGTTAATAAAGGATTTAGGTATCACGTTCACTATTAGGAAATAAGAATTGGGAATACGAATTATTGGGGATAAAGCTACGCTGAGGTAGTATAAATACACAAGGGTTGGGATAGATTGCTCACCTACATTCTCAAACCTCTTAGTCTCTTACTACTCTTTATAGCTTATTCACTTCAAATATTCCTCCCTCTTGTAGGATATATGCCTGTCTCTGGAAAACGAAGCATGACAAACACTTCTTCTCAGGCTAGTTATTCCATCCCGAGGTATCAATAGCACAATTATCAGTTCTGTGCTCCTTCCTATTGAAAGCATGAAGGATTTTCGAGGGTTTAGGCCTTTCATCTGTCATTTGTGCGCATGGTCTCTTTAGGTGCATTTTATGTTTTAATTGAGATAATTATAGAAAATGAATTACAAATTGTAACTTCTAAGGGAAGAGCTTTTCTTTTTCTAGTACCATCAGTTACAAGATTCTCTTCCAGGTGTTCCGTAAGAAAATAGTTGGTGCTTTGGTACTTTTAGCCCAGCTTTCGGGAACAGTATATGTGCCTGTTTCTTTCATCTTTCGTTATATTTCGTTTTGTCTGGACATTCGAACTATGGTGTTCCCTTCTTCTGTTGAGTATACAGAAGCAACCCCCCTTTTTCTCCTTTTCGTATGGCTCCTCAAAAACTTCTCCAAGTGACTTAAAAAGCAAATTTCTCAGGCAGCTAAAGTTTCTTTGCCTTGGTGGATAATGCTGAGTTCAAATGATGCCATACAGCAGTCATTATGGAGCTTGCTTTGTTTCCTCAGGGACCTCAAAAAAACACGGGCAACTACTTTATCATGGGAAAGAAGGAATCATTCCTTCAATGACAGTCAACTTCACTAGAACCATGGACCGGGAGTGAGGTCATTTCTGCTATTGTAAGTATTAATCTCTTTGATATTGTTCTAATGCATTTTGATGTGCAGAAAGTTCTGCTCAATTTATTATTTTACTTCATCATGTGAAGTTGTACTTTCTTTTGAAGGATCTGGAGTCTCACGAGATGGACGAGATGGACTGGTGCTGATGGGAGAAAGATATGGTAATCTGTTTGCAAAATGCTGGACTGACATCATATATTCTATTGTATTGATGCTGTTGTACATAAGATCTTTTCCTGACAGCTAGGATTTTCATAACTTGGAATGGTTGTTGTAGTCTATAGGATTGCATGCATTACTCAACTGATAGGCTGTTTGATGATTCGTGAATGGCATTACTCAACTGATAGGCTTCCTCTTTGTCTGGCCATTTTAACTATGGTTTCGTATGATTGCTTTACACTAGCTAACATTAAAATACAACTATTAAAATGAATGGCATGCTTTCCCAGCAAGTTTTGGCTTTAAAGGAGAGGCTCTGAGCTCTATTTCTGATGTTTGTTTGTTGGAAATTGTTACTAAAACTTACGGGAAGCCAAATGGATATCGTAAGTTTCGAAGATAAATTTCTGTTGAGTTTTAGTTGGTAGCATCCATTAGGATAGGTATAAAACTAATAACTTGGTCTTTCTTCTAGGCATTGCTTACAGGACGGCAAGTGCTTGTACCTTGGAATTGATAATTGTAGGCAAAATGTTTGTACGACAGATAATTCTACATAAGCCTACCTGATACAAGAGTTGACCGTTGTTTGCTAATAAGGAACTTTCTTGGGATTTTTCTCTTTGCAATCATTGTTCGTGATGTATTTTAAACCAATCAGTTTGAATGAAGAAAATGCACTCCAAGTACTTCTAGTTTTCTCACAATTCAAACAAATAAAAAATAGTGGTTTACATAATTAACTTTCAGAGTACAGTTCTGATTGATCTTTTGGTTGCATATATAATCTGGAAACCCAAAGAGTGTCTTGCATTATCGGTAAGTGTCTTGTCTGAGAACCGCCTTTGTGCATCTCAGTGTCTCCTTCTAAAATCTTTGATATTGAAAGGTCCGTCTGTATTAATACCGGCTAATTTTTGTAAGGATATGTCTTGTCTGGTTTCTTAGATTTTGTTCGTTTGTGTGCAGTGATGATGACCTGCTTTGCGCACATGCTTCTCCTTCTCCCTTGCCGCTATTGCCCAGTGGTTTTCGGATTCATTTGAGTAACCTCAACAAATTGAATGCAAGTGATGGTTCATTCAAACTCTCAGGATACATCTCACTTCAGATTTGGAGGTTGGAAGCACAACTTTGACCTATTAAATATGCCAACACTGTTGATCTTTGACATTATTCTAGAGACTCAAGGTTTCAGGATAGTTTTTCATGTATCCTTTGTTTCATATCTTTTTTCTTCTTTTGAAAAATAAAAGAGGGAACTATATTAATGACTTTGATCTTAGAGGAAGTAGCTTAGTTTGAACGTTTAACACTACTCTAATGTTCTAACAGGGTTAACAAATACTGGAAATCATTAAGTAGAATGAGAGGATTAGGGAAAAGCTAATATAGGCTCTGAAGAAGTGACAAAAAGTCTTATTTTATCTTTGATGAGTGGAGGAAGTTTCCTCCTCATCTATTGCTATCCCGTTCCTGCTCCTCTTTACCGATATACCTGTGAACTATAAGATCAAGAAAAAGAGATGCAGTGCCCAGAGTTTCAAAGCTATTCTTGAGCTTCCTTCTCCTGCAGCCAAAGAAACTGACTGGAGAGTGCTTGTCAGGAGGGAGATTCGATCTTTGCAGTCTTAATATTCATTAAGGCATTAGAGATTACAATGTCTTTTTTCTAAGTGTCATAGTCTCACTCGAATTCCATCTTGCTTATGTTCTGATCTTGTGATAGAACCGTCATGCCTTCTATTTTCATTCAAATTTTCAGAATTTGCACCAACAAAAACTCAAAAGTATCTTAGATTCTAATCTTGATGTCTTGCATTTTGGTTGGTGATTCTTCGGTTCCTGATACCATTGATAAAAAACTGCTTGGAGGGTGCCAAAGTTCCACCACTTGCTATAATTGATTAGGTCAATGATCAGGTCTATTCTGGCCTTTGCATAGTCCGTTATTTCTGTTCTTGGTTTCTCGTAAATATAATGCATTTACTTTAAACAATTGTTTCTCTTAGGGATTGTTTTGTTGGACTCAGTAGCAAACATAAAACTCAGCATAAACTTCCGCATAAATAGTATAATATTTGTTGGCTGCGTAAGTCATAGTAATAACTGCATAACTATGTATCACTCAGTTATACGCATAAGAAAAAATAAGCTCGACATGACATGCAGCGTCTGGTTGGTGGTATTTAACTTTCATTATTAATATCCTCGTGACTTATGTGAGAATCTAAACGTTATTCATGTAGATAGTCCCCGCATAGCATATCTTATTTACTATTCACTGCACTAGAATCCCTTCATTATTAGTTACTGCATAACAATTTTTACATTATTATCACTGCATAAACATTCCCTCTATGACATTTACGTATCCAAATAATGTCTTAACTCTTTTGTATTGCAGTTTTGTGATATTACTGAAGAAAAGGATTATGATCTTTTGTTTGATTCTACCATTTATCTTCGCTGAGCATTACACTCATTATCATGTTCTACAGCATGATGCAGATGAGCGAATTCGAACTGTGTGAAAAGGTAATGATTGTCTAAAAACTCATTGATGTGTCATATCAACGTGGAATCTGTAAAGTGAATTATCAGGTCCTATCTGGAAAAAAGCGGATAACAACCTATCTTGATTCCTAGCAAGAAATGGTACGTTTATGGTAATCTAATGTGAAATAGATTTGTCCTGTGCTGCTGTGGCTTATAGGGGAAGACTTGAAACTCTTTTTCATCGGTCTTTGACCATGCCTTTGCAGGTCATACCTGAAACTAATTACCAATTACTACACAACTATGCTGACCAAATTTCAAAACTGGGGTTGGATCTGCAACATTCATTCTCAAGCCTCAAGATCATTTACTAGGTAAGTTAAGGATCTTTGTTTAAATTTTCATCAGAACCAATCTATGGAACTTTTGATAAAATTGCCATTTACTTGAAATTCTATTCCACTAAATTTTGCAGCATTCATTGAAGTTGAACCTAACTCTAGCATGAACTGAACAGCAACGGTGATAGCCAATTCAAATGCTTAAACTGCCTATTACTGTTGTCCTTTAATTAACTACACACACTATTATCCTGTATTAGGTGTAGATTATGTATAAGTCCTTTGTTTTTGATAACATTGGAAAATCTTGAACTGACCTGAATTGGATTGATTTTTTTTCGTCTGTTGGGTTATTTTTTTGCTTTCTGCTTGTGGGTTTTGTAAAAATATAGCAAAATAATATTATTGAATTGTTGTTGTATCTACATTATTACAGGAGACCCTATTTATAGACCATAGAATACAATCCTTTACCAAATAGGATACTATTTAGTAGTCCTATTCCTATTCTAATAGGATTATATAAACCTATTCCTATTCTAATAGTATTGTATAAACTATTCCTATTCTAATAGGCTTGTATAAACCTTTTCATATTCTAACATTCCTCCTCAAGCTAGTGCGTACAATTCATGCACCTAGCTTGTTACAAATGTAATTAACACGGGGACCGATGAGGGGCTTGGTGAGATATTTGCAAACTTCACAAAATTGACGGTCAATCTTAATGTGCTTGTCTTCTCATTAAATACTGGATTTGAAGGATTTGATGCATAATGCCAGTAAATCTCAATGTGCTTAATCTTCGCATGAAATACTGAATTTGATTCATAATGTTGGTGTTAAACTTCCCAACCCAAGCTTGAGAAAAATTGTTCTAGACCATAGAGTGATCTGCACAATCGATGACACAACACAATCGACATACAAGGCTATTAAACTCCCCCCGAGCAACGAAGTGCTCAAATCTAATATAAAGTATATGGATCATGTTGGCATCAATAGATGAGTTAATATTAAATAAGAAAGTCACCAAAAAATTTATTGGAACATGCTCATATGCCGGTGTATTAGATTTGATGGCTAAAAATGGTCACTAGAAAATAGAAATTATAAAGGATAGTTCAAATTGATGGAACGACCCCATTGACAAAAAAAGAGAAATAATATGGGTAGGGTCGGAATGATGGCACGACCCTAATTAAAAAGAGAAATTATATAGGTAGGATTGGAATGATGACACAACCCTACGCAAATCAGATTTGAGGAGTCACCGGAAAAGCTATGCAAATCAAATCTAAGTTACTGAAAAGACACATGATGTTATGCAACTCAGATATGAGAAAATAGTTCGGAAAAAAATCCACGGTATTACACAAATTCAATATGAAAAGTAGTCCGGAGATGCACGGTGCTACGCAAATCAGATATGCAAAAAAAGGTATCACCGAAAAGATGGGACGGTGCTACAAAATTAAATATGAAAAAAAGTAGTCACTGGAATGATGGCACAGTGCTACACAAATTTAATATGAAAAAGTAGTCACCGGAATGATGGGATGGTACTACAAAATTAAATATGAAAAAGTAGTCACTGGAATGATGCTATAGTGCTACACAAATTTAATATGAAAAAGTAGTCATCGGAATGATGGGACGGTGCTACAAAATTAAATATAAGAAAGTAGTCTCCGCAAATATACACGGTGACCCAACTTTTGACGATATTAGCAATCAAGATCCAACTGTGATGACCAATTGAAGAGAACATTGAATGTACCCCTGTACTTGTAGGGAGCAATCTCAGATAAATAAATAGGTACTGATTGATTAGCAAATCCGACTCCAACTCCAAGAAGGATACGACCCAAGATGAGCATGCTAATGTGGACAACAGCAGCATTAAGAAGGGCACCAAGCAAGAAGAAAAGACCTCCAAGGAACATTGTCACTTTTCTGCCATGTTTCTTATTAACAAAAGAAGCGACAAAGGGAAGAAGAGTTTGAGAAAAGGATCCATAGAAGTAACTCCCCCTGAAATTCCAATGTCGTAACCAAAGATCAACCCTCCCATTGCTGCCATGATACAAGTAATCGCCACGTAACGTGTCAACTTCCCTGGGTACTCTGAACCTCCTTCATCAGGAGCACTAAAGTTTCCACCAGCCATGATCAATATCAATATCAATGGAAAGATGTATTATGCTGTCGAAATATGCCCACAGTAGCCTGAAAATTCTGATTTCGCTGGAATCTTGTCGGAAACGGCCCGAAAATCACCGGAACCCTAATTCCGGTGATCGAATCTAAAGAAAAATGGTCGGGTTCTGGTCAGAAGTACTGGACGACCTCAACAGAAGAAAAATATCGAGAAAAAAAAAAGACCGGAGAACCCCTCACGCGCCGGCGTGTGTACAGATCTCGTCGGAAAATTTCCGCCTCCAATCGGCGCGTGAGGGCGCGTGGAGGGGTACTTTCCGGTGGGTCAGGTCGGGGTTTGGTCGCCTGAGCCTCCCGAGCCTCGTGACGGTGTTGTCTTTTGCACAACACCTTTAGAACGAAAGATGACGCAAATCAGTCCCACCGTCGCCACCGGAATTTGACACCGGTGACTTGAAGTTCTCAAGTGACCTAACTTTTGCTAACATAATCATTAGCCGGACGGGCAGCATATATGAGTAATACCCGCCCGCCGACAGCGGAAGCTCTTTGATTGTTTACCAAGATCGTAGAGGCTCTGAAGATCGTAGAGGCTCTGATACCATGTAAAAATATAGCAAAATAATATTATTGAATTGTTGTTGTATCTACATTATTACAGGAGACCCTATTTATACCCTATTTATAGACCATAGAATACAATCCTTTACCAAATAGGATACTATTTAGTAGTCCTATTCCTATTCTAATAGGATTATATAAACCTATTCCTATTCTAATAGTATTGTATAAACTATTCCTATTCTAATAGGCTTGTATAAACCTATTCATATTCTAACAGGTTTAAACCTTGATGCTTTCTTGCCTCCACCAACCCCCACATAAGCAAAAGAGAAGGAACAATGTATTTTTCTGTACTCCTGATGTCTTTGTTTTCATTTGTATTGGAACGATAAATCTGATATGGATAGAGTAAGAACAAGCATAATTGATGGATTGCTTCCTGATGTTGCCATTCTGTTTATTTACTTATTTTCGTAGGTACAATAATGCTTGAAGATGCATTGTTGCCTTGAGAATGTTCTCTCATTGTTGAGGAGTTGAAGCAGACTTCATTGTGCTTTCAAGCTAGTGGAAAATTGCATTTCAGGTGTTGGAATTGATGGTATGTTTAAGAGGGAATTCCATATTATTAATAACATGTTTTCGTTTATTAGTGTGCTCATTGTCCATCTCGTCAACTTGGGTGCTCTGCATGAGCAGATTGCTAAGTTAGGTTCGTGGAGTAGGAGTTCCTCTGAGGCATGGCATGGATTACATTGGCTTGTAATCAACCTAGAACGTGCAGCAAAGCGACTTAGATCAGCCGTATCCAACTGTCAAAAAGCTCTCATGAATATTCCTCCCAAGCAATAATTTTGTGCTGAAGATATCAGGTTTTTGATCTTCACAGTCACCTCCTTATAGCTTATTTTCTTATTCTGTCTGTCTTTTACTTGTGATTCCAACAAGTTCAACCAAAAGCTGAAAATAGCAAAGAAGTCAAATTTGCAGAAAATGAAAACAAAAGAAATTGGGCTGGGCTAAGTGAACTTAGCATACATACTCAACATGTTGGGTAATTAATGATCTATTTATTTACTCAGATTGATCGAGTCCATCTTATTTTAAATCATGCATTTGTCACCTCTAATTTTACCAAACGTATGTGAATTGACCAAATTCCTAAGATATGGTCTCCGTCCTGATTTTTTATATGCGTCTATTATGAAATGAACATGTTCATTTCATAATCTTTTGTCTCGTATTTGATGTCTTCAAAAAGAAATAAACTGACTAATTCTTTCAATTTGTGTCGAAAACAAAAGAACAAAAATGAAACTCTTTACTTTGACCTGTTGTATTACTAAAAGAAATAATTATTGTGGATTGTGTAAAGTTGCAAAAACTGCATGATTCTGCAGAAGCTATCTGCTTGGAGCTTCCATAGCACTCTTCCCATCAATGTGATCACTCTTCCACCCCAAGTTGTGGTGACGGTGCATTCTCTGATATCAAATTTCTTGGGAGGGTTAGGTATCTTTCTGATATTATCTCAATCAAATATGTTAGTAACTCACACGACCAGATGTTTCTCTCTTCAGTCAACTGTGAAAATGAAACTTGTTAACATCTGGAATAGCAAATTACAAACTCAAAGGGAGTGCACAAGCACCTGCGATGGGGCGTCAAAAGAAGATAAACCATTCCTGTCATGTGTTCCTGATCTGAATAAGAGCTAAATTTTTCTAGTGCATGTTTTAGTTACTTAGCTTCATTTCTTTCACCCAAGTTTCAAGATTATCGTAGACTGCATTCTTATTAATCATGAAAGCATTAGAGATCACAATGTCTCTTTCTAAGTCTTCAAGGCCGCATAGTCTCTTTCAAATTCCATCTGGCTTGTGTTCTGATCTTGTAATAGAATTGTCGTGCCTGACATATTTTATTCTAACTTTCAGTATTTGCACCACAAAAAACTCAGGTTCTTAGATTCTGGGATAAAATGGAGTCACCTTTGTAGAGATTACAGTTGAGTACCTTAGCTATATCTTGGATGTTTTTGCGACTTCTTCTCTATTTTGTTAAGATGGACTTTTAACTTTTCCTATATGAGATGCAGAGTAGTACTGGAACAAAGAATCTTAAGAATCAGGATACTATACTCGATGTTACTTCTGGTTCGCATTTTGTTGGTGATTCATTGGTTTCTGATACCATTGATAAAAAACTGCTTGGAGGGTGCCAAAGTTCTCTGACGGGTTGATAAGAAGTTTATTCCGATTGTGGCAGGCACAACACTTGCTATAATTGATCAGATTTTCTGGCCTTTGCATTGTCAGTTTATGGCCATTCTTGGTAAATGGTAGATAGTCCCTGCATAGCATATCTTATTTACTATTCACTGCGCTAGAATCCATTCATTATTAGTTACTGCATAACAATTTTTACATTATTATCACTGCATAAACATTCCCTCTATGACTCTTACTTTAACCAAATAATGTCTTACTCTTTTGTATTGCAGTTTTGTGATATTACTGAAGAAAAGGATTATGATCTTTTGTTTGATTATACCATTTACCATGGGAAGCACTAATCACTATAGGTAAATAGATGTTGCTTTACATTTTATTGAGGAAAAGTTGTATTTTTTCTTAAATCATTTATTTTCTTCTACTTTTTCTGACTCTGGACCTTCACACTCCCTAAGGTTTGGGTGGAGAGGCACATAGTGGTTGGTCAAAATGGGATACCATCCTATTCCTTCTCCTCTACTCTTTTTGTCATCTTCTTTCCAACAAATTGTGATTCTCTTAATATAACATTGTTTTTCATGGTAAATGACAACAATGTAACTACTTCTCCATATCCTTCTATGAACCGTATGAGCAAAACTAATAGTTTCATATCATTCTCTTTTGGTCAAAATACAAAAGTTTTGTTTCTACATTTGTCAAAGATACAAGATATGTTGAATACACATATGATAAAGTTAGATTGCTAGCTAAAAGAAATGGATACAACTTACAAAATTTCAGAATCCTGTATACAAAATTTTTATGTCTTGTCATAGGGTACTTCATCATGAGTTCGGAATCCTTTTCCAGATTTTTGCATCACTAGCGTCAAAGTCGAGGCTGTTCCCTTCTAATGTTGAATATACAAAAGTAACCCCCCTTTTTTCTCCTTTTCGTATGGCTCCTCAATACTTCTCCAGAGCGACTTAAAAAAGCAAACTTTCTCAGGCAGCTAAAGTCTCTTGCCTTGGTGGATAATGCTGAGTTCAAATGATTCCATATAGCAGTCATTATGGAGCTTGCTTTGTTTCCTCAGGGCCCTCAAAAGAAGGAATCATTCCTTCAATGAAAGTCAACTTCACTAGAACCATGAATCAGGAGTGAGTCATTTCCCAGTCATGATCATCCAAAACTACTAATGAATGAATCAAATCTTACTAAGATACTAAAACAATCCAAAAAATTAAATCACAAGTGGCACTGATACAGGTGGAGAGTGGGACATTAAGCAGTGAGAGGACTATTCATCCCAACATCACTTACCCACCTTAATTTGGAGCTTGCTCATATCGACATTAACCCTTTCAACACCTGATTCGTTCTTCACCTCTGTTTGTTTAAGATTTTTAAAGTTGAGCCATGGGTGTTGCAAGCACTGCTCAGCAGTTGGTCGTTTCTCTGGCTCAAAATCAAGAAGAGGACTGAGAAATTCCGTGAACTCATGAGCATCACTTTCAGAAAATCTATATTTGTTAACTAGTAATTTATTTAGACAACCATATTTCAGTCTACGGATCCTCTTCAAATCTCCGTGCCTGTCAAAGTAATCTTTGGATCTAGCCCCACCTACGGCTATCTGCTCCACCATAAGTTCGTAAAAAATATAAAATCAGCAGCTATTTTCAGAAATAATTCATCAAGGCTACAAAAACAATATAATGTGCTCACCTTCCGAGGGATCTTTCCGAGAAGCTCCATCATCATAGCTAGATGATCCTGCAACCCGCCAGAATGATAACAAAATATAGTCAAGTGAAGTTATAAAATAATTCCTCTTCTGGAAGTAAAATCAATTGGACAGAATTCATTCAACACTAGGTCGACTCCACCTTACACTCGCTCAAATCAGAAAAATACTCTGTAATGCTTATTCATATTTTATTTTTTTACTGAGGAACAGTTACATTAAGGAATGAAAGGACAGCTAAACAAAGAAACACAGATGAAATCATCTTACCTCATCTTCACTGAAACCTTCTCCACCTTTGGGAGTGAACATCATCTCACCAGTAGCAAGCTCAAATGCTATACAAGCCAAAGACCACATGTCAGCAGAGAATGAATATCCAGATTGAAGTATAACTTCAGGGGATCTGTATTGTCTTGTTTGAATTTCTTGTGCAAATTGCTTATCCTCCCAGCATGCATTTCCAAAATCCACAACCTTGCACCTTAAGTCTATCCCATCAAGAGATCTATTTGATTTTGGAGTCCCTCCTACCACACCCATTGAAGAACGTCTTCCTGATATCCTAGCTGCTGCTCTTCTTGCCCTTTGCTTTAGCTTTTTCTCAATGATATTCATTGTTATTCCTCCATTAGGGTTCCCCTCAGGCCTTTTAAGTATGGGAGTCATTCCGGATCTAATGGGATCTTTTGTGGCATTAATCGTGGAAAGTAAAAGAATATTTTCAGGTTTCAAATCTGTATGAACAATTCCAAGCCCCCCATGCAAATAATCTAAACCAGTCAAAACACATTTGCATATTTCCCTAACTTTGTTCAGTTCAAGGCCCTTATATCGATTATGCTTGATAAGCCGCAATAAGCTATCACCAAGAAATTCAAAAACCATGCATATGTGCTGTCCATTAGGACCTGTGTGCTTAAAGTGGTCAATAAGCCGTACAACATATTTACTGTTAGATTGATCACCATTGGCAATCGCAGAAAGGACTTCAATTTCATGAAGAGCTGCTTGAGCAAATTGTGTTGCACTTTTCTGGATCTTCAAGGCAACAAAACCCTAGGAGAAAACAAACATAGTAATGACATAAGCTCCAAATTTTGAAGTTCTTAAAGATCCTTATGAACTTCCAAACTCATGCCCCTATTGTGAGGAAATGATTACAAGCAATGCACCAATATAAGGGAACATAATTATCATACCCTTATTGTTAGGAAACCATTACAAGCAATGCACCATTATAAAGGACCATGATCCATTAGTGGAGAATGGAAGTCATCTCAAAGAATTGACAGGTACCTAAAACATTAGTTTTTTTAACTGTACACGGATAATGCTTATTATCATCAAGGACCTTACTGATGTGTAACGGCTCTCACATACTTGGAAAGAAGCCATGCATATTCAAGAACATAGGCTATAATGCTAATTACAATACTACGATTATTCTTTCATCAAATATGATTTTTCAATGAAGATTAAATTGGAAATATTTCTTTAACATAACCACAATGACACAGATGTAACAAGCATTTGTGTTGAAAGCAGTGAAATGTCAATTGCTGCTGGCCTAATTTAAACTAAGATAATTCATTGCTTGAACAGTGACAAACATCTATTTTTTTGTGATAATAGTAATAATTACAACAAGTACACCTCAATCATAAGTTCTTCGTAATAATTATTTATCAAAAAAATGAGTAACAATGATAAAATAGCAAATCGATCATAAGTTCTACGTAATAATTATTTATCAAAAAAAAAAAAGAGTAATAATGATAAAATAGCACTTCGGTAGACGAACAATCGAAAAGAAATAGTAATGAAAACAAAACTCACGGATGATTGAGTATCATAAGCGAGCCAAACGGTGGAAAACTCTCCCCAGCCGAGTTTTCGTTGAGCGATATATCGTCCACCGGAAAATGAATCGCCGACTCTCACGGCATGGTAGCCTCCCTTCCGGTAAGAATCGAATCCTTCATCTTCATCCTCAGACGCCGACGACGATGAACAAGACATTGTTTATAACTGAATCAAACAAACAATCGTGATCTGAAAATTCCAAAACTACGTTTACGAATTTGATTATTAGTTTCGAGTATTAACAGAAAGTAGAAAACTTTGTGAGAAAATATCAAAAATAAATAAATTACAGAGCTCTATAAATTTTTGGGGAAAAGATAAGTTTGATACAGAACGAGACAGTGCGTTTAATGAGGGAACATATGTGGCCTTCAATACAAGACTCGCTCCTTTTTTTGCTCTTTCTCTCATTTAATTTTCGTTAATCATTTATTACTTCTTTCGTCTCATATTAATGATTCCTATTATTAAAAATATAATTTATTAGGGATAAAAAATAAAAAATACTACTATTAAATAAATTACTTTCTTTTATTCAGAGATATTTTCACCAATGTCATTGGAGAAATGAAATTTATGACTTCTAAATTACCGGAAGTTTCCATTTGGTACATTGTGGACTACTTTGACTATTTTTATGTGGTACAATGTGGACTATTTTTACGAATAATATCTTAAAAATTTTAGATTTAATTTTTGAAAATAAAATTATTTTGAAGTCTACTATATAAACGCTCTAAAATAAGTAACATTAAATATTAAAAAGTACTATTTTGGAATTTGCTATATTGGAAATAGTTTAATAATTGGTGTTGAGAAAGATCGATATGGTGGGGATGTAAAAGGAATGCGTCCTTGTTGGTCCTTTGGTTGGGGTTAGGAAGTAATCATTGTGGAGGGTGCGTGGGTTAGAGGGAAGATCCACGTGTCAATCCTTGGTAAGGTACTTCCTTCGAAAGGGATTTGACGTGAATTAAAAATAATCAAATTTTAATATATATATTAAATATTAAATAAAAAATAATATAACACGTGTATTTATGACATGAGAGAACATACACTTTTGCTTAATTATCCTTTGCATACTCCTTCGCAGCTCATTTGACGAATATTTGAGTATAATCTAAATTTAAAATAATTTTTTGTGTATAATATTAATAAATTAGCCTTATTAAAGAAGTTGATGTAATACACTGAATGCAAGACACGTGAGAAAGTATATTTTGCAATGAGATGTAAGGAGACTAGAGTTTTGGAGACAAAATCTAAAGATTTTAAATTAATCAAGATCAAAAATGAATCTCGAAGTACAAGTTCAATCACATGATCCATGAAGCTAACATGAAACTGGTGTACTTGACACATAAGTTACCTCTCTCTAATAGGAAATTTCAAGTATGCCTGGGACGTAGTGGAGATATTGATGGAGATGTAACATATTATATTATGACGGAGTGCATAAAATAGAGGTTCACATCCAGTGTTTATGTGATAAGGATATTTGTAGTTTTGTGGTTTAACTAAGTATGTTATATCAAGAAAGATATTAATCAATCAAGAACTCTCGTGCTAAAGATGAGAGTAGCAAAGATATGAATGCTAAGATGGATATGTGGACATATTAGAAAAGATAAAATTACGAATGAAGATAGGCAAAGATGAGATAGTGACCTTGTGGAGGATAAACTGCGGAAAGTAAACTTGAGGTGGTTCAAACATGTGAACATACGATGTTTGGAATCTCGAAAAAGAAAGTGCAAGAAGTTGGTCATAATAGGGTTAAGGTGGGGTAAAAATAGCTTAAAAGTATTAGGATGAAAACTGAAATGATTAGGCAAGATATAATATAAGTTCAATTCAACAAAAACATGATCCTTGATCAGCGAGTTTGAAAATCGAGAATTAAAATAGAATATTTGTAGATAGTCGTACACATTGCTTTTCAACCGTGGAGTATTATTAATAGATATTTTACCTTAAGAATATAGTTTAATATTATAAAATAAAAATCAGATAAATAAATTAAAGGGAAAATATCAAAAATACCTCTCAACTTTAGTTTATTAGTTGAATATACACCTGTCGTTAAAACGAAGTTATTGTTATCCTTGTCGTTACTAATTTCACCATATATGCCCTTCATTTGACGAAAAGCCTCAAATGAACTCAAATCGGTTCAATTTTTTTTAAACCCAATGCCGAGACCCCTCTATCTTTTAACTCGTATAACCGTTTCCATTTACCCATCAATTTCACAATCATCTCCATCAATTTCTCCTTCCCCAATCTCTTAAACCTTCTATACAATACTCATTTCTCTAAAAAAGTCGTCGTCATTTCATCACCAAAAATGAAAAATCCTCCAAATTCAGATCATCTTCATCACTTATTCTACTAATAATATTTCCTTTCCTTTAGCTGCATTTCGACCCCAAATCTTTCGCCCAATTTCGTAAATCTCATAGTCATGTGGAGTTTTGATTTGGGATTTGGATCTAACGAACTTGTGGTACTTCTCTTTCAGTTTCTTCAGTTTATACACGATCTGCGCATTGATGAAGTTTTCGATACGGAGATCGTTGTTGTTTGAGGCTGTGAAAGAGTTTTGAGGAGTGCAATTTTGTCAGTTTTAGTGAAGACTCCTGTGATTTTCTTGCAGTTTTTGTAATTGTTTTGGTGATCGATGGCTTAAGATTTCCTGATGATTTGGGAGAGTTTGTACAGTGATTCACCGCGGAGATAGAACCCATGCAACTAAGGAAAAGGTATTATTAGTAGTAGAAGAAGAAGATCACGATGAAGATGAAGATAATGTGAATTTGAAGGCTTTTTCGGTTTTGGTGATGAAATGACGATGATTTTTCAGAGAAATGAGTATTATATAGAAGGTTAAGAAGATTGGGGAAGAAGAAATTGATGGAGATGAATGAGCAATAATTGGGTAAATGAGAACGGGTTATACGGGTTAGAAGATAGAGGGGTCGACACATTAGGTTTAAAATGGAAAATGGGTCTTTATTTAAAAATTTGGGTTAATTTAGGACTTTTAATCAAATGAGGATATAAATAGTGAAAATAGTTACGGCAGAAATAAAATTAGATTCGTTCTAACGACAAAAATATAGTAAACTAATAAACTAAAATTAATGAATATTTTTTACACTTTTCCCTAAATTAAAAGCTTGTGGATAAATATAAAAATTACAGCACACAATGATGATATTGTCGAAAAAAAAGCATAAGTTTATTATTATTATTATTTTTGGTTAAAAAAACAAAGGTGTGAAGGTGCAATCAAAAGAGAGAGAGAGAGTAATGCTATGTGCATTGTGCTGTCCGAAGCACAAACCCCATCAAACTTCTGACATCACTTTTCTCGATCCCCCGCCTATCGATACAACCACTGCCCACTGTCCGGCGGCGGCGGTGGATCACCACCTGGGATCTTCTTAAACCTCTCTAATTCTCTGCCCTATTCCTTATCACAGATCTAATTCAGTATTCTCAAACTGATTGAATCGACTCAGTAATGGCTGCGCAGAACCAAACGGATCAATTTGAGGCTTATTTTCGCAGAGCAGATTTGGATCAGGATGGTCGGATCAGTGGTGTTGAGGCTGTTTCCTTCTTTCAAGGCTCTAATTTGCCTAAACCAGTCCTTGCTCAGGTTCGTTCGTCCACTTCTGTCTTCTCTTATTGTCTTCCTTCTTCATCTATTAGAGTGAAGGAGAAGTAAGGAAATTGAAGCTAGTTATTGACTGTTTACTAAGTTATCATGTAGTATGCGTCTTTTTTCTCTGATTTGAATTGTTGCAAGTCCAGTTGGTACTATTACTTGTTAATCCGTATATGTTTTGAACCCCAACAATATACCGCCGGTGAAATCCAACAAACCCAGTAAGGAGAGTATAGTATAGGTAGTAGACCTTACCCCCACCCAGTGAAACGGTTTGCCTCACTTCGCATTGCAATGCCATGCCTTTCTACCTCTTCTTCCATGACTTGATTTATTGCTATTGATGGCTTATACCTGTTCTACTATACTTGCTACAATTGAGTGGGCTCAATTCATTTTATTGTCAAATACTTTGAAGTGTTCCGGTCATTTGAGCTTTCAAACTTGTTGCTATACAGCAGGAATTGGGTGTTTCGGGATGAAAGACATGGTTTTATTTAGTAAAAAGAAGCAGAGAAATTTACAATTGTTGCGTTTGATGAATATTTGGAACTCAACGAAAACAATATGAAAACAGGTAGCAGATATGAGATACATGAAAAGTTTAGTCAAAGAGTATTAGTGAAATGGCTACATATTTTAATTTTTGAAATCTTAACGTTTATGTCCAGTAATATAACAAAATGAATAGCAGTCTGGTAACTTAGAATAGAAGATAGTAAATAGTAGAGTTTGAAATTTGAAACTAGGATAACTACTAAAATGTGTTAAGAGCCACTTTTAGAATGTAACAAAATTTGCAGATAGCTCTGTGGTTTAGGCTGCTAGAGTGGTAAGACTCAGATATTATTGTTGTTGATACTTGATAAAGTAGTGCAACAACAATTATGATGCTTGCCAGAAGACAGGTCTAGAAACAGATTGCAAGATAATCTAGATGTGGAAGAAGTTATAGTTCGTAAATAGTCCATCTGCAACTCCTGCTCCTGGATCTATCAATTTCCTCTTGTCTTCTTACTACAGTTCACGTGTTCGTTTGCCTTTATGCAGATATCTGCAGCTCCTGTCTAACGTCTGGATCTTTCATTTTCCCCATGTCTTCTTACTACAGTTAACGTGCTCTTTTGCCTTTATGCAGATATGGACATATGTTGATCAAAGTCGTACCGGTTTCCTTAGCCGCCAGGAATTTTTCAACTATCTTAAGCTTGTTACAGTGGCGCAGAAACGAGAGTTGACCCCAGAAATAGTGAAAGCTGCACTATTTACGCCAGCTTCAGCTAAAATTCCTGCCCCACAGATAAACCTTGCAGCTGTAGCAGGTCCTCGTCCAGCAAATAGAGTTGGTTCTGCAGCGCCTCCAGTCACTGGTGCTGCAGTGCCTCCAGTCACTGGTGCTGCAGTGCCTCCAGTTAGTCGTGCTGCTCCAACAGCAGCACCAAGTTTTGGCATTAGGGGTCAACAGGGTTTACCAGTTCCGCAGAGCCAGTATATGCGGCCTCCTCGACCCTCCGTTCCAATCACCAGTTTCCCGTCTCAATCAGGTGCTTATAGTCAAGGAATGCCTGGTGGTACCATGGCAGCTTTTAGTCAAGCCAATTCTTCTGATTGGCTTTCTGGTAATGCTGGCTCCCAAGCGGCTGTTACTTCCCAAGCTCCTAATATCAGTATAAATTCTAGAAGTCAGGATGGATTTGATCATGCTTCCCCACAACAGAACCAACAAAAGACCACTTATTCGGCAACACCAGGTTCATCAAATTTAAATGATGCCACTCTGCGTGGTAACCAGCCAGATGTTAAGGATCCTAAAACCGTTCCAGTTTCAGGAAATGGATTTGCATCTGACTCGCTTTTTGGAGATGCTTTTTCAGTTGCATCAGTTCAACCAAAACAAAATTCCGCACCTAGTATATCTTCTGCTGGCAGCTTCCCGGTCTCACCAGCCATGGTCCCTGCATCTGCAGGGCTCCAACATCCAGTAAAGGCCAGCCCAATTGTTTCACAAGTTGCACTTCCACAGAAACCAGTAAATCAGCATCAGCAAGCTCAGTTGACTGGGAGACCAAACCAACAGGTCTTAGTGCCAAGTGCTGCTGCAAATCCTAATGCAGCTGGAAATTCTCGTTCCAGTCAGTCTCAGATTCCTTGGCCAAGAATGACCCGGTCTGATTATCAGAAGTACAGCAAAGTATTTATGGCTGTGGACTCAGACAGGGATGGAAAAATTTCTGGCCTGGAGGCAAGGAACCTCTTTCTAAGTTGGAAGCTGCCTCGAGGTTTGATTTCCTTACTGCCATGATGATTTGTGAAATACCATGTTCATTCTGGTTGTTTAATTCCGAGACAGATATTTATTTGGTAATTACAAATATCTATTACTGGTTTTGTTACAATCAACTGATTGTGTTATGTATCCTTTAGTTACTACCAAGTGATTTGGGACATCAATATTTGCTGTTGTTTCTGCAGTTGGAAGCCTTCAATTTTGATGATTGGGACTCTGGGACATTGATTGATCTCTGTGGTAGCTTGTAATTTTAGAAAGTTGGTCACTAGTTTGTTTGATTATTCTTTGTGGGAAGGGCGAGCTTAATGCCCCTTAATCTTCTTAAACTTGCTATTTGACCTTCAACTTAGGTAGCTGTGTTGTTCCGCTATTGTTTTTTTTTTAGAGAAATGATGTTTTATCAAATCTGCAGCGCTGGGGAAGTGCTGAAATATGTACAAGTGAACAAAAAACAAAAGAAAATCATGTTCTAATCGTACAGGGACCCTAAGAGGCTAAGTATCGATTCTGCTTCATTTTTGAATTCATCTTTACACCCAAAAAAAAAGTGTACACTCAGAATTGATTTGCTAGATTGAGTAATTGTACTTCATTTATTAACTAGAAGTACAAGTTGTCTCGATAAGAATTCCTTGATACACTTATTTTTTAATTAGATTTCATTAGTGATAGAGATTTAAGAGCCAAGTGGATATGTTAGAATCCAATTATTCTTATAAAAGATAAATCATCTATCCTTAATTTTTTCCGTATTCATCTACAGTTTTTCAGAAAGCCGGTTTACTTCTTACAAACTATAATTCTTTGTTTGGAAGAGCTTAAACCAGATAAGTTATTTAGTTAATCATGATATCTCCCTGTGAAATCGGCTATTTGAAATACTTATTTAGTTAATCATGATATCTCCCTGTGAAATTGGCTATTTAAAATACTTGTGTAAGATGCACCATACTATTAAATAGTGGAACTTGATTAAGTAGCTCACTTCTTGCCTGCACAAACTTTTTCTTGCTTGGTAAGGGCTTTGCATCATAAGATTCTTAGGCTTACAGTGATTATGGTTTTCATTCAAACATCTAGTAGCTTTTCTTGAAATTTGGAATGTGTGGCAACTCTTTACTTCTCAATAGTTCTAGTATAGCGCATCGTTTTATGTTCCGTCAGGGTTATGCACTTCATACTTTTAGCAGGCTACAATTTTCTTACAGGTCTTTTAAGATATTTTTGTGCTGTCTATTATGACCCTTGGCACAACATCTTTCTTGCTCATGAGAACTCATGCTGAATTTTCTTTATATCTCTTAGCTTTTGGTCCTCCAGAACAATAATATGGTACACTTTTTGTTTCTCAGAGGTGCTGAAACAGGTGTGGGATTTATCTGATCAAGACAACGACAGCATGCTGTCTTTAAGGGAATTCTGCATTGCTCTTTACCTGATGGAGCGGCACAGGGAAGGTCACCCTCTTCCGTCAGTCCTTCCGACCAATCTTATGTTCGACGAGTCGTTATTGCCTGCTTCTGGTCAGCCTGTCCCACCACATGGTGCTGTTGCTTGGAGACACACACCAGGTAAATTTATTTCCTGTGTTTATAATATTCATTATGCATGGCTCATGATTAGTGAATGCACATATGTGTATTAGCAAATAGAGCAGCTGATTCTGTTTTGATTAGTATATACAGGCATCTAAAGGTGTTTGTAAAGGTCTTGATTCTCTCCATCTATAGACTGAGGTTTTCGACTAGATACTTAAGGGTGTTTGGATTGACCTTTTTAAGTAGCTTATAAGTTAAAAAGCTAAAAGTCATAAATTGGTCATACCCAACTTATGCTTTTTAGCTTATTTTTGTACTTTTTTGACCTAAAAGTAGGTGCTTAAAAGCACTTTTTGTCTTTTCCAAACACTTTGAAAAATTAAATAGAGCTTAAAAGCCAAAAAGCTGCTTAAAATAAGTCAATCCAAACAGCCTCTTAGACGCTTTCCCGTTACATGATATCAGAGCCTAAACTTCGGTAAGCCTGTTTTCATACTTATAAGTCAGCATTCAAGTCATAGTGGGAAGCCCAAAAATTAAGTTACAAATGCGAAGGGTGTTGAGGTGTATAATATTTCCATTCCCATTTATGTCACACACATCCTTTTTTGTCCTTTCCCAAAAAGAATGATGCTGGAAACAATTAACTTTATACTTCCCATTTTACCCTCAATGAGAAGCTTGTGTAACAGCACAAATGTTACAGCATGGTCAAGGCAACAAGATTCATATATTTTAGAGCTGCACAAATGCTATGACGTGTTTTGGGTCACAAGTGTCCAGTTCCCATTTTATTCTTTCACTCTCTGTTGAGTCAAGCTAGGTCACATAAATTGGAACAAAGGGGATATAAGGGCACTTGAAGTGGTCTTTAAATGTCTTGTTCCAATCAACCGTAACTTAAGGTTGTTGAGTTCGATGCTAAGATTCTTTCACTCTTTGCATTATAAGCATTTCATATGATGATAACTTTGTATATATAATGTGCCCAATTCACAATTTACTTAAACTTGAATCACAAAATATGAGTAGCCATATTTTGATCTGTAATAATATTATTTGAATGTTGAGAAATTATCTCTGAGCCTAAAATTTCCTCCAGAGCATGCCTTAAAATATCTCTGTGTAGACCAAGTTTTATTGGATGAGAGGAGAGACTAAAAGTTGTCTTCTCTTTTTCTCCCACATATTTGGAAGTTAATTGTATGGCCAGTTACAGGCTGTTGTCATCTTTGTAGCTTTTAGAAATATATTAGCCATCACACCCAAGGGTGTGGCCTAGTGTTCAATGAAGTGATGGAGAACCATGAGGTCCGGGGTCCAAGTCTCGGTGGACGCAAAAACAGGGGTGGAGCTAGGGGTGTCAAATGGGCGTGTTGGGCTGAAATTGAAAATATTTAAATGGGATGAGATAGAAGTTGGGTTGGGTCTTGACCCGTCCAAGTTTACTTTGGGCTCAAATGGGCTTAAAAACGGGTTGGGTATTGACCCGCCCAATTTGACCCGACCCGATTAGTCTTACTAATTTAACATATTGATATTTAACTTTTATAATTACAATTTGAATTTTAGCTCGAAATTATTTTTTTTAAAAGGTAACAAATGGATAGATAAACCCTAAAAGATGCTAAATAGATAATAATTTATACCTTAAATATAGAAACATATCTTAATAAAAAGTTTTAAAACGGGTTGAAATTGGAGATTGAATTGGGCTCAATTGAGGATTCTCTTCAAATGGGTTATGCTTGAATGGGTTGAGATTGAACCCAATTCAATTATCTTGAGCCCAACCCTTAAAATTCTGGGCGGGTTATCTATGTTTGGGTTCACTTTTGACACCCCTAGGTGGAGCCAAAACTTTTGCCAAAGGGATTCAAAAAGGTAAAAAGAATTTCACCAATTATGTGAAGTTACCTTTTCTCAAAAAAAGGTAAAAAGAATGTCTCTTGTGAGACTCGAACCGACAACTGTGGGCTACACATTATGTCCTTCGGCCGCTGAGCTGCAGTGCATATTGTGTAAAGGGAATTCAACAACAAACCCAGTGTAATTCCCCAAAGTGTAATTCCCCAAGTGGGGTTCGGGATGGTAGTGTGTACGCAGGCCTTACTCCTGCCTTCACAAGGCAGGGAGGCTGTTTTCGAAGACCCTCGGCTTAAGTAGGAACGACAACATCAAAATATATTTATACATGTCCGTCTCATACAATCAGATCAATCAATCAATCATCCCGAGCAGCCTGTTAAGGGGATTCAAAACTTAATATTTATATATAATTTAGTAAATTGGCCTTATATATAAAGTGTAAGTTTCCGACAAAGGGGTTCAGTTGAACCCCCTTGTACCCCCGTAGTTCCACGCCTACGCAAAAGCACCAGGTGATTTCTTTCATCTATCCATGCCTTAGTAGAAAGAGTTACCCGGTACTTATGTTGATGGGAGGCTGTATTGGAGCTATATTTAAAGTTTCGAAAATAACATTTGTTTGAGCATTCAGGTTTGAAATACAAGCATAAGGCTTCATACAATAGAAGTAAAAGCACTTTATATTTACTCGAAGAGAGTGCACCAAATAGAAGAAAGAGGAAATTAGTAGTATTTGGCAATCTATATCTTTCATTTGAACCTCCTCCTATTTTCCAAGGTAGGTAGTACGGTTCCTAATCAAACTCTCTTCCTCCTCATTTCAAGAAGGGAAGCTAACATCATCTAAAAATTTGTCCTCGTATTGCACGATATAATTCTAGTGTATATTGTATAGCAGAAAAAGAACTGTCAATCAGTCTAGGACTTTGGTAGTATGTTATTTGGTATCCATATCAGTCTAGATAATTCTCCTCCTGTTTCTTGTCTTTTGATTTAGTTTCCTGATTCTTTTGATTTCCAGCCTCCCAGCAAACACAGGGGCCAAGGGTTGCTCCAGGACAGATGGCTTCTGGCGCTCCAGGAAGGCCTCCACGTCCAGTTCCTATTCCCCAGCCCAATGAAGTTATGCAGCCTGGTCAACAGAAGCCTAAAGTTCCTGCACTGGAGAAGCATCTTGTTGACCAACTTAGTCAAGAGGAACAGGATGCATTGAATTCAAAGTTCCAGGAAGCAACTGATGCAGAAAAGAAGGTGAAATTTAACTGTTCTTCTCGGATACTATTTCCTTTCTTCCTTACTCTTTTCTCAGTTCTTCCAATACTCCCTTTTTCCCCATGATTATCTGAATTTACGTTTCACGAATTGGGTCTTTAACCAAACAAGTGAGAAAACAAATTGCAATTTGAGATGGATCTTGAACAGTATGTGTCTACTAGTGAAGTGTGTGAATGCGACCGCCATTTTAACACTTGCACCTAGATGCAGTTCTGTGCATTGCAGGAAACTTGGCAGTATTTGCTGGTGTGTTCTGTCTTCTTTTATTTCAACACTAGATTATATTGTATTTATTTGTTGGGTCTGATGTACTAGAAGGCAAATGAACACTTTTCTTTCGGAACCAATTGACAAATAGTTTGTCTGATGTGTCAAACAACAATGCTACATTTAATTTGCTTCAGAATGTGAATTATATGCATGGTATGGATACTGTTGTGTCTGTCTTGTCATAATTTCCTTGGTTATCATGTCAGTTGTAGCACTAACTTTTGATTATTTGTCAGTGTTTAGAGAACTATTATCAATGAATATTTGGCATCTTTTGAATTTCCTTAATTGTTAATTTGATGCTATGGAGGACCAGAGACTGATCTTCATGTGTGAATTTAACTTAATTCTAGTGGAGCCTCTTCTTATGTCGGTTGGTGCTTCTTTACTTCCAAGTGCTTGTAACTGCCAACATTAATTAATACAGTTTCCCCCCTCTATGCTATAATATTGAAGGTCATGGAATTGGAGAAGGAAATTATAGAAGCAAAAGAAAAAATTCAGTTCTACCATGCAAAGATGCAAGAAATAGTGAGTGTCTGATCTTTATGCACCTCAACTTCAATCAATTATATTCAGAGATCTAGATATTTCTTTCTTTTGTTAAGGTAAATAATTTCATTAACGATTGTATACCAAAAGAAGAGATCCTACAACGCTAAAATGGTCTGCGTTCTCCTGTTATTTCTTTATCCAGATTTTATACAAAAGTCGATGCGACAATAGACTAAATGAGATCACCCAAAGAACTTCTGCTGATAAAAGAGAGGTAAAAACTTTTCTGAACATAGGGAAACCACATCTCATATATGTTGTTTAACTTAAAATGGAGAATTTGACAGGTTGAGTTATTGGCTAAAAAATATGAAGAGAAATACAAGCAGACAGGAGACGTTGCTTCTAAATTGACCATTGAAGAGGCCACCTTTCGGGATATTCAGGTATTTGTGGATTTGTTTTGTCAAATGCATTGGTGTAAAGTTAACTTCCCTTTCTCATATTTTCTTTGTAAATCATGTGAAATTGGCCTGTGTTTAAATGGTGTTATGTTGGTGAACCTTTTATAGGAGAAAAAAATGGAGCTATACAAGGAAATTGTTAAAATGGATCAAGATGGCAAGACTGATGGTATCCAGGTTGGAATATTGTCTCACTACTCAATTTGGAAGAGATAAGTTGAACTTTTTTGAAGCAATCATTTCTCTTTTATAGGACCGTGCTAGTCACATTCAGGTGAACCTTGAGGAGCTAGTAAAATCACTGAATGAACGGTGCAAAACTTATGGTTTACGAGCTAAACCAACTACACTGCTTGAGCTTCCATTTGGTAATTGTACAAGTCTTTTATACTTTTTGTGAAGATATGAGCTTTCATTTGGTTGTCTCATCTATTGCTTTATCTTTATTTTGAAATCAGTAAAATATAATAAAGATCGTTTCGAAAATATAACTCCAATGCCTTGTTTTTGGGTGCTGAATTGTGACTTAAGCTATTGTTCCTGAGAAGAATCTTGATGATAAAAAATGGTTCCCTGGAAGAAATTGTGACTCTAGCGGAGTCTGTTCTGTTTAAGAAGTGCCATTTGAGTTTCACCTATCTTGATTCTTGGCTAATAATATAATGAGCTGGACGGGCCTGCAAAAAGAATTTTCCATGAGGCACGTTAGCTGGACATTCGACCTCCTATAACAGAGATCCAAAAGTCACTAGTCAATCTCAAGCCGAAGCCTTTCATTCTTCCAGCCAATTTGAGTGTATTCTTTATTGGGGCATTAGAATTAACTTGTTACCGACTGTTTATGGATTTGACTCTTTTCGCCAGTATTTCTCTAAAGAAACCTCAAATTCAAAATACGAGGTCTTCCCTCTTTATATTTACCTCATGACCATTTAGTACATGGTATGATGCTAATTTTTTTCTTTGGAGATCCGTGTGTATTCTCCGTTGGTCAGCAATTTATAGAGCCAAGTAGGAGGTGCGTGATGTATATAACTTGAGCCACTGGCACAAGCATCAAATTTATGTTACCTAAGTTCAATGTGTTTTCTGGTCTGTAATTTTCTTTGATGTAAATTCTTTTCAAATGCTTTCTCATACTATTATTTGTATTTTCGAAGGTTGGCAACCAGGCATCCAAGAGGTTGCAGCAGACTGGGATGAAGAGTGGGATAAGTTTGAAGATGAAGGTATGTTTTAAGAAGTCAGCTTGTTAACTACTTAACTGAAGTGCTGACACTCAAGATGCCTCCAGAGGCCAGTGAATCAGTTTTATTTCTTCTTTGTGTTGTTTTTGGATGTGAGGGCAAATTTGGATCACTTTGTTGTTGAATTCTTTTTCTTCCAGGATTCACATTTGTGAAAGAGCTGACACTTGATGTGAAAAACGTCATTGCCCCTCCTAAAACAAAGTCTTCATTGGTTCGCGAGAAATCATCTTCTTTAGCTGAACATGATTCTGGAAAATCATCTGCTGATGCTGATACTGATGCAAAGATAGATAAGCTGTCAAACCATGTACAAGCTAGAGAAGTTAGTGACATGGAATCTGCACATGGACATCAGCAATCAGCGAGAAGTCCAACTGATAGTCCATCAAGGAGTAATGCAGTTGAAAGCCCGTCAAAAGAATTCCAAGAGTCTATGTACGGGAAGGATGTCAGTTTTGATGGTTCACCCCATGGTGCGCAAAGGTAATGTGGCGGTTCTCTCTTCTTTAGGTCATTTAGTCTATCATGCTCTCTTTTTCCTATTAAAGAATTCTGAGTATGTTCTGTACAGGAAGGAGACTAGTTTTGATGGTTCACCCAATGCTGTCCAAAGGTAATATGGTGGTTCTCTTCCTAGTTTTTGTGATTCAGTATACCACGTTCTTTTGTTTTCCAATGACCACAAGTTGCCTAGAATACTTAATTGTAGAGGGTTTTCACCTACTACAAATTATTCTTTAGTTCCCTAGAAATCTGAATTTCTTCATTTGATTTTACGAGTGCAGTGAACACTGGGGTACTGAATCTGTGTTCTCGAGGGATAAAGGTTTTGATGGAGCTGGCTGGGGTACGTTTGATACCAACTTTGACACTGATGCTGCATGGGACGTCAATTCTGTTGCAAAGGTAAGTAGATTATTTTTGCATTTTCTTTTTCACTTTTGCAACTGCTTGGTTAGATGAAGACCTTATCATGTTGTAGAACATTATTGTCTAGGCAACCTTCTACTCGTTCGCAGAGTTTGTCTCGTTTCGTAGAATACCTTTGACATTATTTGAAAGCTGAAAGTCCACGTTATATTGCTTACTTTCTTTGTTTATGCAGGATTCAGATCATGACAATCTCAAGGAATCTTCTCTTTTTGGAGATGACGATTGGGGCTTAGCCCCTATTAAAACGGGGTCCAAACAGTCCAACACACTACCGAATCAAATGCCATCCTTTGATTCTGTTCCTAGCACGCCAAGTTACAATGCTGGGATAGACAACACGTTCCCTAAGCAAAGCCCTTTCTTTGATTCTGTTCCTAGCACTCCAAGTTACAATGCTGGATTCAGTTATTCAGACAACACATTCCCGAAGCAAAGCCCTTTCTTTGATTCTGTTCCAAGTACCCCAAGTTACAACTCTGGATTCACTCAGACTGATAACTTGTTCTCGAGGCAAAGTCCCTTCTTTGATTCTGTTCCTAGCACACCAGCTTATAATTCAGGAGGCTCCCCGAATGCAGATAATATGTTCCAGAATAAGAGTCCGTTTGCCTTCGGGGACTCAGTTCCAAGCACACCTATGTACAGTTCTACAAACTCGCCTCGCAGACATAGTGAAGGGTTTGAAGAAAACTCGAACAGCTTCTCCAGATTTGATTCCTTTAACATGAATGATAGTGGCCCCTTTGGCACTCGTGACTCTCTTTCAAGATTTGATTCAATGCGCAGCACCAGAGACTCTGACTATGATCATGGTTCATTCCAGCAACGGGACTCATTTGCTAGGTTTGATTCATTTCGCAGCACCGCAGACTCTGACTATAATTTTGGGCTCTTTCCTCCTCGCGAATCACTAAGTAGGTTTGATTCCATGAGTAGTACCAGGGACACAGATCATCGTCATGGCTTCACATCTTTTGATGATGCAGATCCATTTGGTTCAAATGACCCATTTAAGACGTCGGCCGAGAGTCAGACACCAAGGAGAGATTCTGACAGTTGGAAAGCGTTTTGACGGGATGATGGAGTACTAGTTCTAAGTCATTTTATTCTATTTCACTTTTACCAGTTTGTTGTTTGTAGGTATGTAATGTTGTGACTAGATAAAGATGTGTGTGGCATGCGTTGCTATCAAGATATAAGCTGTGTTGTACTATTATTTTATTAGCTTGATTTTTTTTTAAAAAAAAATTCCATGTGAATTTTGACCTTTTCTACCACATTATTTTTTCGGAACTTCAAGGTGGACAGAACTTTTGCTGGTCACCCATATTTGAATGTATAAAGTGTATAATGAGCATTTTTTATCAGTCGGCATTGGAGAGTTATTTTGTTTTATGAGTGGATTTAGGACCCTTGTAACTGATTTCTTTTTCTTTTTTTTGGTGCATTTTGTGCTCCCATCTTGTCACTTATGTTGTATTGCTAAACTAATTGAATTATGGATTGATAGTAAAAGAACTCATCTTATATTGTATTTCTTTTTTCTTATTGGTATGCTGTTTATACTAGTATGGAAAAACAAAGCTAAACCATTTCTGAAAAGATGTTTGCCAAGGATGAAGTGGTCCATAGACTGCAAAAGTTGTGCCCATGACAATAAATGCAGCATCTAAACCCAAACTATACCAGCCCATCTCTTCCTTAAAGAGGATCAAGTGAAAAAAAGCAGGCAACACAAAACCCAAAACAACACTCACACTGCTACCAACCAATGACATGAAATCAGCAAAATTAGGTACTGTCAATGACACAAAACAGACTGTCAAAACCACAAGCCATCTCAACCACAAACAGTATCTGCCTTCACAGAATCTCCTTTCCATCACTTCATAAACTGGATTCATCATCAGTGGGAAAGCCAAGAAGAGGTGTATGCAAAGACCAAGCTGCACCAGGCTGCTAACCGATCCCTGTCGAAAATTAGTGGTGATTATATCCTTGGTCTCTTCCCCAAATGCAAAGTAACCCAATGCTCCAAAACCACCATATAAAATTGCTACAAAGGCAACTGACAAACCCAATATTTTTCCAAATTTGTTCTTGTCTCTTGTCTCAGATTCCAGAGGCAACACCAATCCCATCCCTTCAAAAGCAAAAACAGCAACACAGACCATAGAGAAACATACTGAATCCACCAAACATTTCTAAACTAGGCCTGTTCTTGAGGTAAATTAGCACATCTTCAACCATCACTACACCCAAAGCTCCTAAATCAACAATTTCAGCAAAAATACTCAAAGGGGCTAAAAGGGTTAGTGTTGGAATTGAATTCAACCCCATCTGGAATGGGAAACAGCTCCAAATATACACCGATTTAGGCGCAAATCCCAAGATTCTGGGATTTGCTTCAGTGACAGAAGAATTAAACAAATATACTAAAGTATTACCAATGAAAATCATGTATCCAACTGAAAAACATGCTTGGGAGAGAACAATCATAACATCAACAACAAAACGACCAATCGGTCCACACACAGCAAATCCCAAATCACCAAAAGATGAGATTTTTGCACCTTCAAACTTGGATTCAAGCTTACGCCTAGAATAAACAAGAAGCATCATACAGTAATAAGAAAGAGTGGCTATTGAGATGATCAAGAGAGACCCCATTACCCATCCTGTTTTCTTGAATGTGTACGGAAGTCCAAGAACTCCTGCACCAACTAAAGACATGAAAATATTAGCAAAAGTCTTTGAAGGAGAAGAAAGTTGTTTATTTTGGCCCAAAAATGGCACATCCTCTCCAGGTATTTTCAGGGTTGATGAACTTGCTTCCTCTGTCTCAAACCCCATTGTTGTCTAATCCCAATCAAGAACACTAAAAAGATTGATAAAAATGAAATCTTTTTTGTTGTACATAACAGAAAATCCATTTGGGGGCTCCCCTAATATAATTGGACTGATAAGACTTATCCTTTATATGGTATACACAATCTTCACGTTTGTCTAATGTCCACTCCACTCGGGTAATCTCGATTTTCGATTTTTAAAAATACTATATTATTATTAATAGCATCTCTATTTTCTTCAAATATCTTTTCTTAATTTGGATGAAGTATTAATACTGTATTATAGTGGATGAAATTAATAACTATTGATGTGTTATCTTTTGATTCATTAACTAAGTATCTGTCAACTTCTTATACTAAAGTCATTGAATGAAACAAAAATCTATAACAAATATTTTAATTAATCATAGTTAAGTGTAAAAACACCTATATACAAACATATGTTATGCATCTATTTATTTTAGTTAGAGTGCAAACAAATTAACGTATCATGTATTTCGATAAACAGTTGGTTACATCCATATTATCACAAGAACTTCAAATGTTCATGTATTTTGATAGCACAAGAAACCTCAAAAACCAAGTTAATACTAGGATTAGTCTTTGAAATGATTTCTACCAAGCAATTTCAAAAGTCTTTAACTTCATGTTATAATGCATAACATAACAAGTGGAGTATAGTATAAAGAGGAGATAACCAAATAGACCATTTTTGAGTAATTATAGCTTCTTGCAGTAAATATTCAATCATACATGAACATGACCCTCACACCCCTCAACATACTCAGAAATAATAGCTTAAACAAATGAATTACTAGTAGGAACAAAGTGTGGACTTACTTGCCCTTTGCTTAGGAATAAAAACAATCTCTTCAATATACATCTTATGAAATGCTATGAGGAAAAGAAACTAAGCTTTTTTTGCAAAGATCTCCATCAGGGAAGAAGAGGTTCCATAGACAGCAAAAATTGTGCCCATGACAATCAATGCAGCATCAGAAGCAAAACCATGCCATCTCAATTCATCTTTGAACACAATTAAGTGAAACAAAGAAGGCAACACAAATCCCAAAACAATGCACACACTGCTCCCAACAAGTGACAAGAAATCAGCAAAATTGGGCACCGCCAATGCAACAAAAGTCACTGCTAAAACCATAAGCCATCTCAACCACACACAGTACCTGCCTTCCCAGAATCTCCTTTCCATTACTTCATAGACAGGATTCATCATAAGTGGGAAAGTGAAAAACAGGTTTATGCAAAGGCCAAGTTGAACAAAGGTGCTGAGCAATCCCTGCCCAAGATTTGTAGTGATTATATCTTTAGTGTCTTCCCCAAATGCAAAGTAGCCCAATACTCCAAAAGCACCAAAGAGCAATGATATGAAGCCCATTGCCAATCCCAAGATTTTCCCAAACTTGTCCTTGTCTCTTGTCTCTGATTCCAGAGGTAAGACCATACCAATCCCTTCAAAAGCATACACAGCCACACCAAGTCCATAGAAAAACACATTGAACCCACCAAACATTTCAAGAACAGGCCTGTTCTGAAGGTAAATCATCACATCCTCAACCATCACCACACCCATAGCTCCTAATTCAACAATATCAGCAAAAATACTCAAAGGGGCTAAAAGGGTCAGAGTGGGAACTGAATTCAATCCTAACTGAAATGGGAAACAGCCCCATATATAAGCTGCCTTGGGTGAAAGTCCCAAGATTTTGGGATCAGGTTTTGCAATTGAATAATTGAACAAATATGCCAAAGTATTAGCCACAAAAATCAAGTAGCTAACGCAAAAACCAGCTTGAGATAGAATAATCATAAGATCAACAGACAATCTACCAACAGGTCCACACACAGCAAACCCCAAATCACCAAAAGATGAAATTTTTGCAGCTTTGATGTGGGATTCAACCTTACGCCTTGAATAGACCAAAAGCATCATACAGTAGTAGGTAAGAAAGGCAACTGAGAAGAGCATGATAGAACCCATAACCCATCCAGTTCTCTTAAAGGTGTAAGGAAGACCAAGAACTCCAGCTCCAACTATGGCTATGAAAACATTAGCAAAAGTCTTGGAAGGAGAAGAAAGATGTTGAATCTTGCCTAGAAGTGGTGTATCTTCTCTTGGGATACTCAAAACATGAGAAGATGAACTTGCTTCATCTTTCTTAAACCCCATAGTCTTATTATCCCAAAATCAAGAATCTAATCAAAGTTCTACACAAACCCCAGATATTAAAAATCAAAACTTTAAGATTTGATTAACAAGAAGAAGAAAAAAAAAATCAAGATTGAATCTTTTTTCTTGCTCTTTTTGAATCTTCTTGGAAACAAAGTATATTTGGTATGAGTTTTTGAATCAAGATTGTAGTCTTTAAGCTGCCGACGGCTGTGGGGTGTGTTGAAATATGGTGGGGGCATGCAGAGCTGTAAGATTTCCAAATCAGTGCAAGTTGAAACTATCAAACAATGTAAGAAGAATAAAATAGTGACAATTGTTTTGGTTAATTCAAATACTAAATAATTTCTCTTATTCTAATTTTGGTCATGAATGAACCATTTAAACATCTACAAGTTGTTGTCTTTTTTTCCATATTCGATTAATCGGTATTCACGTCAAAAATCTTTCAAGCTCCCTAAAGAAGGAAAACTTATATTTGTTGAGTGTAGTACAAGTAGCCAAGTGTATTAATTAGTATTATGATAAAAATAATTTCTTTTTCAATTTATATTTACTTATCCACGTTTGATTCGACAAATCACTTAAAAATAATAAAGAAAATATTAATTTAAAGATGAATAGTACTTGATAAAATAGGTATAAAATATTGATTATATCTTGATTTTTTAAATTAAATAAGTAAAAACATACATCTATTTTTAAATATAATGGAGAAGTAAATGTGAATAAAATACATATAAAATTAAGTGTTCTTTTATGGCCTTATTTAGGCATTAGTCGTATATTATTAGTAGTAAATTTAAGTAAAAGAGACTTGTGTAATAAAGGTAACATTAAAAAGTAGATATTACATAACCAAAAGTTAGAGAGTGTTTTTCTTTTTTACTTCTCTTTGGTTTGTTTGTGGTCGAAAAGAGGAGATGATAAGATCATTAAAACGTCGTTTTCCCCCCTTCTATTATTAGTAACAAAAAAAACTTTTAAATTGGTCATTTGTGGAGGCTCTGCCAATAATTTGTCAAACCATAATAAAGAAAAATACTAATAGGAACTAGACACGTTGCATACTTATTACGCACAAAAATCTCATGGAAAATACAAGATCATATACTCTACTTTACTTTTCATACGAAGAGAATGAATTAGTTTGAAAAACTTGAATTCGATATAAAATATTTGAAATTAACAAAGTTTGAATACAAATTGTTTTATAGAAATAAAGAAAAATACTAACAGGAACTAGACACGTTGCATAGTTATTACGCACAAAAATCTCATGGCAAAATACAATATCATATACTCTAGGATGAACTTAGTTTGAAAAACTTGAATTCGATATAAAATATTTCTATAAAACAATTTTAATTCAAACTTTGTTAATTTCAAATACAAAACAAATACTCTAGGATGAATTAGTTTGAAAAACTTGAATTCGATATAAAATATTTCTATAAAACAATTTGTATTCAAAGTTTGTTAATTTCAAATACAAAACAAATACTCTAGGATGAATTAGTTTGAAAAACTTGAATTCGATATAAAATATTTCTATAAAACAATTTGTATTCAAAGTTTGTTAATTTCAAATACAAAACAAACACCGACCCTAAAAGATTTTGCATTAAGAAATGTGTCTTAATATTATTAACCTTTTCATTTGTGTGCTTAAATACTTTGCAGAATATCTTCAAAGACACGTTAGAATCAAAAATATCTAAGCGTTTTGATAGTAGAAACAAAAAGAGTGGTAAAGTGATATCAAAAGAAAATCAGAGCAAACTCATAGAATATCCAGAAGCATGTTTTGTTGGTCATCGTTTTATTTCTTGTTATCGTCTAATCAACAAGTCCCAAATTTATTTATTTTGGGTGGTTCATCAATTATAATCCCCCTTTGGATAAGAAGATTCTGTCTTTTCATAAACTTTTGCTCTTTTTAACCCCATTTGTGGCTACTCGTTTGTTTGTCCTTTATTGATAATAAAGATATTAAACATTACGGACAAGGTCACTGTTTCTTTTTGTACTGACCTGGAGTCTAGACTCACTAACTTCACCAGGTAGTGGTAAGGTCTGTGTATATTTCAGATGTTGTTGTCGTAGTAGAATATCAGACCATTAAAAAGATCTTTCAAGATTCCAAATAAACTGAAAAATACTTTTTAGGAAACAGCTCTATCTAGATTACAAACCTGAGAAATAGCTTTCAAGATTTCAGTGGAATTCATACCCACTTTGGTGATATACCTCACCAAGCAGGCATATCCATTGCTTTGGAAAAAGGATGAAACTTCATTTATGCAGAAACATGAACAGAGACTAGCAACAAACCATTGCTGCCAGTAACCCTGGAGCAAACTTGTGGGCACAACAGAACAAAACAAGAGACTACTTCACACTAGAAAGAGAAGTAACACTAGAGTGTTCATGAGATTTACGACATTCCTCTACCCAACATAATATTGTGTAATGCAGATACTTCCAGGATTGTCTAGGTTAAAGAAAACTAGAACAACATAAAACAGTAACTTCAACAAAGCAGTAACACTCAAAAATACCAAAAATCAACTGGCCACGTATTGCTGTCATAGCATTTAAAGAATTGTTCTTTCATGTCCAAAACTAGAAAGAAAAATGTCAAACGCAGAAGCATCAACAGTCTAGATCAAATGAAGTTGCTATACCGTCCAGGTCAATCAAGTAAAAGTCAAAGTTCACAATGTTAAAAATAACAAAAGTCATACTTCCAGCTAAGGTGCTTGGATATGTATTTGATACAATAATAAGACCAGCAAAGTTCTGGCTTCAGCTAGATTTTCTCTCAATGAATCCTGGTAAATGCAGGCTGTAGTATGACAAGTATAAATAGTTAACGAACATAGGTTCATAGATGGTTTGAATTAAGAAATACTGCTATGCAATCACTGATCAAACCTGGCACTAACTAAACACCTCCCGACAGGAAACTTAGATGCGCAAAAAATGAGAAAGAATAGACTGAGGCAAAGATAATATAACAGTAATAACGGTTTCAACAGCATAGCGATGCAAAGGGGACCAACAATTAAAGATAAAGACAGACACCAAGCAGCCAAATTGATGCAAAATGCAAGAGGTAGCTAAGGAATCTATTTCTACATGAGGACATTATGAAAATATAGACAGGTCTATTTTAGATGACTAAGATTATGGACTATCACCAATGGAAAAGTATTAAAATCAGGAAAAGCAAAATTTATGAGGAGAATTTGACCCCAAAAAAAAAGGTGTGCTGATTGATCCTTAGAAGAATGCCAATCTAACAGATCAAACATATGAGATAAACTAAGTACAATTTCAAGGGATCTCCAAGGAAACCCTAAAGAGTCTAACTGTATTCGGTGACAAAAACAGAAATTTTGGACCCATTCCTAATTGTGCATCAGGAGCGACTTCGATATGGGAAATTTTTGTATTGTTTTTTTTCAAACATTAGATTCTCTAATGCTATTTTTCCAATTCTACTGGACGTACCCAAAGGAACAGCCAGACACAAACAGTTAAACATACAATTCAAGATGCAAAATAAGTTGCGACAACATGCACCAAGTATGGATCAGTAATGCCTTAACACCACAAAGCAGGCTTACTATATTAACTACTATTCCCAAGCAGCATCCTTATAACCACAATCGTCGTTTCTCTAACCAAGATGCTACTTAGAGGGAATACTATCATGGTAAAAGAATGTGCATCAACAACAAAAATTGTACAGGAATTGTTCATCCTTAGTTCTATCTAAGGGAATACATGCCCTAATAATTACACACAAAAATAGAAAAAAAGAGTGGCATTATAATCGACATGTGTTAGCTCATTCTGCTCTAAGATTCACAATAACAGTATATTATGAAAAGCATATCTCTAATGAACTTCAAAAAAAAGCTATCTTTATTGCTAGGAGAATATCCCTAACACATATCATGCTTCCTTACACAACAAAATCATTGCTTTAAACAACTTTATAAATTCCAAATCTTACAAAGAAAAAGAGAAAGATACAGAAATACCCACAACAGTTTCAATCAATCCAGTTCTTTCTGAACTTTAATCCCCATAGAATTCGCGGTCCCAATAATAGACTTACAAATTGACTCCAAAGGCATGTACTGGCAAAAAGGGTCACTCTGCTTGATTTTCGCAATTTCATAAACGTGTTTTAGGGTTAACGTCGACGCCGCTACATGGCCCGGGCGGCCACTTCCCAGATCAATTCCAGCGGCCTGCTTTAGGTACCAAGTTACTGACGGAGACTTAACGATGAAATCGAAAGTCCCATCCTTGAATGCGGTGATAGTCACCGCCATTGGTGTTCCAGCCTTGAACTTCTGGGTCCTAGCGTTGAAGTCCTTACAGAATGCCATGGAGTTCAGCTTGTACTGACCGAGAGCCGGACCTACCGGTGGTCCGGGCTTAGCTGCTCCCGCATCGACGGTTAGACGGATCGTGGCTGAGATAGGGCGGCGTGTTAAGATCTCTTTAAGCGTCGCCATGGTTGAAATGTGACGGTGAAGAGTGGGGTTTGCTATTGCTTTTGCAGCGCCGGTGACTGTTTGTGCATTTTTTATTAATGGGGCTTTGGGCCCATCCTATTAATGGGCTGCTTCATTCTTGGTCCAATAGGAAAAATAAGAGCAAGTTACGCTTTTTTGCTGTTTCCCAAAAATATTTATATTCGTTAGTTAAATATATATTAATATCAAAATATGTTAATATATAAAATTAATATTTGCTGATTATAATTTTAATGGACAGCTTTTTATGTCATCCTGATTTAATATCTCAATTTAGTGTATAAAAAAGAAGAAGAAAAACTGTGAAAGCATGTTTATCTTGAAAGGAATCGTGCATGTAGTTATATCGACAAATAATGTTCTTAGTAGTTCAACTAAAATATAAAGAAAAACTCTGAGTAATAGTTTTCTAAAAAAAATGAATTCGATATAATTCAACAGAATCTAAACAATGCTCAAAACGGAATTGTTTGTTTTTAAAATTACTAGCTCATTGAGGCTTTGCCCTTTTCTTCAGAAAACCAAGTTCCTTATTCTGTCATAATGAATAAGTTATGTTTCGGACTTTCCAAAAATGTTATTGCACTACAGAGGGATCTGATATGCATCTGTCGACATTTATGAAAGAATACGAGCAACATAGTGTAGTGTACACTAGTGGCACATTTCTGTATTACTACTCAAGTATGTGCATTTACAGAAGATGTAGATTTGAGGGATTTGTCATGCATGTGCTTTTGTCAAGTTGATCAAACATAGAAGCTATTTAACAAAAATTGAAGAGAGATCAATATTTCCCCTTTTCATACCTAGTCACATTACATCTTGTTGACACCAGTAATGCTCAGCTTTACAATCATTTTGTAGAGAAGGGAAACTTTTCAACTTTTTCTTCTTCTGAGTTCTGGAGGGAAGGAAAACACAATTCCCTCATGAGGTATAAATGCATCTTGCATCATCAGTACATAATTTGAAGAATAGTAACAGCAAAAGGACAAACATTGACTTCTTGGAGCCTCCAAGGTTACAGGAGCTCTGTATTTGTCGTCATCATCAACAATCAATATGAAACATGGCCAGCAGAAACTCAGAAAAATTGCTGGCCATGGTGTATGCTAAGATATATCTGTACAAACAGCTTCATATGTCACTCAACACCCCCTTTAAAAGATCCAGTCCTTCAGCTGATATACTTCTCCTTCTTGTAGTTTTTGGTATTTCAATTCGAGGTGGTGGATCATGAGAGAAGCAGATTACAACAACGGTTAGATTATCACAACAGTTACGCTTCAGTGCCTCCTTGACAAGAAATTTTGAGCATTTCTCGGGATCATTATGCAGCATGAGCTCCTTTCTTACGATTGTTACTGCATATTGGCTACTCATGACATCCCATAAACCATCGCAGCCAATTATCAAGAACTCATCCTCTTCTGACAGGACTACCTCTTCAAACTCTGGGTCAGAGATCAACATGCCCTTTGAACCTTTGGCACTCTTTATGTGCCAGTCACCCAGAGCTCGTGCAACTGACAGTTGGCCATTGAGGTAGCCATCAAAAATGACGCCCCCTAGTTTTTCAATTCTTAATTTCTCGGATGTAGCATTTGGTTTGTGGTCTTTTGACAATTCAATTGCTCTTCCGCGCTTCCCTAGTACAGCTCGAGAGTCCCCAGCATTAGCTATTAGCATGGTCCTGTGTATTACAACAAGATACAACATATAAATGAGTTGTTGCCATTTCAAAAAGGAAATGTGCCTTCATAAGTGAAAATCAGAACTAAAAATGGGATAGATATGCCATATGGAATGTAGTATGAAGGCCCAAATCAGTAGGAAGACCATTTTTACGAGATAGGCATACACATTTCAAACCAGTAATTCAATCTACTCAGACATGAACTTTAACAACATAAGGGCCTATGCATGTGTTTAAAATACACTTTTCGAATCAAATAAAAGCCTCATCATCTGTATACTAAACAGAGTGAAATTTGGTGAATTCCTTGGAAAAGTTGCAAAAACCACATGCCAAAAGAAAAACTGGACTAACATGAGCCATCTATATTTGCCTTACAAAACAAATGAAGCAAACTACACCAAACAAGTACTGTCAATTGATTTTTTTGGCTACATATAGACATGAGCAACATTTAGTTCAATATGAGGAAAACGATGACTATCATCAGTTTCTCTTCCAATTTTTTTGGTACAAAGGAACTCTACCACTATTTGAATAAAACACAGACAATACTTTAAGAGATTCAAAAATTAATATGAACAATGTTTAGGGACAGTGATGGTTTCAGTACTTGTTGCCCCCTTCTGACATGAAGAATTGGAACTTAGGACTGAACTACACAAAAGCAGATCAATATCTTACCTTCCTAAAATAAGTGCAATCAGAGCAGTTGTTCCAGAGGAACTATCTAGAGACTTCGTATCTGCTAACGTATTATCGGCTTTCTGAAAAGCATTCCTGACAGCTTTTTTAACCATTGATGGGAAATGGGAATCCTCTAAAATAAAATTAAGGAGATTATTTTGAGTGAACGATGCAGCATCAATGCCACCGTGCCCATCAAACACCTGGGAGTACAAAAACAACAATCAGAAAAGTCATATCATCAAAACCCAAGGAATTGACTATTCAAGTTGGCGCATTCTAGTTGATATCATACAACTACCAATAACTAAACAATCGTCGAAATCAAAATAATGTGGCTTATTAAAAAATAATACTAGTGCTCATTTTCAGCTTTCTAATTAAAATACTGAATGTTTAAATTTTATGACTAGGAGTAAAATTCAATACAAGACATTCAAAGAGCACCAGTGACATCAGGTTGTATCAGCCAAAAAGCCTGTTTTGCCTTCACATACGTAATGTAATTTTCAACAAATGTATGCAGTACTTCAGCCCCTCCTTAAAACTGATAGTTTGAATCAAATAAGAAACTACATACACCATAATATGCTCCTTGTGAAAGAAGACCTTTGGAGTCATCAACTTGTTCCCGGAGATTATCAATACGGATATGTTCATCTTCCATGTACTGTTTGGGTCCCATCTCAGAATAGCTTCCTGAGCGAAAGATGGGGACATATGCACAATTGTCACTTGATGGTGATTTGAGACCAAGCATTACTGTATTTGGTTCCTACAGATTAATAAAACAAATATAACTTTCAATTGGCAAGCATAATAAACACACACTGACAGATAAAAAGCCTCTCCAGCTAACAACGTACAACTGTATATGCTTGCGAAACAGTTATCTTGCACAAATTTACATATGAAAAGCAATTTGAGTAATGCAATAAATGGAAGTTCATCAATAGCTTATAAATCATTATGGACCTACAAAGCCATTGTTGGCATAATCATCATGGTATTAAAATCATAAAAGCTGGAAACAGTCGGAAGATATTAGAAAAACTTTTAACGGTTTACTAGAGCAAATCAAACTATTCAATATGGAAATGAAGAACAATGTCTGCACTGGGATCTACTTTCCACTGCTAACAACACACCAGAACAAGGATTTAAAAGCAGACATTGTTGTTAATTAGCAAGTAATTAGGATTTAGGATAGCCACTAGTAAACAATCAACAGGAACCACTGGGCATATCCTATCCATATTTCCTCTTTTTGCTTTTCAAATAGTTCATTTCCACAATAGGAATGTACTAATCAAGCCTCACAGATCACCCCTCAAGCAATTGATACAGGATCCTTCTAGAGGACATAACTTTCGTACATAACATACATCACACATACTATTGCAATCAAAAGACTTGGTCTTTTCTACATAATTAAACAACTTCAAGTTCTGCAAGCATAAGACCAAATTATCATGTAAAAAAAGGAAATTTCCAAATTGGGATCCACTCACCAATGCAGAAGTAGCTCCCAAGTTTGCTTGGCTGATACAATGCCTCATCCCTGGATGGTTTCTTGGTGGCTTTCCTGCATTTGGTTGACTCGAACCATCAGACACTTCCTGATTTTCTTCAATTGCTGACATATTTCCCTTGCAGAGCCCATTCTCAATTTCCCCATTACAGGGTGACATATTGGTGCCTGGAGCCATCATTTCTTTCATTCACTCCATCAACAGATCCCTTAATAATGTGCATTTGCTTTCATGGTTTAATTATTAATTTTTTTTCTTTCTTCACATGGACAGCTGTGTTACTGTTTCTTGATCCCAGGTCAGAAACACCACAAGAACCCACATTTTTAGGCAGAAAATGAGTATTACAGACCCTTCTTTGAAATTGAGAAAGAAGCAAAGTCACCCACATGCCAAGATTTAAACTTTATCAAGATTTGAGATTACCCAAATGGTACAAGATCTAGAAAAATTAACAAAGATTGATTAAACCAAGAAACAAAACATTTTGTTATTGTGTAGTAGCAAGAATATGAGATTAGATGAATGTATATGGATAATAGAGTGGCGATCCCAGCTTTGAGCTCTTTTCATGGCCGGCTTTCTAGGTTATGGGGATTGGGAGATTGGGTTTGTTACACGTGGCACTGTCGATGGATGGCAGGTATTTTAGTTTACCACAACCTTGTATTTTGCCACTCACAACCAACTAATTATTCATATTCGATATTTATATCGAATCATATTATCTCTATTTCGCGTTAGTTATTCATATTTTTATATATAGACAATTGTGTTTATATTTCTTCTCTTAAATCATTTTACAAATTGCATAAGAGATCTTCTTCTATAATTTGTGTTAAATAATCATAGTTAAATAATCAATTAAAATACAACTATACTAATTATTTATAATTAAGTTATATATAAATGGCACATGTTATGCATTTTATTAGTTAATTTAACATAAATAGCATGTTTAGTATTCAATTAATACACTAGTTGATCTTTTATGAATTCAACTTATTATCGAATACAATTGTTTTACAAAAAAATTATTCAAAATTATTTTATAGGTGATGTATAATTTTAAAAAGTTTTTAAAAATGGGTATGAAGTCAAGATTAATGGCTAAAGAAATGCAAGTGGAAAATATTAAAAACCTCATATTACATATAATAATGGTACAACGGACAAGGTTTCTTTTTCTTTAATTAAAAATTTTAAATTCGAATTTTGAATGTGAAAAAATATTTAATAGAAAGTGTCACCTCAAGAATACAACTCGATTTCAATACGAATTCAAATCAATCAAACTATTCAACAAAAATTCAAACTAGTTAAACTTTATTTTAAATACCAACCTAATTAAAAAAAATCTCAATGGAGTAGGTGGTAGTACACTTTTGACCTTTTTCCCCAAAAGAATAACACTTCCTCCGTTTCAAAAAGGATAATCTAGTTTGATTTGGAACGGAGTTTAAAAAAGAAAGAAAATTTTTTAATCTTGTGGTTTTAAATTAAAATTATATTAAATGTACCAAAATACCCTTTAATCTTATGGTCTTAAACATGTCACGTGGAAAGTTAAAGTTAAAGTGTTGCCAATAAAAGGAAATGAGTCATTCTTTTTGGAAACAAATTAAAAAGGAAATAGAGATATTTTTTTTGAAACAGAGGGAGTAATTTGATGTAAATATGACAATTGCTTGTTTATTTATTTATTAAAAGCTTTTTAAATAGTTTTTTTTTTTTACTCCCATTCAAAAATTTCCTTGCAGGTGAAAAGCAATTGATTATTTGATTATTACTCAATTAATATTTATTATTTTAAAATATTTTATTGATAAAAAATAATTTTAAAATTATAGTCACTAATTACATAATCACTTAAAAAAATTAAAATCAAACATGACATCAAATACGTAACGACAAAAATAAGAATAATTGAGTTATTTAATGTTAAACCCCACTTTGAACAAAAGGAAATGTCCAGGTAGTGGGCACGATGACCACAAAGAAAATTTAATAAAAAATTGTGTTGGATATATTTAGACTGTCCAAATATAAAAAGACTAATAAAACGAAAGGCTTGTTCATTTAAAATTATATAAATATTTATATCAAATTAATAAATATATAATTTGTATTTATAAAGTTTAATTATTTAATAATAATTAATTATTATATATTTTATTTTTAAATTTATATGATTTGATGTATACACGTGATATTTCAAATCGGGCCAGTAGCCAATGCATGGGGACCTCAGGTGTTGACCTTATTAGCCACATAAGTCTTAAGACAATTGTTCCTTTTTCTTTACTAACTTTTTTGTTTATAAATTTTCTAGTTATTGTTAGCCATTGATTTTGTTGAAAATAACAAGTTAGAAGATGGATTGTGAAAAGTATCTTAAGCAAATAATATCACATAAAAATATTTGTTATTATTGTCTCGACGGATATCTTATTTCATCATACTCGATCAAAAGTGTGAAGGTTATGCACCATGACACGAGGATCCACATTACTAAGTTCCCGACTATAGTATAGTAAGTAGTTTGGGAACGATTATATAATCGTTACATTGATTATGTCATGCGACAAATAAAAATAATTACAATAATAAAAAAAATTATTCAAAAGTCAGTATCAAACTTATAACAAATGCGTTTTTTTTTTAACCCTAGAATAACTCAATAAATTTTCAGAAAAAAATAATTAAACTTCAAAACAAGGATGGTCAGTCATTAAGGATGTTTCTAACAATGTGGCATAGGTTAGTTGGCAGGGGCGGACCCATATGTAATTGTGGGGTGCACGTGCACCTGTTAACTTTGAAAAAAATCATGTGTATATCTTGAGAAACTGATAAAAAAAAGAAATACAATAAAAAGTGCACCCATAATGAACATTCAATTGCTGTTGGTCTGCAGGTAAAGGTAAGAAAATATTATTGGTGCACCCAAACTCTTCAAATCATGTTCGTCTCTGTTAGTTGGATAGTCCAAATTATATATAATAAAACTGGAAGTTGGAAGAAAGTGAAGATTTTATACCTTAATGTACAATTACACATATTCTTTAGTACACAAGCCATGCACATTTTTCATGCGTTTTTTTCCTCTCATATTGTCTTCCGAATTCATATTATAATACGACTATATTTGAATTCGTATTGGAAATTGGAAGGTCTCATATGGTAAAATAAAGTGTGTTGTGGCGATTCTTAACCATGAATATTCGAATTTAGAAATTATGGATAAAAAAATATTTATCACTCTACTGCAATATTTGTTATTGTTTGTGCTATATATTTAACACACTTTTTTGTCCTATTTTCTTGGCAATAATACCTGAGTGAGTTCACTGTTTAATCATCTTTTAGTTCAAACCAAAAATACCACATTCAGAATTTTGTAAGCCATACATGAACTAGGTAAGAAAATTGAATAGTTCAGTTGATTGAATATTAGTTACATAAAAGTAGAAAAGTTCATATTTTTTTTTCCTGAAACCTCAAGATTTCAATAGTTGCACTTATTTGCTTTGCCCTTTATGCTTTATTAGTTGGAGAAGAGCAGAAGCAGATACCCCACTAAAGAAAACTACACCTTTTTTTCCCTTTTTCCTTCTGCTTCTTGTTCTTTATTTTCCCCCTTTGTTATGGCGGTTTGATGTTCTGTAAGTAAATTTCTTGTCCCTATCCAATACTCAATCCATATTTTCTCAAGATTTTGTTCTGCTCTTTTCAGAGTTACAATATTCTTTTTGTCTGCTTCATTATCTCCTTATGAAATATGGCTCATTTCACACTCTGTGTGGGAAATTTACTGTTCATGTCCTTCTAGTGTGAAATTGAGGCTACCCCTTTCTTCCCTTTTCCCTGTTTTTAATATGCTTTGACTGAACTATTATGTGTTTTGAATTCTTGATGTTACTGCTTACTATGTATACTTAATTTCTGTTAATGTAAGTTTACTAAATTTTTCCCTATCTCTGCCTAGCAGTGTCAAGATTGCACATTTTTGTACCAAAGTTCACTATGAGACTATTTTGGACATTAATTTTAGTAGTTCTCTACAATGGGTGTTCTTCAGAAGGGGTTAATTCAACTCTTTCTGAAAGGCCTAAAGTTGTGAACATTGGGTGTATGGTGTCTTTCAATACACTTGTTGGGAAAGTCACTAAAGTTGCTGCGGAAGCTGCCGTTGAGGATATAAATTCCAATCCAGATGTTCTTGGAGGAACTAAGCTGAATATGATAACATTGGACAGTAATGCCAGTGGATTTCTTGGAATAGTTGAGGGTAAGCTAGCCCTTTGCAAATATCTGTAATTTTGTTGCTTTTGTGGATAGCACTTTCAGTGTTTCAATAATTCTGTTCTTGCTCTTTGAGTTTTATGTAAATTGTTTGGTTTTTATAACAGCTATCCGTTTCATGGAGACGGATACTATGGCAATTGTTGGTCCCCAATCTTCTGTTATAGCTCATGTGGTATCAAACATTGCGAATGAGCTGCAGGTCCCTCTATTATCATTTGCAGCCACAGACCCCTCTCTTTCTTCGCTTCAGTACCCGTTTTTTGTTAGAACTTCACCAAGTGATAAGTTTCAGATGGAAGCTATAGCTGAAATGGTTGAGTACTATGAATGGAGGGAAGTGATTGCTATATATATTGATGATGATTTTGGAAGAAATGGTATAGCTGCATTAGCAGATCAGCTGGCCAAGAGGCGATGTTCGATCTCTTACAAAGCAGCTATGAAACCTGGAGCAACATTGGATGATGCCCGGGATGTTTTGGTTCAGGTTGCTTTGAGAGAGTCACGAATAATGGTTGTTCATACTTATCCTACAAAGGGTCTGGAGATATTCTCTATGGCACGGTATTTGGGGATGATAGATAAAGGATATGTGTGGATTGCTACAAATTGGCTCTCAACTATCCTTGACGCTGGTAGTCCCCTTTCTTCGGATGAAAAAGAGAACCTTGAAGGGGCTATTACCTTGCGTATACACACTCCAGGTTCAGAATTGAAACAGAAGTTTGTCTCACGGTGGAGCAATTTGACAAGGAAGGCAGGACTTACTGGATCTTCAAGGATGTCCACTTATGCACTCTATGCTTATGACACTGTGTGGCTACTTGCTCGTGCCATCAATGAATTCTTTAACCAGGGTGGAAAAGTTTCATTCTCTAAGGATCCAAGGCTAACTGAACTGAATAGTGGAAGTATGAATCTTGATTCTATGAGCATCTTTAATGGAGGGAAGTTATTGCGAGACAACATTTTTAAGGTTAATATGACAGGTGTAACAGGACCATTTAGTTTCACTTCTGAAAAGGAACTCTTCCGCCCTACTTTTGAAGTCATTAATGTGGTTGGTACAGGTTTTAGGAAAGTTGGTTATTGGTCTGAATACTCTGGTTTATCAATTGTGCCTCCTGAAACACTGTACTCTAAGCCGCCAAATCGTTCCTCTTCGAATCAACAGCTACACAGTATAATCTGGCCTGGACAAATAACAGAAAAACCTCGTGGATGGGTTTTTCCAAACAATGGGAGACAACTGAAAATTGGAGTTCCTAACAGAGCTAGCTTTCGTGAATTTGTTGGAAAGGTACCAGGCGTTGACTCATTCAGAGGATACTGTATTGAGGTCTTCACTACTGCCATAGACTTATTGCCTTATGCTGTCCCTTACAAGCTAGTTGCCTTTGGGGATGGTCATAACAATCCAGATGATACAGAGCTAATACGCCTAATCACAGCAGGAGTGAGTATAAGACTACCAAGGTTCTATTGTACTGTCATTTGAACAATGTGCTTTCTAACTGTATCCACTTGATCTTTTATTTCAGGTTTATGATGCAGCCATAGGTGACATAGCAATTACAACTAATCGAACAAAAATGGTTGATTTCACTCAACCATACATTGAATCTGGGTTAGTTGTAGTGGCACCAGTTAAGGAGCAGAATTCTAATGCTTGGGCTTTTCTCAGTCCATTTACTCCTAAGATGTGGTGTGTCACTGGTGTTTTTTTCTTAATTGTGGGCACTGTAATTTGGATTTTGGAACACAGATTGAATGATGATTTTCGTGGACCTCCGAGTAAACAGATTGTCACTGTTTTATGGTGAGTTGGCAAAACATAACTACTAAATTAGCATATATTTACCTGATGAAAGAGCATGTCATATATTGTTCGCTCTTTCTTGACTTTCTCCCACACCTTCTAGTTTCCACTTGCCAAATTCACTTTGTAGAATATCAAACTCTTGACCCTTTCCTATGTAAAACTCTTTTGCAGGTTCAGCTTTTCAACTCTCTTTACTGCCCAGAGTAAGTAACCTATGCTGGTTGAGTTACTTCTGTACTAACATTTGAATGAGCTTCTATAACAAACAAAAAAACACTTTTGTATGCAGGAGAAAACACTGTCAGCACCTTTGGCCGTATTGTCCTTCTTATATGGCTATTTGTGGTTTTGATAATAAACTCAAGCTATACTGCCAGTCTCACCTCAATTCTTACAGTGCAGAAACTTTCTTCCCCAATTACCGGAATTGAAAGTTTAGTAAATACAAAGGAACCCATTGGTTATCAGTGGGGTTCATTTGCCCGTAACTATCTGATTCAAGAACTTCGCATTGATGAATCTAGACTTGTTCCTCTTAACCTCCCTGAAGATTATGCTAAAGCTTTAAAAGATGGTCCTAGCCGTGGTGGTGTTGCAGCAGTGGTAGATGAGCGTGCCTATATGGAGCTTTTCCTCTCATCGCGTTGCCAATTCAGTATTCTGGGTCAAGAATTCACAAAAAATGGATGGGGGTTTGTAAGTAGCTCTCTCTCAGTTTCACCTTTTGCTTTTACATGTCCTTATCAACTTCACCTTTCTTATACATGTGAATCTGCTTTTGTTGATGTCTCACAACGGGATGAATTGATGATACATGCAAATATGCCAAGAAATTGATTACGCATGGGAAGTATTTACATCTAATACATGCAAATATGCCAAGAAAGTTTACTTTTTTACTGATGCATGGTTTTCTCCATTGTTCCGTAGTTATACGGAATAATCCTGCTTGAAACATGTCTTCTGAAGGTGAATCATACTACTGTTAGCTCGATATATGGAAGGAAACCTGAAAATATGGGAGATCATTAACACTCTTGACATAACATGGTGCTTGCTTCACACAAAAATTTGACTTGTGGTACCTTCAAAACATAGGGGGTCGATTGGTGAGAGCGTTTAAAGTAAAGAATAAAAGTACTAAGTTGGTGTATTTGGTTTGGCTATGTTTATAACTACCTTTCCTTTCATCCTATGCCATCAAACTAATCAATATAAGACCTTTTGTTTTGAAGGATTTAAGCCAGACCTGTTGATGTTTTAGAATAATGCCCTTTCCTGACTTTGCTGTTTTATGACTAGTACTTGATTTCTTTTCTATTTTTTTCCCTCCTAGGCTTTCCCTAGGGATTCTCCTCTAGCAGTAGACATGTCAACAGCAATTTTGAAACTATCAGAGAATGGGGAACTTCAAAGGATCCATGATAAATGGCTTTCTGGAATAGCTTGCACTTCACAGAATACAAAGCTTGAAGTGGACAGGCTTCAGCTGAAAAGCTTCTCAGGTCTATTCTTTCTATGTGGGTTGGCATGTTTTCTGGCGCTGCTCATTTATTTTGTGATGCTAGCATGTCAATATTGCCAATACTATCCCAATTCTGAGGTAGCTAGTGAAAGTTCACGATCAGGACGACTGCAGACATTCCTTTCTTTTGCTGATGAAAAGGAAGAGTCAGTGAGGTCTCGATCCAAACGAAGGCAACTAGAGGTGACTTCCGTAAGAAGTATTGATCAAGATGCATCAGTAAATGGTTCAAGAACTGACCGTACTGAGATATACTCGAACAGGGTTGTAAGTTTTGGAGAATCTGTATAGTTCATAAACAAAAATCTACTATTCTTCCTCAAATGTAAGTATAAAAGTTGACAGCATATTTGTGTAGACGATGCTGTAACTGTATCAAATTTTACAAAGTTCTGATGCCACTGACATATTATGTCATACAATCCAAGAACCTTACAACAGCTATTACTATAACTCAAACTAGAACTAGTTGGAGTCGAATATATGAATCTGCAACTGTTTGTGTCTTTCCATTTAAGCCTATTTTTGAAAAAAAGTTAATTCTCTAGCACTAGAATATCCTGCTAATCCATATGTATGCATACTACAAGCCCTTTCAGCTCGAATAAGGAACATATTTGAGCATTTAAAATAAAAAGAGAGAAATGTTGGTAAACATACTTTAATAAGATTACACAATTTGATTTCATATTTACATTATTTTTGTGTCCAACAACAGTGGTGTCCGGGCAGCTTTCTGGTACCTCCCCGGAACAGGCATATTTACATGATGTAGGTTACAATTTACAATACATGTTACATCATACATATAATGTAAGAATGGAACAAGATTTAGCTGCTATCTGGAGGAGCCTAAAGTACACTGCTTGTGAAGTACTTCTGAAAACAGGCTTCATCTTTACAGTATTCTGACATCACTTTATACACTTCAATTAGTAGTTGCGGAAACCGCCTCCTAAAATAGCCATCAAATCCTTCTGGAACAGTTCCTAGAATTTCCTGAAATGAAAGTAAAGATACACCGGAAGTCAGCAAATGAATCTGAAATCATCGATAATATTTCCACCTTGCAGCACACTGCTTCTTCGAGATGTTCCCACACAAAAACTAATTCCTCAAAGGAAGTCTTGACCAAATGTTAAGTCCACCAAATTTGTTGAATAACAACACGTATTAAGTAGTACTATATAAATTGATTAAAACTAACCTGAATTTCGGTAGGAAGCTCTCTATAATGATTTAGCTTGTTCCGCATCACACGCAGCAAATCACGAATACTGTCAAATCTATATCGCCTGTAATGGCCAATATTTTTTATGAAAGGAGGTTCCATCTTCTCATCCCATTTTCCACCCAAAGCCACAGGCGCTGTACCTTCTAATGCTTTCAGAAGATCAGAAGAAGTCTCCCTATCTTCAAGTTCCACCCTGTCGCTTGAATCACGAAGAAATGACAGTCGCATCTCAGCAGTCCAAAAGAAAGGATGAGCAAGCACCTGCACTGCCTTTGGTCTTTGACAGAGTTTAAAGAGAAAAAAAGAGGAGTTTAGCAATAGGCAGGTACAGTGTACATAGACTAGCAGAACATGCACTTTATCCAAGAGAACGGTTTAGCAGTTTTCCCATTACAATGTTAATGTTATATTAATTGAAAATACAGCTACACCTCAATGCGCTAAGATAGCTACCAATTCATGAAGCAAAAACCTCTAATTTTCTTTATTTTCTCTTACATTGTCTGTTTTTTCTTTCCTTTTTTTTTCAAAAATTATTATTTTTTGACAGGGATAATGGTGGTCAGGGTGGGGGAAAGGGATGCCTATGGGTCTATTGTGAGGATCAAGCCTTGCGCCTCAAGTATGCAAAATTACGACTCCGACTCTAGCCCCTAGCTAGTACTGGATTTTCTAAGAATCTTTTTATACGTAGTCATTTTTTAAGATCTAAAGAAATAAAATAGGTAATACTGATACAGAGATGTTTCTTGCATTCCTGAACAGCAGTGAAGAAATAACTGCACAGCCCACTTAAAACGTTGAATGGGTCTGAAACTTATCAAGCACATTACTAAACTAAATAGAGCTGAAAATTTAGTTGAGCTAAAACTTGATTGTACACATGCTAATAGTCATAATCATCATGCCTACCTTCTTCACTGAATAAACTAAAAATACTCTTTGAACTTTGAAAATCACCATGCAGGAGCTTTAATTTTAAAGGGAGATAAAAAGGGTATAGTCATTTTCACAAACATTTTTAGAGTATGAAAACAGTATTGCAATTCAAAGAGAAGTTCCAGCCATAACTAGCTACAAGGATGTCATGGTCAATAAAGAACTCTAAATTTGTCAATAGTTATTGGTATGTGCGGGATGTAATAAAAATTTTATTATATAAAACATATGCACTTCTTACCTCAGTTCAGCAATGGGATCTAACAAACGAGAAAAGAGATCCACAGCTTCAGGGATGTGTTCCGACAAGAAAAGATCCACTTTATTCTTTGTAATGTTGATGTCACGCTCAAGAGGACTTCCAAAGGGATGACGACCACCAGTCATGCAGAAAAACAGAACAGACCCCAGACTGAACATATCAATAGCACGTGTTTGACGTCCATGAAGAAGTTGTTCAGGAGCTTGCCATCCAGAACTTCCATAACCTGCAAAAAAATATTGCCGAGTAAGAACAGGGAGAAATATGCGTTAAAAGTTAAAGACATCATGCTATGTCAAACTCTGAAAGAAAATATTAAAAGCTAAGGCCACTAAAAGAAGAATCTGGTGTGAGAAACTGAAATTGAACTCAGCTGTCAGTCAAACAATCTTCTCCTGAATGCAGCAAGGACGACATTGTAGAGATGCTCAATGTGTCATGCAAATTACTAGATAAAGGAGCATACTTAATGGTGGTGGAACTGAAGATAACTTCACTAGCAGCTAACTTTTTAGCTACATACTTTACAATTACTTGCCTGTTGGGCGATGACCCAATGAAGACATATCTCCAATGAGGCGCTTGCTGATTCCCATATCAGAAAGCTTAGCACATAAGAATTTTTCCTTAGTTATCAGAACATTTTGGGGCTTCAGGTCTCGATGAATGATCCCCAGATCATGAAGATGCACAAGACCAGAAACCACATCCCTGTCCTCCAGAAAAGAAAATCAGAACACCAAAACATGTGCATACCCAGACAAATTAGAATTCAGAACATTATAATCAAAAGATAAAAATGGAAAATGGTTTTCCAGATCAAATTTATGTTTAACATCCACTACCGGGGCACATATTACAATTTATATGCACGGAAACAGCAATATATATCTTATAAGCGCATATTAACCAACCAGAAGATGACAGTCGGGAAATGCAAGATGAAGAAAAATTTTCAGGATTGGTAAAGGAAGGAGCATTTGTAGAGGTCCCTTCTTTCCCACTGCAGATGGGATAAAAAGTGTAGCAGACTAGCAGGTGACCTATTTTATCAGACCATTCAAAAAGTTAGCAAAGCAAAATCATAAAGGAAAACAGATGAGACAGCATGGATGAAAAAGCACCAAGCCCTAAAAATTATAAAGACAAAAGCACTGAAAAGGCCAATTGTAAAGCCATTGTCACAAGAAATTATGAGTCAGAAGAATGTGATGGAATTTTCTTGTCTAACTCCCAGATCTATCCGCGGGCGGGACAAACAAAAATTCAACAAAGTGAATTTCGCTGAGTTCTTTAACCTAAATAAAGGACCTCTAGAGACCTGATGTCTGGTATAGCATAGGAAGCAAAAGCCAAACTATATGATCTTTTAGAATTAAACAGGCAAGAAATAAAGGGGGGGCCTTTCTTCCGAAGTGAGCTCAGCCTTTTTCAAATCATCATCCAATGGATTGCAAAGTACCCTCATATACCATGAAACAATGATAAGAGGCACAAAGCTGATATAAAATAACTCAACAAACCTCATCAATTTGAGCAACAGAGGTGAAGGACAACCATTTTCATTCATTAGGTCAGTATCCAGAATAATACCCTTCAAATTATCCAAATAAAGTCTATGCTTCATAGATTCTCCATCCAAGTTCTGGTTAGGACAAGCATTTTCTGAAGTGTCAGCATAAATCTGAATAAGGTCACTCAAGCTGCAAATGCAGCGTTCCAATGCAAGATAAACAAAATCTTGGTCTTGTTCCACACCATACCACCGAACGATATTTGGATGTCGATCAGATGCAATAAGATTCTGTATCTCTTTGAAGGCAATATCATGATGTGCCCTGACAAGTCTTTTCACAGCAACTGCACGGCCTTCATAAATTCCTTCAAATACAACTGTACCATTGCTCCCTTTAGCAATCTCTGAACTGGAGACAAACAATTTACCAATAGAGCGTCCACCTTTGGTACATATACTTGGTTGAAGAAAGTTCAACAGTTTATTATCAGCATCCACGTCTGCATATTTAAGTCCAGTACCAGATGAGGTGTCTTTATCACTTTTAATGCCATTGCTCCCATTCTTTCCAGACTTCCGAGACTTCTTCCTTTTTGAAGGTACATTTGGCGAATGTAGGTTCCCATTGAGTTCAGCTACTAAATCACGATTATGTGTAAAAGCTCCCACAAGAGTAGCTAAAATACTGTGAATTGGCATGCTCAATCTTTCAGAGCACTTTGATATTCCTTCTTTGAATGGATTTTTAGCATCTTGTAACATTATGTTTTTGGTGAAAAAAATTATGAAAACCGCCAATATGACAAGCATAGTTTTTTTAATAATATCTTCTAAGTGGAAGGTGTTTACATTCTTGTCGGGCACAGGCGTAGCTGCATTATCAACATTTGGTTGTGAAGTAGGAATTGGCAGCATACCGTGACTATCAGCCTCTGGGAGCATCTTGTTATCATGACCTCGGCGTCTGTAGATAAGGGCCCTTGACTGACATGGCAATGGCATATTGAAATGGACATCAGGTTCAGATTTGTCAGACTCCATAATATCCCCACTAAATGCATCATCAACTTTGCAAAGAGCAGCAGCCCCAATTTCAGCAACCGTCATGTTCCACAACACTTTGTCTGAGTTTGGGATAAAGGACGTTAATGCATAGTCTGTCCTGGTGATGTAAAGCGTGTAGCTGGGAAGACTCTTTTCCTCAATGGTGCCATTATGATGAAAAGCAGTGTCGTTGTCCTGAGTTGCTGGAGAGCTAGGCATACTATATGTGTAAATCAGGCGTCCAGTCTTAGCATCAACAAGAAATGCAGTAGTTCTTTTAGAACCCAGAACAATTCCGCCATCCTCAGCTATTTGTGGAGTTGAACTAATATACTCATCAATACTCTTCATAAGTTTCTGTTAAAAAATATGGAGCAAAATAAAAAGACTAGAGTAAAATAACAACAGAAGTGTAGGGTCAAACATGTCTTCTAAAACATATATCTCAAAAGTTTGAGGATGGTCATTGTTTCTAACTTGCTGAAAGAATGACTCATGAAACAGATATTTATTTCATTGTATCACCCTTATTAGAAGAACAATTCAGGATGCGGTCCATCCCCATCAGCTTAGGGATGTATAACAAAATCTTGGATCTGAACCATTCACTATTTTTACTTTTTCTTACTATAATTTTGGGTAACTTACTTGGACCTTTCCAATTGGCAAAACCAAGTGGGACATCCAATTAGTTTGAGATATACTTATGAACCTCCCCTTTTATTGAGACTTTCCACTTATACTCCTTTTACTTGTGAAAAGAAAAAGAGACTTGCCACTAATATATACATTAAAAGAGAATGGTATAACAACAGCCCCTTCTTAGCTACCTTTTCTTCTCTTTTTTTACTTTTTTCCATTAGACACTTTTTAAAAACTGAAACTGATTCCAAAATTGCCTTTGATCAGCCACTACATAGAAAGGAGGGTATATTAGTCAAATCATGCTCACAATAAACACCTTCATGTTGTGAGGTGGAAGAGGGGAGGTTGTAAATATTTATAAACTAAGGGAATATTCATTTCATTTTGTTAAGATAGATGGATATCTAGTTGATAATACTAGATTAATTGGTATCATGATTCATTGTGTGAAACCATTTCCTGTTACCTTTCTCAAAAAAGAATGGTACCATTCCTCATTATAAATCAATGTTAAGTGGATATCATTTCTCGTTGTATTACACAGAAGAGACTCGCATAAAATTTAGAGACAATACCAATTTACCAAGCCTGTTGTGTGCATACAACTCCCAATCATCCCCACGGCCACAGTCGATGAAATAACCACTTCCTATATCAGATGATGCCTCCTTGCTGTTATTGTAATTAACAGGAGCCTGATAAGAAGAGTAGATTGATGACCCAGATCTAAAGGACCAGAGCGGTGGTTTTATAGTATTTAAGCTATTTTGCTCCCTCAAAGAAACTGTACCATCCAATTCAGCAAACAGAGCTGTCTCAGGCTTCCTGGTTCAAGAGAGTGTAGCGAAAACCAAAGCCAAATAAATTTAATGAATCAATAAGCATACCACAAGTACATCAAATTACCAGTATGACACAAAGTGAACTTGGAACAAACAAAATAAAGGGCTTCAATTTATCATTTCCAAAGGGAATCTAGTTTACAGCTCATGCATCCAATTTGCAGAAAATAAGTTGATTTACCTACAAAGACATTAAACAGAATGTTTCTGGGTTCAAGAGATGAGCAGAAATGCTAGTGATGTTTTCTCTTCAAGCAATCACAGATGCATGAAGCATTTCATGCAGCGAAACATATGATCCATATTAACTGAGTCTCAGAAGATCCCACTCCCCTCACTCATAAAAACACTAATTTTTCCACATATTTATATTGTAAACTACAGGGTAAGACAAACTAGTAACCGAAAAGTATTCTGGTGTTTATAGAAACTGATCTCCTGCAAGAGCATGTTGTACTTTCAAAACTAGAAATCCTGGAAACTATTAAGGTGTAGTTTGGCAACTTGGCATGGTTTCGACATACAGCAATATGAAGCAAAGAAAGGCAGGATAAACAAACATACAATTTCCTGATGGCCCAAAAAAAGAGCATAAGAATCTTTACCAATTATAAGGAAACTAGAATGACATATCTGTTTGGATAAAACATGAACTAAAGACAATCTTGACTGACAGTTAGTCAAAAACAAGTCTTATACAGACAAATCTAAGTGTACAATTTGTACATATTGAACATGATTCAATTCTTTTAGAGTCAAGAACCGTAAAAAAACACGGGTAAAAACAACTGCAGTAAACAATTTGAACCAAAAGATCAAAATCTGCATTAGTCGAAAATGAACAACAAACATCAACAAGAATCTTGAAAAGCAATAATAAATCTTTGAACAAGTTACTTTTAAAAACTAACCAAACCAGCAATAAACTCAAATGGGTATAAGTTAAAAACTCTCAAGAAATCAAGAAAACAAACTAACTTTAATTCCGACAGCAAATTCCTCCTCGCCGGAGCTAGCGTAACCCCATCAGAAATTCCTTCAATTGACCCACTTGGTAAGCCAAATAACTCACTTGCCCAAACCGTTAAGCTGAAAAATAAGAGTAAAATGCCGGCCGGAATCACCCAGTAGCGTCTCATCGACCTGAAATTGACCGACGATTTTTCCTCTGTTGATGGGGGTGGGGGTATCCAATAAATTAGGAGTGGTGGCGTATGATAGAGTTATGGGTTACATCGAAGATTGCAATTGAGGAAATCTTAGAGATTCGATTCGAGATATGAAAGAAAGGGCGTTGTCGTCCGGATTTTGGGTTCCTCGGATTTCGTCTGTCGACGGCTGTCTGTCTTTCTTTCTTCGCCTCATTGTTGCAACTTAATCCACTTTTATTTATTTCAATTTAATACAGTATCTTATAAAGCGGAAAAAAGATAAATATATTTCCGAATTATTACAGATATTTTTTGATATATTTTTAAAACATAGGTGTTCTTATCGTTTAAAAATTAGAGCATATATGTTTTTTACTTTTTTATCGGTCTGATATTTAATAAATATTAGATCGATAATAAGATTATGACACGTGTATGTTCGTTAGTATAAATGAAATTTATGATATAGCAGAAGAATCAATGTCTCAAAAGTATGATAAAGGGTATTTGCATATCATTTACGATAGTTTGGAAATATATTTGTCATTTTTTCCTATTATAAATAATTGTTTAATAATACTTGTCTAGTTTAAAACTCAAAAGATAATTTTTCTTTTTATTTATTTTATTTTTTTATTAAATATTATTTATCATCTAACACATTTCTCAAAATATTAAATTTAATAAAGTCAAAGGATAAAATAATAATATCGTCCATATTATTTATTGTTTCTTAAGGGACATGTCAAATTAATAGTAAACAATTATTGTTGCGTGGAGGGGTGTGTAATACACCTATTCTCAGCTATTCTCATGTCCCCGTTTACTTGTCAAATATTTTCTAATTTGATTTTCGTTTTTACTGACTTTTTGTGTCTAATGATACTTGTTCACTTTTGGCTTTGCACATTTCTTAAGAAATTATAAATAGCAAAATAAATTTACTATATCACCCTTTGAATTTACTCACTTTAACCCTAATTACTTGTCTAGTTTTTTTTTTAATTTGTCTCAGGCAATGTTTGGATTGACTTTTGAATTGTGACTTATAAGGCAAAAGTCATAAGTTAGGATATCTAACTTATTTTAGGTGCTTTTAAGCCAAAATAGTTTTAAAGTAATTTTGAAGTGTTTGAGTAAAGTTAAAAAGTGCTTTAAAACACCTATTTTAAAGCCAAAATAATAAAAATAAGCAAAAAATCATAAGTTAGAAATCCTATTCATTCTTCTTCCTTCCTCCTCCCCGTTCTTCTTCATTTATCGTTTTCAACAAATTATATATGAAAAGACTTAAAATATCAAGATGATTTCATATGTAATTGAAATTAAACGGACACAATATACTTCATATATAGTTAAACTACGTATATCCAAAAAATTTAATATATTATAGGCAAAACACAAAATAATTACAACTTGCCCAACTCAAAATAATTCATCAAAGGGGAAATAATTACAATTTCCCTAATTTCCCTCTAACCTTTTTAAATTTAGGCTCAACTTCACATCAATTTAGCCTTTAAACTTAAACGCAAATAGCCTCAACTCAAATCTGTTTCTACGATTACTTATTTTTGTTCTTTTCTTCTCATTTTGTTGTTTTTGTTTTATCATTAATTTTTTTTATTCTTTTTGATTTATTATTTTTACTTCATCTTTTGTTCTTTTCTCATTAATTAATATTATTACTACTTTTTTTTTATTATTATATCCTACTAGAAATACCATTCGATAATATTTTTATTATTTCTATTTTTTTATTAGTTTATCTTATTTTTTATTTTTTTTCCCATTTTTAAAAATATTTTTACCCTTTTAAGTAATTAAAATAAATTATTTTTGTTCTTTTCATATTTTCTCTTTTATTTTTATTTATTCACATTATCTTTTATTAGGGATATTATTTAGTATGTTTAAGGAGGGGTTTCCACTAGCTTGCATTGATTTGAAATTGCTACTATACTAAATCGGCTGAAAGAGTGTAGTTTTGACCAAAATTCCTTACATGACAGGCTCTTCTCCTTCGCGGGATAGAGCACATTCCCATTCCGCCATATTCACACTTTAAAACTCGATTCAGCTTTCAAACTTTGTTACTTTGTTTGTTTGTTTATTTTTTATTAATTCATCTTTTTTTTTCTCTTTTTACATTTTTACCTTAAAAATAAATAAATTAATTAATTTTTGTTCATTACTTTTGTTCTTCCTCACTCATTATTTTTATTTTCTTTTTTATATTTTCTCATTTATTATTTTTATATTTATTTTTCATTTCTCCTGTATTAGAGATACCATTCAGTAATGCTTTTATTATTTGTTTCGTTCTTCTTCTCTTTTTTTTTTTTCCCTTTTCCTTTGTTTTTTGTTGGTTTTTATCATCTTTTAATTTTTTATTTAATTTTTGTACATTTGCCATTTTGAAAAATGAAATAAATACAAAAAATAATATTCACTACTATTTTCAGATTAATAAAAAATAACTTAACTACAATAATAAATAAATAAATAAAAATATGTGATTTTGCGTGTGTACGCTATATTTGGTATTTATTGTGGTATGTTTTTGTAAATACATAATTATGTCAATGGGGCACACTTCGATTTGGATTGCTTGAATTTGCTCTTGTTATTGGGATACATCCATCAAATGAAAATTAGTTGATTAGTTTTGAGTTTAGAAGAGTTCACAATACAAACGCCTACAAATAGAAGGGTTTACCAGACCATTCCGCCATAAATAAATCAACTCATTTTCCTCAAAATTAAGGAAAATGACTTCCCTTCAAAAATTAAGGAAAACATTTTCCAAAACTCTCCTCCAATTTCAAATTATATTTTTTGGGGAAAAAAATATCGATTTAAAAAATATTTTCAATTTCAAAATTTTATTTTTTCACCCGATCCGTGACCACCCCCGGCCAGCCCCCACCCCCACAACCCCCCTCCCCAAAAAATTAATTTTGCTTTTTAAAAATATTTTCAACTTCAAATTATTTTTTAAAAACTCCTAACCCCCCCTCCCCCCGGGCAGCCCCCCCACCCCCAACCCCCAAAATAATTTATTTTATTTTTTAAAAATACTATCAACTTTAAAATTTTATTTTTTCACTCCTACCTCCCCCACTACCCCCCACCCCCACCCCCAAAAAATAATAATTTTAATTTTAAAAAATATTTTCAATTTTATAAATTATTTTTTACTCTAGTAAAAATAAAAGATGTCTCTCAAAAACATTTTTCATTCATAAATAAAACACTAAAATAATTTCCGGAAAATATTTTCTACTCACCAACCAAAAATGAGAAAATAAGTCCAAAATCTACTTGTTTTCCAGGAAAACATTTTCTAGGAAAACATTTTCCATGGAAAACATTTTCCTTCATACCAAACACACCCTAAATGTAGTTTGGACTATTCAAACAAGTTTTTGATCAAATACTTTCAAGACTTTTCAGATTCTGAACACCAAGTTGTAGTTTGTGCAACCAAAAATTATTGAACTTCTTGTCAAGTAAAAGTTGTTGCAAAAGTATATTTTATAACTATGAAAAATGAATACATAGTAATTATCAAGATACTCTTCTTATTTAAAGTTGAGTTATTTCATTTTCCTCATTGCATTAATTTTATTGATCTATCTAATTTACTCAAAATATTGCGATTGTATGATCGAACAACTCTCACAATCTTCTTTTTAATTTTGTGATTCTAAATTAAAGTTATGTCGAATGTACCAAAATGCCCTTTAATATTATGGTCAAACATGCCACGTGAAAAGTTAAAGTTAAAATGTTACCCAAAAAAAGGAAAAGGGTCCTTCTTTTTTAAACAAACTAAAAAAGAAATAAAAATATTCTTTTTGAAACGGAGGAATATTTTTTTAAAAAAAACAATGAATAACATTCTATTTATTAATAAAATAAAACTAAATTATCAATATCTATAGATTTTTTTTTTTTTTATATAACTGAAACTTATAAATGGATTAAAGTTATATATAAATTCTCTGAATGCCTAGAAGAAGAAGAAAAAATCAAAAGAGCCGCTCTTTTCATCTTGAACACCAAACGCATTTCACTTCATCAATCCACAATCCATAAACCCTAAATTCAAAGAATCTCTAAACCCTAAATCCAAGAATCGATACCCTATCTAGCAATGTTGAAGAACAAAGCATTCTCACGTCAGACAAGACAAGGCAGAATAATTAAGGTTTAACTGTTAGAATTATGTTTCTGTATTTGTTTCTTCTTTTCCAGAATTTTAATTTGGGTTATTATTTTTTGTGTTTCAGGAAGTTAGGGAACATTATTTGAGAGATGATATATATTGCGGAGCTCCTTATTGCAAGAATGGGTGTAAAGTTTCATCTCCTTGTTTAAGCGACTCTCACTTCACTATTCTTGTTCTTGACACCAACGTTGTTCTCAATCAGGTGAATATACTTTGAAATCTTGGATTCTGTTAACTTAAATACCTCTTTTGTTCGGTTGGGTTTATTGTTTTCTTTGAAATCTTGAATTGTGTTAGATTGATTTGCTGGAGAATCAAGCTATTGACAACGTGGTAGTGCTATCCGTGGTCTTGTCGGAGGTCAAGAACAAGAACATTGCGGTTTATAACAGACTCAGGGCTCTATGTAGCAATTCTTTAAGGAAGTTCTTTGTCTTTTCTAACGAAAATCACAAGTATGTTCCTTTCTTTCTGCCTTTTGTACCTTTAGTTGTTCTTCTATAAATTTCACTTGCCTTTTGATCAAAAGCAACCATTGCTTATTGTGAAAGTTTATCTGTGTTGATTAACCATTTATTCGTTCTCAAAATATTGCTTTTCCTTTGCTTAGCAATTAATTACATCATTCTGGGTGAGGGCAGGGTGCAGGAACTATTGACTTTGGATGCTAGGGTTTGGTCAATGTTTTAGTAATATTTTTCACTTAAACCGCACCGTGTCTTTTGTATTTTTGGGATAGAGGGAGTATATTATTTAATTTAAAAAACACAGAGAGAAAAAGAGGTAGGATAGAGTAGCTGTTTAAGACTTTGGGCCTGTAATTGTATGTCCAGGACTAGTCCTCTATGAAAGAGTGTTCCAATTACTAAAAGCTCTTTGGTCTAAGCTCAGAAGATAATAGCTAAGTTACATTGCATTAGCAGCGTCCAGGATAGTATGGTGGTTATCACATGTGTGGCACTTGCTGAAAACTCTTTGGTCAAAGCTCATAAGATATATAGCTAAGTTACATTGCATTGACATCGAGTAGGATAGTATGGTGGTTATCACCTTACACTTGTTGATTACTTGGATTCTTGGTCTGGGTCCCTTCTCATTTATAATGGTTGCAAGGGTTGCTTATCTTTGGAGACTTCCTTTCCTGGCTTCAGTAATGACACAGAAAAATATTTTAGTATTTATTTATCTTTTGATAAGAAAGAAAAAGATTGTAGTATATCGTTATATATTTGCATTTTGACTGATCCACTTATACGATACAACCACTACTAGACATTGATTGCTACTTTACAGCCAGGGCTTGAATATGATTGAAAATTCCTTCTTCTGCTCATTGTTCAGGGATACTTATGTGAAGGCCATGGCTGGTGAAAGTCCAAATGATCGGAACGATAGAGGTTTGTTTGTTCACCTTTGTACAGTAGCAATTCAAGTTGTAAATCATTGCTTTTCTTGAACAATTTGTGCTATGCATTTTTGCGTATCCATTCACTAGTTTTCTGGGCCTTTTTGTTTTAATTTCTTTAAGTCCTAAGGTATGTGCTTGTGTTAGGTGAATTAAAGGTCATACTTACATTACATGTTTATTATGTGCATACAGATTATGCTAAAAACATGCATTAGAGTTCATACTTATGTGTTTGATCAGTAAGAAAGGATAACTGTATATTTATACTTTCATGCTTGATGAGAACTGGACTAGTCAATAACCTATATTGAGGACTATGCCTTTGTTCTATATCTACACACTATTTTAAATAGTGAAGCGGCAATGATTAGTTTATGTTTCTGTTTGGAAGAATGCATTGCACTATAACCAAGTTACTTAGGGGTCATTTGATCAATAATATCCCTAGATTTAAGCAGCAGTGTAGAGTATCTGATTGATAATCTAAACTTACGAGAAAGTTTTGCTCCTGCAAAATACAAAGTGAAAAATAGAATGCTGGACTTTATTCCTTTGCAGTTCCGTAATGTGATTGAATAGTTAGGGCTTTATAAGTTATAACTTCTCTAAATTTGGGGAAAATCAATTGCTAGAGAAGTTAAGGTAACCTGTCTATTTCTCCCATGGACTCACGCCGTTGATGCATTGGGTTCTTAGGTGCACTGAGGAGTGAAGCACTTCAATCTTGAGGTTATCATTTTGTGGAGTATTCTAGACGATGTCAGGACGAGAACCTTTGAATTAACATTTAGGGTAACTTTTGTTTTTCTGATGTTTATCCAAGTATAACTAATACAAGTATTTTTATTCCACCATCTATATAGGATAAATAATACATAGATTATTGATCTCTACTAAGGCTTCAAGATCTCTTAAATGTGATTATCTGAGTGCAGAACTCTAAGTAAGTCGAGCTATTAAGTTTAGTAGTCAAGAAGTGGAATGGGAAAGGTTAACATGATTTGTGGTGGTATAATCGAGAACCATGGTCGTCGATCTCTAATAGGTCTTTACATCTATACTTGATGCTTTCGTTCGTAACCACCAGTTGATTGACAAACTTCAACAATTTTTGGTGGTTCAGCTATTAGGGTTGCAGCTAAATGGTATCAGGATCATCTTGGCAGCGCAGTAAGTGTCTTGCTAATTACGAATGATAGAGAGAATAAGAAGAAGGCAATTGAAGAGGGAATTTCTGCAGAGACAGGTAGGTCTTGTTGTCTGATGACAATCATTGAGTAGTATGTTACTGTGGTGTCCTGATTTGACCACTGAGAGGCTTCTGTTAATGTTCATGAAAGTTCTCTTTAGTCGTTATTATGTATAGAGTTGTTTTCTTTAGTTCCTGCTTAGTTAAATTTATCTTCAGCAATCTTAACCAACTGACTTCCGTTGATCTCAGTTGAGTGCTATGTAAAGTCACTTGGTCAGCCAGAATTGCTTGACCTAATAGTACAGCCTCCTTCTGAAGATGTTAAAATGGATGATGTTGAGGATTTGAGGCCTTCAAAGCGAAAAGTCATTTATAGTGAGGTATATTTAACTGCTTACTACAGTTCATCTAGGGGATTTTTTTAGGTGCTGTTTTTTAGGCTATGACCTGCTAAACTACACCTGTTGTTCATGTTTTTCTATAGCATAAGCCCATGTCAGAAATTACTTCTGGCTTACTTCGGGGACTCCTTCACCAAGGGAAACTTCGTGTTAACCGTTTTAATCCATTTGAAGCATATGTCGGAAGTGAAAGCATTGGTGATGAGATAATTATATATGGACGTGCAAACATGAATAGGGCTTTTGACGGTGATATAGTGGCAGTTGAGCTTTTGCCTCCAGAACAGTGGCACGAGGAGAAGTCTTTGGCACTAGCCGATGAAGGTTTGTCCACTTCTTTTTTTCTTTAATGAACATGGCTTTCTTGTATATTGCAAAAATGATCTAATTTGCCTTAGAACTACACGAAACAGTCTAGATTTGTCCTCTATTAACAATTGGGTCATCAAATAACTAATAACGATTTAAGAGTAATTAGTATCTGATCAAACTAATTAGCACTATCATTTGCCACATTTCTAATACGTAGCTTCATCCACCCCTTTTACCACCCCCTTTAACTTTTTACCTGACCTCCATTCAACGTATCAATCCTTCACCATCCACTATCGTCATCGCTGCCCATGGTTATGGTCAAGGGCAACAATACCATCAACATGTGCATCTTGACCTCCTTTTTTTTTTCCCTCACAGCATAACTAACCCTTCTAGTGAAATTACACATGACCTACCTCTTTTCTTATTCTTATTTCTCTCTGGCCTGTTTTATACATACTGAGGATTTAAAGGTTTTGTCTTATGTGGAAGCTGAATCAAACATTTTTTCTCTTGAGCTGAAAAAATGTTGCTCGGCATGGCACCTCAGGTGGGTCTATGAGATTTTTGGAGAAGATCCATTTCTTGGTCTTTCTTCTCTGTCTCATAGGCAAGCTGATGCTTGCAGCCATGCTGAGTTTCAAAGCTTTTGAGCTAATTGTGTTTTGGTGTTGCAAAATTCATTTTTTTTGTCACTAAACCACCCTTTTGGTGAAACTACACGACCTTATACTATTCTTGTTCTTATTACTCTCTCTGGTATAACTTGAAAAAGCAATCAAACATGTTCTCTTTTGAGGTGAAAAACTGTGCTTGACATGACACCTCAGGTTGGTCTATGAGATTTAGGAGAAAGTTCCACTTTTCATGGTGTATCTTCTCTGTTTGATAAGGCCAATTGATGCTTACAGCCATGACAGACCTCAAAGCTTTTGATCTGATTCGTGTTTTTGCTTGGCAATGTTCAGTTTCTCCCCCCCTTCACCAATCCACTCTTTTTGTAAAATTACACATGGCCTTCCTCTTTTCTTGTTCTTATTATATCACTCTCTGCTCCTTTTTATAAACCATGAGGATGTGGAGGTTTTGTCTTCCGCTGAGGTTTGATTAAACTTGATTTCTCTCGAGCTGAAAAACTGTTGATTGCACTGCACCTCAGGTAGGTCTATTAGATTTGGAAAATCAATTCCCATTTCTTGGTGTTTCTTCTCTGTCTGATATGACTAACTGATGCTTGCAGCCACGACAGATTTTAAAGCGTTTGAGCTAATTGTGTTTTGGCTTTCAAAGTTCAGTGTTTCTCCTCACCAAACCACTCTTTTGGTGAAATTACACTTCCCTTATTTTTATTTCTGTGCGGTATAATTCAAAATGGCAATCAATCAGGTTCTCTCATGAGCTGAAAAACTGTTGGGTCTGTGAGATGTTGGAAAAAGTTCCATTTCTTGGTGTTTCTTCACTATCTCATAAGGCTAACTTATGCTTCGCAAAAATCAGTTTTTTTCTCACTAATTTACCCTTTTGACATGACTTTTCTTATTTTTCTTTCTCTCTCTCTGGTTTAACTCAATATGGCAATCAAACATGTTCTCTCTTGAACTAAAAAACTACTGTTGCTTGGCATGGCACCTCAGGTGGTGGTCTGGAAGATTTTTGATGAAGTTCCATTTCATGGTGTTTCTTCACTATCTCATAAGGCTAACTGATGCTTGCAGCCATGACAGACTCCTAAGCTTTTGAGCTGATTCGTGTTTTGACTTGGCCATTCTTTTCCCCCTTCTCCTATTCGCCTTTTCGTGATATTACTTTCACACTTCTTTTCTTATCGTTGCGTGGCACCACACTTCAGATGGGTCTATGAGATGTAGGAAGTGGTCCATTTCTTAATCTTTCTTCTCTATCTCATAGTCAATCTGTTGCTTGCAGCCATGCTGTGTTTCAAAGCTTTAGAGCTAATTGTGTTTTGACGTCGGAAAGTTATTTTGTTTCACTTTAACCACCTTTTTGGTGTAAGTACACGACCTTCTACTTTTCTTCTTCTTCTTATTCTCTCTGATATAACTCAAGAAGCAGTCAAACATGTTCTCTCTTGATCTAGAAAACTGTTGCTTGGCATGTCAACTCAGGTGGGTCTATCAGACTAAGAGGAAGTTACATTTCATTTTGTATCTTCTCTGTCTCATATGGCTAACCGATGCTTGCAGCCACGACATATTCCAATGCTTTTGAGCTGATTCTTGTTTGGGCTTGGCAATGTTCATTTTCTTTCCCCCTCCACACCAAACCACCCTTTCGTGAAATTACACATGACCTTCCACTTTTCTTGTTCTTATTAGTCTCTTTGCTCAATTCTATAAAACTTGTTTTCTCTCGAGCTGAAAAACTGGGACTTGGCATGGCACATCAGGTGGGTCTATGAGGATTTGTAAAACAATTTCTATTTCTTGGTGCTTCGTCTCTTTCTCATATGGCTAACTGATGCGTGCAGCCACTACAGATTTCAAAGCTTTTGAGCTAATTGTGTTTTGGCTTCATAAAATTCAGTTTTTTCCTCACCAATTTACCCTTTTGACATGACTTTTCTTATTTTTCTTTCTCTCTCTTGTTTATCTCAATATGGCAATCAATCGTGTTCTCCCTTGAGCTAAAAAACTGTTACTTGGCATGGCACATCAGATGGGGGTCTTGAAGATTTTTGATGAAGTTCCATTTCATGGTGTTTCTTCACTATCTCATAAGGCTAACTGATGCTTGTAGCTATGAAAGACTCCTAAGCTTTTGAGCTGATTCGTGTTTTGACTTAGCCATTCTTTTCCCCCTTCTCCTAACCGCCTTTTCGTGATATTACTTTCGCACTCCTTTTCTTATCTTAATTCTTATTACTCATCCGTCGATGTTCAATCAAACATGTTATCTATTGAGCCAATTAACTGTTGTGTGGCACCACGCTTCAGATGAGTCTATGAGATTTTAGGAAGTGGTCCATTTTTTGGTCTTTCTTCTCTATCTCATAGTCAATCTGATGCTTGCAGCCATGCTGCGTTTCAAAGCTTTAGAGCTAATTGTGTTTTGACGTCGGAAAGTTATTTTTTTTCACTTTAACCACCTTTTTGGTGTAAGTACACGACCTTCTACTTTTCTTCTTCTTCTTCTTCTCTCTGATATAACTCAAGAAGCAATCAAACATGTTCTCTCTTGATCTAGAAAACTGTTGCTTGGCATGTCAACTCAGGTGGGTCTATCAGACTAAGAGGAAGTTACATTTCATTTTGTATCTTCTCTGTCTCATATGGCTAACCGATGCTTGCAGCCACGACATATTCCAATGCTTTTGAGCTGATTCTTGTTTGGGCTTGGCAATGTTCATTTTCTTTCCCCCTCCACACCAAACCACCCTTTCGTGAAATTACACATGACCTTCCACTTTTCTTGTTCTTATTAGTCTCTTTGCTCAATTCTATAAAACTTGTTTTCTCTCGAGCTGAAAAACTGGGACTTGGCATGGCACATCAGGTGGGTCTATGAGATTTTGTAAAACAATTTCTATTTCTTGGTGTTTCTTCTCTTTCTCATATGGCTAACTGATGCGTGCAGCCACTACAGATTTCAAAGCTTTTGAGCTAATTGTGTTTTGGCTTCGCAAAGTTCAGTTTTTTTCTCTCCAATCTTCCCTTTTGCTGAAATTACACATGACTTTTCTTATTTTTATTTCTCTCTCTGGTTTTACTCAATATGACAATCAAACATGTTCTCTCTCCAGCTGAATAACACCTTAGGTGGTGGTCTGTTAGATTATGGGTAAAGTTCCATTTCATGGTGTTTCTTCACTATCTCATAAGGCTAACAGATGCTTGCAGCCATGACAGACTCCTAAGCTTTTGAGCTGATTTGTGTTTTGACTTAGCATTTTCGTGATATTACTCTTGCACTCCCTCTTTTCTTATTCTTATTACTCTATTCCGTTTTATGCACAATGAAGATTTGGAGGTTTTCATCTGTCGATGTTCAATTATACATGTTATCTCTTGAGCTAAACAACTGTTGATTGGCATGACACTTCAGGTGGGTCTATGAGATTTTAGGAGAAAGACCATTTCTTGGTCTTTCTTCTCTGTGTCATAGTCAATCTCTTCTTGGTCTTTCTTCTCTGTGTCATAGTCAATCTCTTGCTTGCAGCCATGCTGTGTTTCAAAGCTTTTGAGCTAATCTTGTTTTGGCATTGGAAAGTTTTTTTTTCCGTCACTTTAACCACCTTTGTGGTGAAAGTACAGGACCTTCCACTTTTCTTGTTCTTATTACTCTCTCTGGTATAACTCAAAATTGCAATCAAACATGTTCTCTCTTGTGCTGAAAAGTGTTGCTTGGTGTGGTACCTCAAGTGGGTCTATGAGATTTTGGAGAAGTTCTATTTGTTGGTGTTTCTTCTGTCTCCTAAAGTTAACTGATTCTTTCAGCGATGGCAGTTTCCAAAGCTTTTGAGCTGATTCGTGTTTTGGCTTGGCAAAAATCTGTCCCCACCCACCGCCCACCCACGCACCACAAACACAACAAACCACCTCTTTGATAAAATTATACATGACCCTCCTCTTTTCTTATTCTTATTATCGTCTGTGGTATACCACTCTCTCTGGCCCGTTTTCTCTTGTGCTGAAATCTGTTGCTTTACATGGTAATTGGTACCTCAGGGGGATCTTTTATATTTTGGGAAATAAAAAAATTACTTTATGGTTGTGCTACTTTACGGCGAATTTTAAAGCTTTTGAACTGATTCATGTTTTGGCTTGACAAAGTTCAGTTTCTTTTTTTTCCCCCTCACCAAACCATCTTTTAGTGAAATTATACATATCCTCCCTCTTTTCTGTTCTCATCATTCTCTGGTCCATTTTATACATAACGGCGGCTGTGAAGATTTTGTTTTCTGTGGATGTTGAATTAAACATGTTTTCTCTTGAGCTGAAAAACTGTAGCTCGACATCATAGTTCAGGCGGTTTTATGAGATTTTGGGGAAAAAATCCTTTTCTTGGTGTTTCTTCTGTCTTCCAAGGCTAGCTGATTCTTGCAGCCATGGCTGGATTCAAAGATCTTTTCGTTTATGTCTGAGAAAAGGGCGAATCTGGGGCTACCCTTTTGATGCCTGATTTAGTTAAAAGAATGAGGCTTTGAGATGATTTATGTTTTGGCTTGGCAAAGATCAGTTGAATCTGCGAGCTGGTTTAGTTCTCTCACAATATTCCATCTGCTCTTTGCAGCCATCGTGGACTATCCCATTTTTCTGATATTCTTTTAACAATCTGAGCCTCGTTTCTTTTGAACTTGAAATTCCTTCTATAATTTATCTGCTTTTCACATGGTCTTCAATGTCAGGAATCCTCTATCATTGTCATTATCCCCTTTTTTTTTATAAATCTGAGAATTTCAATTCATAAGAAGTATTATTTATTCATCCTCGAATTCAGATATGTCCCCTTATCTGCCTTCATTCCTGAAGTTAATTACTGGCTTTGAGATTGTGAAGGTGATAAAGATAGTGGAGGAAGTGAAAATAACGACAAATTTAAGGGTAGTTTATTTGAAAATAAGGGAAAATATAACCTACTTTTGTTATTGCAGGGATATGATTGTCCCCACACTATTAACAGAGGTCATATCTAGACCATTTCACATAGTTTAGTTGTAAATATGACATGTTTCTCTATTATATTGCAACTCGACTATCTCGATTAAGAAGGAGATCTCTATATTTCTCTCCTGAAAAAAGTCATAAGTGGTTCACTTTCTATGATATTATTAAGGAATCCTATTTTTAAAGGTAATAACTATATTATTATATCGCTAAAACAAACCTGCTGTGGCTATCCATAATTTATTTGATGAAGCAAGTGTTTAATAAATCACAAAGGCATCAAGGAGATGCATAATTACAAAAGAGGGGGAGATATCAGCTCATAAAAAGATATCAAAAACCTAACATAAGTCTATAGGGCTGTCAAATCCATAGGTCTAGCACAAAGACTAAAGATAAATTCAAAAAAAGAATCTGCGTTATATACCGGGGTGAGATTAACCCATCTAAAAAGAGTAGTCATTTCCATTTCAGTATGTTTGGCCCACTTCTAATTATTATCACACTATTACTTGTACAAATTTTACAAATTTCGAAAACTTAATTCATTCCATGTTATATTTTAACTGTAATCGTATATCTTCAAACTTACTCTTCTGGAACTGCTTTATTATTTCTCTAGTGTGATAAGTTACTCAATTATTAATTTATGTTTGTAACTTTCATGCAAATCAAAATGAATGTGTAAACTTGTCCTTCCGCTCCTGCATGTCTGTCCATCGCGATTGTCCTCACTTGCTCTCATTATGGAGGAATTTTTTTTGTGCATGTAAATCTCATAACTATTTCGGTATCCTGAAGATGATGAAGAAGAAGATGTTCATTTAGCTCCAAACACTGCTGATGATGCTCCTAGAGTCCTGAATCAAGGGCAAACTGCACCTGAGGAAATGAAACCTTCTCGTCCAACTGGATGTGTTGTTGGTATCATAAAGCGGAACTGGCACTCGTAAGTTATTGTTTGTTATCTGCTGGCTTTAGATGTGTTGTTGTTCTTGTCATTCAGTGATGCTTTTAGCTTAATTTTAAAGTTATTCTTATCCTCTCTCTTTTTTTTTTTTTGAAAAAGCACCTCAAAGGATATTTTGAAATGTGCGCATTACACAATCATGTTTTCAGAAAATTCAAATAGACATTTCAAGTCTATTTCTGAAGATACCTTCAAAACAATTTTCCTTTGCTGGTTCTTGCCTGAATAAACAAATGAGTTAGCAAAAATATTAAGGTGACTTATTCTATCACCTTTAGAGTACAATATGTTTTCTCTCTTTAAAAAGATCGTATCCTTTTATTTTTCATTTCGGTAATTAGAAAAAGGACATCACCTTGGTCCGTCCAAATAGGTCACCACCTAGCAACACAGTTTTGGTCATTTAACTTTAGGAACCTTTCAGCTACCATGTTTTGGGTCAAACTTGATTTGTCCATGGCATATTGTTTGATGGTTTATTCTTCATTTTTTCAAATCGTTAAGTCTTTTGAATTCTTTTCTTTCCTTGAAATGGATAAAATGGTTGGGAATTTTTTACTTTAATCAGGTTGAAAAGCCTGCTCTTTTTTTTCTAACCTGATAGATATTTGTAAAAAATGTCTTTGCCTAATGTTACTGACGAGCCACTCAGAACTAAAAACTAATGGGACCCCTTCTTTTTCACATTTGAACTACATTTTTATACTTTTGCTTTGTTTGAGCCGTCGTCACTCTAATGCATAAAAAGGGGGCTAGTGCTTTTTCCCTCAAAGTGTTAGAAAAAATTATTTAATTGTCTTTACCATGCACCATCATGTGTTGGTCATTTCCCCCTAAAACATGTAAAAAGAAATTATATAGAGAGTCGTACTTTGCTTGTTGTGATTCCATGTTAAAGCATTCACATCTCACCTAAATCTTAAGCTAAGAGCTTACACCCTCTGGTGCCACTTATTCTTCTTGACGACCGTTCTAAGTATTGCTCTTCTATCGGGACAGTTCAGACACTGCTTCTACATATGGCACCTTTTCAGGTGTTGGTCATTCCTCTTGAGACTGTTTCTTACCTCTTGTGATAGCTTTACGATTAAGTCGGGCCGAGTTCAATTTCCGAAATCATTTGCAAAGTGGCATGTGGATTAGAGAGTTCTGCCTCTTCAATATGTGGAAATCCTGCAAAAGTTATATGGTCGCTGGAGTCTCTGCACTGTCACTGAACTCTCATACTTTAAATTGCAGTATGCCTGTATCTATTTCCACCAACAAAGTCTTCTTTTATCTGGCATATAATATTGTATGTTTCATCATTGCAGTTACTGTGGATCCTTGGAGCCAATGCCTATGCCAGCTGGTGATGGTGGTCGTGCCCATGCCTTATTTGTATCCAAAGACCGCAGGATTCCGAAGATACGGATACAAACTCGTCAATTGGGAAATTTGCTGGATAAACGGATTATTGTTGCGGTTGATTCATGGGATCGTTTGTCCCGATATCCAACTGGTCACTATGTGAGGACAATTGGTGAAATAGGTGATAGGGACACCGAAACAGAGGTATGTGATGAAATGTCATTCATTGCTCTTTAAAATTTGAACAAATTATCCTTCTCTACCTTTTCTGTAATGTACTTTTGAGATTGTTTGTAGTTTTTCTGTTGTGGCTTCTTGTTGAATACCTTCTAATAAGTGCTCAGGGCGTTGGTGTCCTTTGCTTGTATTGTAGGTACCAATATATTATCTCACATGCTTAAATAATTAGGATTCGATTTGTATGAATAACAGTCCTGACTATATTTGTTCTGTAATAACTTCAGGTGGTACTTATAGAGAATGATATAGATGCCAGGCCATTCTCTGGCCAAGTGTTGGCGTGTTTGCCACCATTACCTTGGTCGGTGTCTTCTCAAGATTTGACAAATCCTATTAGACAGGATTTGCGTCACCTGCGTGTATGTAGTGTGGACCCTCCTGGTATGTTGTCCAAATTATAGTGCTTTTCGTCTTCCATTTAACTGCAGTGCCCACATTTAGTTTGTGCAAGCATAGATGAGATACCTTTTACATGTGATGTCAATCTGAGACAGAATTCTGCTTTTTCTGTGATGCAGGATGCAGAGATATTGATGATGCATTGCATTGTATGCCTCTTTCAAATGGAAATTTTGAAGTGGGAGTTCGTATCCATGTTTAATTTTGAAATCTTTTGGCTAGAATTTCCAGAACTTTTTTTGAGTAAAGTAACTTGTTATTAAAACCAGCACTTAGGTAGTACTGAAAAAACCAATTTACAAATGGAATAGATACATAATATACCAGATGTGAAACCAATCTTAATGGTGCCTAGGACATCTAGGATTGATTCAGTGTCACTAGAATACAGTTTAGTGCACCAAAAACAGAAAAGTAAAATGCATTTTAGCTTAGTATCCTGTACTGAACTCCTCCTACCCTCAAAACATCTATCATTTCTTCCTTCCAAATAGTCCACCAAATAAATGATGGGATGATCCTCTTTACAAAACTTAATACTGATCTCTTTTGCTATTTTCCTTCTTCAAGAGACAGTGATCTCCTTGAAGAGGGATGTGATGAGGGTTTTGGTCACATGAGGCTGTTCGAATCATCTTTGGCTTATTTCTGTGTACAACCAGTGTAATGATGGGTATTCATTTGTGATACCATCTCTTATTTCCTTTAATGCTTTTTATCCTCATGATTTTG
>CM040619.1:72546963-73019463 GCA_022817965.1 Solanum lycopersicoides | reverse complement strand
ACTAGGCTTATTCAATTGGCTGCATCTTCAAAATCCAGTAATTTTGTTCTGTATGGTGTGCGTTCTAGCATTGCATACTAAGTGAACAATGTTACCTTCTTTGGAGCCATAGACTTCCATAACAAATTCCGTGATAGATTAGGATGTTCGCCATTGAGAAACCGTTTTGTATTAGGATTTAAGTCGACACCTCTTCTTCCTTGAAAGACTGCGTTGAAGACAAAACCATCATCTTGTGTGAACACTGTAAAGCAGTACCGAGAGAGGAAGAGAGGCGTATGCATGTCGTGTTATTGACCTAGACTAGAAAAGGCATATGACAAAGTGGCTAGGGAGGTCTATGGTGATGCTTGGAGGCTAGAGGTGTGCATGTGGCTTACACTAAGGCGAATAAGGACCTGTACAATGGAGCTAAGAATCGGGTAAGGTACTGGGACTTGGACCACTTTCCAGTTATGATGGGACTGCACCAGGGATTGACCATTAAGTCTGTTCTTTTGCCTTGGAGATGGATGAACTGATGCGGAACATCCAAGGTGAGGTGCCATGGTATATGTTATTTGAGATGATTTAGTACTGAATGATGAGATTCGCAACAGTCTCTTCCCTTTTTCTTTCTTTTCCTGATCTGGCTTGTAGTTTTGGCGTGTTATGCTTTGTATCCTTTGTGTATCTGTATCTTGCCTGCTTGTAGTTCGTGCTGGAGGTTAAGTTTTTGTTTGGGCTTGTGATCAAGTAAATAGCAGCCAGATTAGATGTGTGTTTGTACATGTAGTAAAAATTGAAATTCTACAGTATCCACAGGCCTAAAACTATTCTTTTTTTAAAAAAAAGAACAACTAAAAATTTGTTTATTTCAAAGCATCTCACTTTTGATGTAGTCGCAGAAAATAATTCTGAAGTATAAGTTATTTCAACTAAAGGGGCCTTAGATGGTTAGAAGTAAAAATCCACTACTGATGATTGTGGAAGTGGATTTTTGTATGGTCTGACAGGGTGAACCGCTCAACCTGAAAAATTTTAAATTTATGAGTTTGTTTCCTGTCCAACTTTAAACTAGTCATTACTTGCATGTCCGTCTTCTTAAACTTCGAAAGAATTTGTATCTGCCATTTTGTTATTTCAATCATTCTGTAATTCCTAGTTCCCATACTTAACCAGTTATGTTTGTTATTCCAGTCGCTTGATGGATCCAATAACTTCAGATTTACGAAATTTGAATGGGTTAGCCAAGGTGTTGATCTTGTAATTCTTTTTCTCCTTTAATTACTATATCTCAGCTTTGGACTTTCAGCTCAAGTATCAATATATTAAAGGCATTCTAATGAGACCAACTTTTGCAGATAATGAGGCAAAGACGCATTGATAGGGGTGCACTGACACTTGCTTCTGCTGAAGTCAAATTTCAGATTGATACTGAAACTCATGACCCTCTTGATATCGGTATAATCCATCTCCCCCCCTCCCTCTTATTGTAATTTAGATAAAAGTGCCCAACTACCTGCTTTTTGACAGTGCTTAAGATTCAGTTTAAGGATCATTTGTTTCAAACTGGTGCAGTATTGTGACATTAAAATTTCTTAGCTTTGAGCTCTTATAACATATCCCTTACCAATGTTTGACACCCACTATTTCACTGAAAGATTCTGCTATTTTTGTGGGACTGCACATGACATCGTCCTTTGTTTGATTGTTTGAGTAGTCGTGTGAAGTTAATTTTATGTTGTATGTATAGGAATGTATCAAATTCGTGAAGCAAACCAAATGGTTGAGGAGTTTATGCTTGCTGCTAATGTTGCAGTTGCTGAAAAAATCCTTAAGCATTTTCCTGTCTGCTCACTATTAAGGTATGTTGCTATTGTTACTTAGAAACAAATCCGTCTGTATAGTTTACTTCTTTTACCAATAATATTTTCCTTAACTGGTGTCTAAATTTTCTTGTCTCGTATCTATATCCTGCTATGCTGTATAAGTCTCTTTCCGTATCCTCCATGTGCTAAAAAAAGAATGTAATATGATCCTGTCATTCTGAAGAACTAACTTTCCTAAGATGGTATAATATGTGAGTGCAGGTAATAATGAGAAGTTTTTTGGAGATCTAGCAGTTCGATGAATGCTTACAGGCAGTTATTTAGAGTGATTCCTTGCTCACAGGCATATGTTTATTGAGTTATAAAGTTGTAATTAAGGATAACAATTAAAGAACACACATGTGAGGCTACATTTCTTTAAGGGCTTCAATTCTTTGAAGGGATGATGACATATTTTTTAAGGGCTTCAGTTCCTTGTAGGGGTGATGCTTGTCTAGTATTAACAGGCTTAACATACTCAGTCCACTTTTACATGCAATTCTGCTTCATCTTCTCCCTTCCTTCACCAACCTGTTCTTTCTGTATAATTTTCATACATCAGATAGCTATTCATAGTTGTCGAAGATGGAGCATTAGAGACAGATATGGTGGCTCTAGTCTAATTCCAAGTGTTCCGCAAAAACTCGAATTACATGTTATGCCAGAGAGTTGTGACACTTTGAAATGGCTATAAAAGCTTACATTTGGTACTTCAATTAAATTTGATAATTCTCCAAGTTTACATGATGCATTTTCATTTGCAGACGCCATCCAAGCCCAACCAAAGAAATGCTTGAGCCTCTTCTCCGCACAGCTGAAGCAGTTGGTCTTAGTTTAGATGTGACATCATCCAAAGCATTGGCTGACTCTCTAGATCTTGCCGAGGTGAGTTGTGGCTTATTGAACCTGATATGCATAGTGAAACTTAAGAATGAAAGAATGAAGTTTGTGCCTTCCACTATATTTCTGAAGGGGTTTTAGCTATATCAAGTCGTGTATGATAGATGAGTTCACAAAGCTGCATGTGTCAACTCATTTTTTGCTTAGCCCGGCCTGGCTATTATTGAGCGGAGCTGAGCTGACCTGAACAAACATCGGCCTAATTCCAGAATAAGCTTGGGTATGGGTTCGCTGACCTAGATGAGAAACGAGTTTCATCTCTCCATACAAGCTATACATAGAACCCTAGCAGACAAAGCTTCATACAACATTACCTGATATTTCCGGTTACTTCTAATGTGCAGCCACACGACCTCATTCTCTATCAGTTTCTCATTCATTCTCTTGTTTTGCAGCCACACAACCTCTTTCTTTATCAGTTTCTTATTCATTCTCTTGTTTTTTTTATGAAGTAAATAATTTCATCGCTGGCATCAAGTGAATGCATAATAGTAACAAAAGTAGAGTAGCAAAAATAACTTATCACCTGCATTTCATATCTAGTTGAGAGCTAGTGAGCTGGTAAAATTCAAGAAGGTAACAGGGGAATTTATTGGGGACATATAACCCTACTATACAACAGCATAAGACAACTAGATTTTAGAGATCGGTAGGTAGTTGATATTCCATCAAAGCATCTCCTATTTGTTTCATTCCAGAAGCTCCAAAAAATAGCAGCAGGTATCATCTTCCAGCCAATAATTTTCCCACAACTCCCAACTCTTAAAGCCATCCCTGATATTCTGTGGCATGACCCAATTGAGTCCAAAAAGTGTGATAAACATAATCCATAAGTCTGCTGCCGCTGGACAATGTATAGAAAGGTGGTTTTGTGATCTGCTTCCTTCTCATTTCCTCTCATATTGTGTTTACAAGACACTGCTAAAGCGGGGGATGCTTTGTGCACCGGGCTTTTTGTTGTATTAAAACCATTCATGAGGAATGATTTACTAATCTCTTCTCTTTTTAATTTATTGAGATGGAATGAACAACTGATTTTGCAATTGGCTTTTTCGTATCATTCACTTGTATTAAGTTTATTATTAGGATGCTTGATATCTGCAAGCATGTTATTTTTTTGGCTTAGAGGAATAAAGTTGGTTTGCTAATTTAAGTGCTTAGGATTTTTATTTCAAATTTGGCTTTCTTTAATTGGAACATAGGGCTTGTGGCAGACCAACACTATATGTTCAAGCTTTTTGCAGCTTAATGCCATGCCCCTTCGAATTCTCCAATTAAGCTGGGCTCGAGTCATGTAATTTTAGGCTCAATCTATTTCAATCCTAGCCTTAAATGGAGGCTAGACTAACTTCTACTGTTAAGAATTTCGGTATCATTTCTTTTATAACACAAGGTGCTCACTATTGACTGTATTTTTCGGCCAAACATAAGGTACTTAATAATGTGTTAAGCTCACAAATGAAGGTAATTTGGCTAAAAAAGAGCTGTTGTTTCTCTTCAAAATAAAAGGAAAATAGCAAGACAATCAATGAATGCCTTCTCTGATTCTTGTTTCGGCTGTTCTGTTGTTTATTGAAAGATTGCATTGGTCCTTCACTAAAATACCTGTAATTCTATTGCATACATAAACATAAGTTAATTTGGCTCAAAATTGACTGAAGGACTACTTTTGTGGAAGAATTACCAATCGGGGACTTAATAGCCAAGAAAATACTGCATAGGGTGATGATATTGCACTCCTCAAAGTAGTTTAGGGACATCTAGTTCCATTGGTTGCCGTTGTGCATTCATATGCTAACTTTCTATCTTCCCCCTAGGGTGACGATCCATACTTCAACAAGCTGATCCGGATTCTGGCAACCAGATGCATGCCACAGGTGTTCCTTCTTCGTTGGTTTGACAAATCCCCTACTTCTGGAATATCATGTAATTTCTGAGTTGGTGTTGCTTTTGGTATGCATTTTCAGGCGGTTTACTTTTGTAGTGGAGACCTAAGTCCTCCGGAATATCTTCATTATGGTCTTGCCTCTCCTCTTTATACTCATTTCACCTCGCCCATTAGAAGATATGCTGGTTAGTAAAAGTTACCGTCCATTTATAATGACAAAGTGCAATGGATATGACCAATTGTGAGCCTCTTTTTCTGTCTTGTCTTGTAGATGTAATCGTCCATCGATTGCTTGCTGCTTCTTTGGGAATTTATCAGCTTCCTGGTGTTTTCCAAGATAGACCCAAGCTAACTAGTACTTCTGACAGTAAGTATTGCTTTTCATTATGCTTGGCATTACGTTTTAAATGCATTAGACTTCTTGTGGATGGGGAGTATATGAGCTTGTTCTTGATTAATGCTTTTATGCAATTGGTTGTGTCATCTGTCCAGAGGTATCAGAAGAAGTTTGTATTAATGCTTTTACGCTTTTTTCCTCCACTGAGAGTGAAAAGTGGGGACTTGGGATTGAATGTGTCTGTTAGTTTTGAGGTTTTTACTTAATTTGAGTATTTTTGGCCCCTAGGGCTTCGGTCTAGTGGTAAGAGCACTATTGGGTAATGTGTGGGTTAGACGTACGCCACAGATTTGAACTTGCTGAAGACAAAAACATGGTATTTAATCGGACAAGGGTGGAGGTCCATTATCCCATCGAGTTTTGATTCGTGCGCCACTGTCATTGGAGGATTCTCAGTTATCAAAAGAACTTGAGTACTTCTGTTATAGCCCATCTGTTCAAAGTAAATAATCTATTGAACAAGCTTTCTGGTATATATGTATTGCTGAACTTCGGACATTAAAGGGTTAAAACTTATAACGAACTTCTGTTCAGACCTAGTTTTCACTCATCAACATTTACTATTTATGGAAGTGTGAGTTTTCTTTACTGAATGACACGTGGTTGTGTTTCTCAGGAAAATAGTAGAAATCGTTGTCTAGTTTCACATTTTATGTGGTTGTGTTTGCTCATTCCTGTTCCAAAACAGATCTAAATTATCGGCATAGGAATGCTCAGATGGCCAGCAGAGCATCAGTAGAGCTCCATACTCTCATTTTCTTCAGGAAGCGGTATGAAGAGCATCTTCTTGGTTATCTCCCTTTATGTCCTCCATACTATCTCTCATTTTTACTTTTCCGTGCCTGTGCAGACCAACAGATACCGAGGCGAGAATAGTGAAAATAAGATCAAATGGCTTCATTGTCTTTGTGCCAAAGTATGTTACCCCTTAGTTGTTGTTTCTTCATTTAGAGAGCAAGACAAGTTGATGGATTTCCTTTTGCATCAGTTTACTCATTGATTATTGTATACCTTTATTTCCAGGTACGGTATTGAAGGGCCTGTATACTTGACATCTAAAGGCGACAATGGAGGGGAATGGGTGGTCGATGAGAAACAACAGAAAATTAGAAAGCTTGATGGAAGTGTTTCGTATGGTGTACTTGGAACAGTGAGAATTCACATGGAAGTCGTTGAGCCTCAGCCTAATCGACCTAAACTCCAACTTACCCTTGTATGAGACCGATAACTTTACCAACAAAGTGGAGGTCGATAGCATGTAGTTGTTGTTCCAGTGTGATAGTTGAATTATTTTTTAACGGACATTTGTGTATCATTAGATCGATGCAGCTCTATTAAATGTTGCAAAAAAATTGATAGTTATTCTTTTATTGCTTTCTGCCACTATTATATGGTTACATAAATGTTGTAAAGTGTAATTTAGCTGGTTGCCATAGACTGAGATATTCAGAGGTGTATCCAGGACTTTGAAAAGATGGTTGCACTATTACGAAAAGATGCATTTAAGATATAAATTTGATCGGTTTGACCTTTACGTTAAATTGTTAAATTTTTAAAATTATAGGTCCAACATATTTAAAACTGCAAGTGTTAAATTTTAATATGCACATTTGATTCAATTATATAAAATTTTATACCGTGCTAACTATTTTTTAGGAATTTTTAATGTTACACTTGAAAATTTTGAAAGTTCAAAGCAAAAAAGAAATAAAAATTGATTGTACTGCTAAAATCGTTACGGATAATCACTTTGAGGGGTGTTACGAACAAAAATAAGATATTTATATTTTTATCTTTAGTTATAGAGGTGCACCCAATGATCATCGTATTATTATATGTTACTTTTGAGGTGAATTTACAATTTTATATTTAAATATTTTAAAAAAAATATAATCTAGAGAGAGAGGGGGGCATGGGTTCACTGAACCCACGAAAACCCCTCTAGATATGCCTTTGGATATTGGAACATTATCTAAAATGCATAGTTGATGTGGTAGTAACATATATTGTTTTTCGTTTCAATTTATGTGATACTACTTGACTGAGAATAGAAACTTAGAAATAAAGAGTATTGAAACTTGCGGTCAAATTATCATATTAGGGGTAAAATTAGATAAACATTTGAGTCTCTCTGCTCGGAAAAAGGTGAAGAACTTCCTTCTATACGAAGGTAGGCTATTTTTTAGGATTGTATATGATCGAGTTGGTTCGGATTTTTAATATCATATTATATCGAATTTTTAGAATTACAATCAGATTACACTAATAAAACTTGGGTTTTTCGGATCTGCTGATAAAGTATTTATACAAACATTTAGTTAACTTGTTTCTCCATCCAAATATTTCATTAGTCTTATCAAAATACAATCATTTAAAGTGTTTTTTTAAGAAAATAACATAAATATGAAATGAATGATAATACTAGAATATTCAAGAAAAAAATAATAATACAATTGCATAAAATAAATATTGTAAATTAACATGTTGTAGTGAAAATGATCATATTTTAAAAGGATTAAAATAAGCTTAATGTTTATTATTACATATTAAATTAGATTATGTGTTTTAAATGTCTAAATCAATATAAAACTAAAGAACATATATTCTGATATTATTGTCATTTTTGGTGTTAAATTAATTTCTTTTTATAAGTGATTTGATTTTGAATTGAGTTTTATTAGAATTACTAATATCTATGGAATATAATCTTTATTGGGCCTTTCAAAATTCTAAGTCTAAAAAACTTGAAATAATAGGGTAAAAGTTAAAAATTATGAAAAAGTTGAGAGATATTTAGAAATTATATCAATGTAAATACTTTTATGTATGAAATAAATTTTAAAAGTTACATATATATATATATATAATGTCGGGTTGATTTAGTCTCGAGTTTGACTTTTCTTTTAGTTAAAATCAAATCAATCCAAATTAAATCTAAATTTCTTTTCCAATACCAAACCATTATTCAGATTATTATTTTTTTGACTCGATTTGTAATTTAATTTGATTTTCAATTCAGTTCTATATACCCCAAATGAGAAATGATGATTCTATATTTTCATAAATAAATGTAGAACAGTTTACAAGCACAATCATAAAAGAATTTTGGCTTTAAATTTTTTTTTAAAAAATAGTGGTTTCAGTATCTAAGATTTGTTGTATAGAGTAGTATATTTTATCTTGATAAGAGCCACATGAATATAGTGGACCAAATGGTGAGTGCTAATGCTGCTACCAAATAAGTCCACATGATTAGAACAGAACACTCTTCTTGTGCTACATCAACTAATTGTGTCATTGTACCTGCATTTCATCATCCATGTTCAATAAGCAAACCATAAACATCAGCATCTCAACTTGATAGATATATATGAAATTGTTACAAAACTTACTGATATTCATAGCAGGTGGGACTGTGTACTGAAGCATTAGCACGAAGTGATACAGAGGATCTGCTGGAAGGAACCCTAAGTTGGCTGCTGTGTTAACAATTCCAATCCCTATCAATGGACTAAAGATGAATCGTACGCAAACAACTGCTATTATAGTTGATGGTTTTACTTCTGCCTTCCTCAATCCTGCCAGAGTCGGTCAGTTCAGAATGAGTATATATACGTATAACATAGTTACAGAACTCGTTTTAGATTTGCATACTTACCTTGTGTGAGGTTGCCTCCAAGTATAAGAGTGATGCATGGAATGGTTCCATCCCTGATATGTAAGAAAACAACATGTAAACCTTTTCATTGATCGCTACAGCTGTCAAAATGGGCTTAGCCTACTCCATCCGTGCTAATCCATACATGATTTGATATTCACGGGTCAGGGCGGGCCAGCCCATTTTTAGTTTGGGCCATAAAACGATCGGCCCAACCCACAAGTACGTGGGCTACAGGCTTACCGGGCCAGCCCATTTTTTAAAAAATTATATGTTTTTTTTTATAATTGTAAAATAAAATTAATAATTATAATTTAAAATTATTATCATAAATATCGACAAAACAATATTACATTATGTTAATGTAACTACTTGTTAATCAAGTCCACAAATAAATATTTATTATGTTTTTTTCAAGTAAAAGTATAAAAATTTAAATAGAAATATTAATCTAATTGCTTTGAGTTTGGACTCTCTTTAATTTTAAATTTCAATATTATATTATACTTTTTAATAAATTTTTATTGGCCTACGGGTCGGTCCTATCAATATTTCTCAAACCCCACAAATCAGCTTATTCAGGTCACGCTAAAAAACTTTTTTCTTAAATGGTTCCAAAAATCTTAGTCCAACCCTATTAAATATCGGGTTAGGCCAGACCAGCCCAACAGGCTTAGCGCATATTGACGGCTCTATTGATCGCGATAGTAAATGTCTTATTTAGCAAGTAGTACATACCCAAGTAACTTGACAGAGTCTTGAATAACTCTAAGAGGAGCAGCATCCCCAATCACCAGATTTTTCAGCCATGTAACTGAACCAAATAGGAATCCTACAATCTGAAATATCATTCAAAAACAGAAAAAAAATCGGAGTTACTTAAGAATAACATGTGATTACAATCCTTCAAAAACCACAAATGAAATCAGAAGTAAGTAATACTCACAGCTCCAAGAGTTGGAGGTGCTGTTATCTCTTCTAAGAAAGTGTGTACCACAGCTACTATTTTTCGCCATGACGATACTTCTACTGTTTGATTTTCAGTTGTTTTTGTGGTACTAATAGGAAGCTGATCTTGTGAATTGTTGTCAAGAAGGTGAGACTTTTCATTTGTCTCTGAGTCCATGTTTGGTCCCTTAAACGCTTCGTTTTCTTCCGCTGTTTTTATAGCTTTGAATTTCAAGGATGAATTTCTTATTAGCTGATAAGTGAATGTCCAAATGTAGAAACCTCCAAGCTACAAAATCGCGAAAATTTTGTGTTGATAATTGAAAGTTATGAACATAACTTCAGGGGGAGAATGTGATAGTTTTAATTAAAACTTACTGCCATTGAGAAAGATGCATACGAAAGGCCAACAGAAGCACAAGTTTTATGATCACCAAATGGACTTCCATCTTCTTTGCAAATTGCAGGAATGACAATCAAAAGAAGATTTCCCAAGTTTCCTGTTTGAAAAAATTTATGTCAGAGCAACTTTTTACAATGTGGAGGCGTTTAGAGCAGAGGCAGATCCAGAATTTTGAGTTATTATATCAAATAGTATTGTGTTTTATGTGTAACTAAAACTCCAGCTCCGCCGTCACAACTGTTTGTTACCTGATGAGCATGTAGCAATAATGAGTCCCTCAAGATGTGGCTTTGGTTTCAATATTTTCATAGCTATCCATCCAAGAATCCCTCCAAATAGAAATGTTAATCCAACATTAACTGGCATAAACCACCTGTATAGACAATAATCAAATACTCTTTACGTCTCAATTTATGTAATACTGTTTGATTGAGCGATTGATAACCCAATAAATTTAATATATTTAGTGAAGAATGTACCATGTGATGATATCTTGAAAGGTGACAGACTCTGCCAAACTTGCAAACATCAAGGCCGGTGTAAATATCACAAAAACTATCTGCAGAGATACGTTAATGTATAAAAGTTAAACTCGAGTCGAGAAATAAAATAAAAATGGCTAAATTAGGAAGATAACTTACTTTGTTAAGGTATTTGCGGGCATCAGCAGGAAGTAGCTTAAGATAATCAGTGGCCATTACAGCTCCTAAACCACTTACTATTAGCACTTGCAATATTGGCATTGATGCCACTTCTAATAATGTCATAAAACCCATTTTTTCTTTTTTCTTTTTGCAAAATTTTGTTGATAAAAAATGTAAATTATTTGCTAGTTGTAATGCCTAACTATGGAGTTTCAAAAATGTTTCTTTTTTTTTTTAATAAACTGTCTCTCTGTCTGTATATCCTGCAAAAAAAAAAAAAAATCGTACTGTATATGTACTTAAACCTCAATAAACAAACAAACAAAATGAATAAATAAATAAGCAAAAATTTAATGTGTGCGTTGTTTATGATATTTTTTCCAATTCATTGTTTGTTTTAAAACGACCTCTATTTTCTTGAGCTAGAAATAACGTGTGTGTACATTCTCGTTATTATTATTACATGGGCCTATGAGCATGACATTTTGCTTAGGTAAGCATAGGAAAGAACAAGGAAACAACATTTCCTTTGACATGGACTCGTGTTTTCACGTAATCACTATTCAAATTTCATTTCACATTAATTCTTCGCTGAAATCGCTTTGATGAAAAATCAAATTTGAACACTCCTTAAGTTTACATTTTTCTGCGGTTATTCTTAGTCAAGTTAATAAGTTCAAAATACATCAATAAAAACATGTCTGTAACAAAATAGAGAGAGAGAAAACGACTAATGGGGCATGTGATACACTTCTATTAATAGCAATTCTATTACTTTACCTCAGCAATGGCGCTGCTCAAGATACTTTACACCTATCCAATCATGAGAAAATTAGAATTTATTATATTATATTACATATATAAAAAAAAAATATTATGAGTTTTCGGGTTAAATATTTATCCAAATAGTTGAAAGAACGTTCTTTAAAAAAAAGATTTAGTTTGACTTGAAAGAGAGTTTAAGAAAAGAAAGAAATATATTAATCTTGTGGTTCTAAATTAAAATTATATCTTATGGCCTTAAACATGTCACCTGAAAAGAAAACTAATGTTTTTTTCTAAGCAGACTTAAAAGGAAAATGAGTTATTTAACAAAAAAAAATTATTATTATTATTTCTTTAGCTTTTGTGAATTCTCAAAAGTTTAGCTTAGCCAAAGACCTATTTCCAAAAGGATGAAACTTATCCAAACAGTATTATTTGTGTTAAACCTAAATGTCAGGAATACGTAACGTTTGAGCTTACAAAAATTCTTCATTGTTCATATCAAACCTACAAAATAAAATATTAGCAAATACAATAAATTACCGTTAAAAAAACCAACACATTACCATTTTTACAAATAAAAAAATCTAACTTTACAATTTTAAAAAATCTGCTCTCGTTCTTATATTATTTTTTTAAATATTATAGCCATCTTCAGTTTTCATAATTACAAAATGAAAAACAAAGAATTCTAATGAACGTAACAAGATTACTATTAATTCATGCATCTTATATGAATTCCAAATCACCCCAAAAAAACAGACTAAAAAGAAAAATAAAATTATCAAGAGAGATAAGAAAACGAACCTGGAATTATTTTTTTCAATCCGAGTTTTTTCTTCTAACATAAATCGATAAATACAACGATAAAGAAAAAAAAATTATTGTAGGAAGAAAAATGAAGAAGAAGAAGAAAGGAATAGAAATTCCAATTGTATTGGACTTTCTTATATAGTAGCAAAATAATATGAGTGGTGGCTGGTTATTATTATATCTGTTGTAATAATCTATAATACTAATAATGTTTAATCACATATTAGTAAATATATATTAATTATTATTTTTATTATTATTACAATTATCTAATAATAAATATATATATATATATTATATGGTCCGTGTTGGACTCAAACTCTACAAAAATAAATAAAAAGAGTTGATAGTTGATACCTCCCTAACAACAAGACAACGTACAAAAAAGGAGGAAATGTTTTTTTATCAAAATTAATGATATTTTGAAGTTTTTTGTATATTTATTTAATATTAGGGGTAATATAAAAAAGAAAAAAAATCTAACTTTGTTGTTAAATAAAAAGGATAAGTAAAAGAAAATATTTTTAATTTAAGAGTCAGGTAATGATAATATTGTTGTATGGGTGCTGACTCTAAAATGACATTGTAATTTTGTTGAATGTAAATCCAAATTGGCTGGCTGCTGCAACTTGTTTATTTATTTATTTATTTTCCTTTTTTTTAGCTGTTTGGATTTTATTTAGAAGAAGAAAAATTCCAATTAGATTTCGACTCTTTTTTAAAATTAGAATAATCTTAATTGAAAACTCCTCAACTTTTTTCTAAAGTTGTGGTCATAGGCTTAGCTGTGAAGATTCCAATTAATGTACTAAATATTCCCCAATTTAGTAGAATCTTTATAGAGAATCAAAAAGCAACTTAGACTAATATTAATTGTAATTCTTATAAGTAATTAATAATTAAGAATATAAACAATATCACTTTACCCCTTTAACATTTAAAGATCGAAAAATAATAATCTCCCCACATATTTTAAATGACCCCTTAAATTAAATGAGAAATAATTTACTAAGTGGTAATGAAAAAAATTGTTTGATTATGTGTCAATCGGTGGTTTATTTGATAAAGGGTTTACGTTTTATTTTATGGAATTCATTTCAAATATAAAAATTATATTTGTTTATTATAGTTATAGTTCGAATAATTATGCTTCATATCAAATTTTATATTTATTATAGAGTATTTAATTTGTATTATTCGCTCGATACATTCAAATTTTATACAAATTATTCAGTTTTGTATAAATTCATTTATATATTGTAAATTCGTATAATAAGATCTGTATTTATAAAATTATAAGTGTATACGACGAAAATATATGTATTTATATATGTATATACAATTTTCTCTCGTTTTATGTAAACACAAACGCATTTTATACATTTGTATACCAAATGGGTAATTGTTACCGAAAATGACTAATTATATGTCGAACCAATGGACAAAAAAAGGAGATGTGAACCAACTATTTATATAAGAGATGATAAATAAAATTGAACGGAGAAAATATTATAAAATACTCTATTTAATTATGGAATGTACAAGAACCTTTAAGAAACATCATCAATTATCGAAAGTTAATAAATCAAGACGACATAAGTATTTAATTAGCATATCTACCCCAAAATTAAAGTCCGAACTAACTCGACATATTTCAGCCTTTTCTTTTCTTTCTTTACCTAGTTCATGCACGCCTAATCTATAATATCTTTTGTCCACTTTTATTTGTTATATTATATTTTTAAAAATTAATTAAGATTACATATTAATTAAATATTTTAAATAAAAAAACTTAAATATTCAAAAATAAAAGTATTATAAATTATATTTTTCATATGAATATGATGAAAAAATATTTCAAAAATATCAATAAAAATTCTTATAATTTAATTTTAAAAAAATAAAATATGACAATTAAAAATGAAACAGACTAATTTGTGGCCTTGTGATTGGGACAACTTGATCTGAGGTTGCGTGTAATCTCTATGTTCATTCAATGTCGTCGTACATTACTACTTATAACACAATAAATTTATATTAGCAATACTCCTTCGTTACATTATAATTATCGTCTTAAAGTTTTTTACGATTATTAAAGAAAATTTGGCATAAAATGGGATGAAGAGAGTTAATCATCTCAATCTTATCATTAATCATGAAAAATTAATAAAATGTGCTATGAAAATATTAAGTATAACTATTTTTCTTTTAAGTCATATGAGACCTTGGTTGATAATAAAGTGGAAATAGTGGGGAATATTAGATAAAAAAAAAAGGGAAAAGGCTCAAAAATACCCTTGAACTATCAGAAATAGCTCAAATATGCCCTTAAACTATATTCTGGCTCAAAAATACCCTTCCGTTAAAGTATTGGGTCACTTTTACCCTTATTTTTAACAGAGGTGTGTTAATTGCCATGTGGACGCCACGTGGACGCCACATAAGCACCAAACAACCTCACCTCCACATACACTCATAAAATCTTAATTACTAATTTTACCCTCACTTTTCTAATAGATACAATTTCACCCATTATTATTTCTCTAAAACATAATACATTCCCCTTTCTTTCTCTTAACATTTTCCCTTTCCCTTTCCCTACACCTCCTCATATTGAAAGTTACAGTGAGGTTTGTGCACTATATATACATGAGTCCGGAGATTAAATGGTATAAAATGTTAATAAAAATTTCAAAACAGTATATAAATTTTTATTTAAAAAAAAACGGAAAAATCGCTGGTAGAGTAGCGATTTTGCTCGCCGGAAAAAGCAAAATCGCTGCAATAGCAGCAATTTGCTAATTTTAAATATTTTTTTTTAAAATAAAAAATTATTAAAGAAATCGCTGATATGGCAGCGACTTCCAATATAAATTTTTTTTAAGAAATCGCTGCCTAGTCAGCGATTTGTATCAATTTTTTTTTTAATTTTTTTTTGTAAATTAAATCGCTGCCAAAGCAGCGATTTAAATTTAAAAAAAAATTAAATTTCTTAATAAATCACTGCCCAGAGCAGCGATTTTAATTTTAATTTTTTTTTACTTCATTTATTTCATTTTAATATTACAAAAAAAGGTACAAATTATGAAGAAAAAAAAAATTTAGGACATCGCTGCAAGAGCAGCGATTAACTAATTTTTTTTTAAAAAGGGTACAATTCGCTGCATCGTCAGCGATTTAATTAATTTTTTTTAAAAAAAATAAAAATGTAAAATCGCTGCAGTAGCAGCGATTTACTAAAAAAAAAATTTAAAAAAAATTTAAAAATGTAAAATTGCTGCTTTGGTAGCGATTTCCTAAAAAAGTTTAAATTTTTTTAATATTTAAATCGCTGCTTTGGCAGCGATTTAATTTACAAAAAAAAAAAAAATTGATACAAATCGCTACCTAGGCACCGATTTGCTTAATTTTTTTTAAAAAATTTCAAATAAATAATTTAAGTTAAATCGCTGCCTAGGCAGCGATTTATTAAAAAAAGATTTTAAAAAAAATTATATTGGAAGTCGCGCCATATCAGCGATTTCTTTAATTTTTTTATTTTTAAAAAAAATATTTAAAATTAGCAAATTGCTGCTATTGCAGCGATTTTGCTTTTTCCGACGAGCAAAATCGCTGCTCTACCAGCAATTTTGCCGTTTTGTTTAAAACAAAAATTTATATATCGTTTTGAAGTTTTTGTTAACATTTTATACCGTTTAATCTCCGGACTCATGTATATATAGTGCACAAACCTCACTGTAACTTTCAATATGAGGAGGTGTAGGGAAAGGGAAAGGGAAAATGTTAAGAGAAAGAAAGGGGAATGTATTATGTTTTAGAGAAATAATAATGGGTGAAATTGTATGTATTAGAAAAATGAGGGTAAAATTAGTAATTAAGATTTTATGAGTGTATGTGGAGGTGAGGTTGTTTGGTGCTTATGTGGCGTCCACGTGGCGTTCACGTGGCACTTAACACACCTCTGTTAAAAATAAGGGTAAAAGTGACCCAATACTTTAACGGAAGGGTATTTTTGAGCCAGAATATACTTTAAGGGCATATTTGAGCTATTTCTGATAGTTCAGAGGTATTTTTGAGCCTTTTCCCAAAAAAAATGAATTTTGTCAAAAACGTTTTCATTTCGACATAAATTAATAATTGCCAATTATTGGTTGGGTGATCACGTGATGTTAGGTAAATTTATTAAGGACTTCATATTGACATGACTACTACATAGAACTTAGCTCTAACTTTCTCGTTTCAAATAAATATTATTCAAAATAAAATAATTATTTTTGAATGAGTGTTATTTTTGGAATTTAAAATTAAAATTAATAACTATCCACTCTTAAAGTTTCACTTAAAAAAAATATTTATAGAGATGATTTATAATAAACTACACATTATATTTATTGATTAATTAATGAGCACAATTTTTATAAATCTATTAGATTTCAAAATAGTTGAAAACTCCGGAGTCCACTATTTTATTTTTATTATTAATCATAGTAAGCTTTTAATATAAATTTAAAATATTAAATTGGACAAGTTAGGATTAATAATTTTTTAGTATGATTTTTATTAATATTTTTATAAATACTCTAAGGATTGTGGAATGACACGTGGAATGACATACTCCCTCCGTCCGGTATTGTTTGTCATATTGCGCTTTTCGAAAGTCAACTTGACTAATTATCAAAGTCAAGTTAGATCACATTAATTCATATTTTAAATAAAAAAATTAGATATTCTAAAACTATATGAAAAGTACTGTCAATTGTAATTTTTTGCATATTAATATCATGAAAAAATATATCTTAAAATATTAATCAAAGTTTTTATAGTTTGACTCTAAAAATAGAAATCATGACAAATAATATCGGATGAAGGGAGTATAATTTAGTTTGAATATGCAGATTTGAATAGGCTGCTGACCAGTTATCTTCTTCAAATTTTTTCCTTTTCATCATTTTTTTTTGTTTGCCTTTTCTTAACGGTATTTAACATGATTCCCACAATTTCAACTCTAAAAAAATGTTGAAATTGAACGAACAAATATTTATTGATTCCACCTAAATTCAACTAATTTTTGGCATGTGAATAATCATGGAGACAACTTTGCACTTTCTACATAACCATTACTTTTTCTCATACCAAACTCCAATTATTAAATCAAAAATACGAGGTGCTAAAATTGCCACGTGGCACTAATAAAAAATAGATCGTAATGTTTTTAGTTTAAGTACGTCCTAAAAAAAAAACATTCATTTCTAAAAATAATGAATATTTTTACTAACTTTTTTTTTTTTTATGAATATATTGAAATTAGCCAAAAAAAATTTTTTTTTGTAAGTTTACAATCTAAAATAACATTTAAATATCTGTGCAATTGCAAATACTTTTGTAAAGAATATTTTTAAAAATATATATATTTGAAAAGTCAGATAAACTAAAAAAAAAACTTATCACGTTATTAAATAAAGTTGTATTTTGAATTGTTAAGGTAGACATTGATGTGATACTCATACCTTTGACTTCTTGTGAGTAGTTTTATATTCATATCCGCAGTTCGCTCTCAGAAATATAGCCATCGTAAAACCCATTTCGTGATGTTATAATTAATTTTCTACAAGTAAATTTGCAGATAGAAAATGAATAAATTGGATTGGTCTAAGTGAACTTAGCATACTGTACGAAAATGGGGCCCAGAATCCACATCAACTGGGCTCAGCCCGTATGGACAACAATTCTGATTATGTCGATATGTGAAATTTGCATAAATAAAAAAAAATTAAGTTATATACGATGAATAACATAACAAATTCCACACATTTAACACATTTTTAAACCTAGTATAACACTTTGTTTGGATCATTGTTATCCACTATTTCATAATGTATTGTATTGTATTGTATGGTAGATACAATGTTTGGCTAAACTGTATTGTTTGTTGTTGTTTAATAACATTTTAATTGTTTGATTTAATTGTATCGGAATTTATAAATTTACTAAAATATCATTAATTATTCTAGGGTATAAGGTTTGACTAGAGTTAAATAATTAAGGTAAAGGGTAAAATAGTAATTTGAAATATTATGTAAAGATATAATTAGAAAAAGAAATTAAATAAAAATAGGAACACACCAAATTGGTTGTTTCATAAAATAAGGGTTTTCATTATTATGTAACAACGAAATTTAACAATACAACACAATACATTTTAAATAACAATCAAATCAAACATTATAGGTATAGTAATGATACAATACAATACAATGGATAACAATGATCCAAACATAGTGTAAGTGTTCAACGTGTGTTAAGACTTACAACAACAACAAAAATAGTGTTATCCGTAGGATATGGGAGGGTAGAGTATAAACATATTGTATCACTACCCTGTGGAGGTTGTGAGATTGCCAAAAGACCCTTGACTCAAGTGTAACAAATTCAAGTAAAAAGCATGATAAGTGTGAAGGAAAAAATAGAGTTGAAGAAAAAAATAGGAAAAATAAATAAGAGAAAAGGTTGTTAACGATAAAAATATTGAATAATAATGTTGAGTTCCTTACGCATTTAAAAGGTGAATATATAGTTTCTTTAATTTTTCTGATTAACATCTTGTATTTAAATAGTAGATTGAAAACATAAATGAATAGTTAAAATGATACAAGATTGAATTAAAGTAACGAAAGATTATGAACAAATTAAAAGGAGCATACATGTGTTTGACCTATAATTTAATATGCTACTTATAGTAGTTCATTTATGATATTCGTTATGAATAAAACAAATAGTATAAAGTATATTTCGTAATAATTTTTTACACACTGAAATTTATAAAAATATCATTAAATCAATAAGAATAATAACATATTTAGTGAAATCAATGAAGTGGTGGTTAGAGGGGTTAAGAGACTAGAAATGATAGAATGCATTATCACTATCTATTCAAGAAAGAAAGTTTGTTTTCGAAAGTTCCCGGCTTAAGCGAACCATGAAAAAAACTTTTTGAATAATTAATTAATTAAATAATTAGTAGAATAAAAATTTACAAAAATAAATATATTGTATTAAAACTATTTTTTAGTTGATATCATTTGATTCCCGTGTGTATTAACTACTTCCCCCGTTTATTTTTAAATGTCATTCTTACTATGAATAGTTGGTCCATAATACTTGTCATTTTATAAAATCAATGCATACATTATATCCCCGTCGTTCCTTTTTATATGTCACCTTTTTAGATTGCACTAGCATTAAGAAATTAAGTAATTTTACATGTCTACACTTATTTAATGTTTTCTTAAGTCAACTTTTCAATATTGTTTTTAATCTTCTACTCTTCGTTTTCTTGTATTTTAAATTTTTTGGGTGATTTATTATCGTTGAGTGAGTTAAAAGTTTACCGAAATATGAGGTACCATTATTTTGATGGAATAAATCGTTCTATCCTAAGAGGTATATTCTATAACCTCAAGTACTTTAGGAAAATAATTTTGATGATATGATAATTATTTTTTTTCTTAATATATACATTAGTATGTGATGTCCCAATATATGAAACTTAACATGATATAGTCTAAATTCATTTGTTTTTGTTAACAATTTCTCTTGTGATGTAGATATATGCTTCTAAATATCTTTTTCAAAAATTTTAATTTGTTTTTTTTAATGCTCAAGACAAAAGAATGACATTTTTTTTTAATTATTATCAATGCTACTTATGTGATTTAGATTGTCAGAGAATTTTCTTCAAAATAGTGAATACTATATAAACATTGCCATTCTGTTTTACTTATTTAGCGTTTCTTAATATTTCAGTATTTTAGACGAAGAAAAATTCATTTGACTTGTATTAATGTCGGTTGAAGTTTGTGTTAGTTTGATTTTTATATACACAACAACTATCATCTACAACGTAATATTAGTGAGATACAACTAATTACATAATTGCACCTCATCAAATGAAAATAAATATAAACATTATTACATTTAAGAGTTAATATCTCAAAAGGTCACTCAACTTTGGAAATTTATCTACCAAAGTCATTGAACTTTATTTTGTATCAATGAAATCACTCAACTTAGACTTTTATATCAATAAAATTATTTAACTAAATTTATCACTAAAAAAATATTTGATATAGTAAAAAAATTTATTTTTGTCATATAAATATGAACCATATAAATGAATAAAAATTAAATTGTTAATAAGCTTTTACGAACAAGCTTAATTAATGAAATACATTCTTTTATAATATTAAAGTATGTAAGCCTTATGACATTATTATTATTCTTATTTTTTTAAAAATATTTACACAAAATTGACTAGTTAAAGCAAAAAATTAAGTTGAAAAACTAACGTTATAAGAAAAGATCAAGATTAATAGAGCCAAAATAATTTTAAGCTTCAATTAAGAAGTACAATAATATATAACATTATTTTTTTATTTTATTTTTTTGAAAAAAAGTTACAAAACAAAAAAGATAAATTTTATTAGAGCACGTTGTTTAATTTTTGCATTGTTAAAGAAAAGCGGTCAGTTATAATATATTTAGAAAGTTAATTGAGGTCACAATTTTAAATATTATTTTAGTACTCTTATTCTCTAATGAGTCCTAATTAGATTTGTAAATACAAATTTCATTTGTTATTTATTTGTGCTAATCCTCAAAAACAAATACACTAGTGAACCAATAAATAGAACTCCTAATTATTTCTTTTTATTTAGTAATTAATATATTAAGATAAAGAGTATTTGTTTCATTAAAGAAGTTTCCCATAAAAAAATTAAACTAGTTTTCTTAATTTTATTTATTTGTAGGGTCTATTTTATATGAAACGGAAAAAATTAATGATAAATTTTGTTTAGTGATTTAACTAACACAAATGTCTAAGTTGAGTTATTTTATTGATATAAAAATCTAAGTTGAGTGATTTTTTTGATACAAAACAAACTTTAATGACTTTGTTAGATCAATACCTAAAGTTGGGTGATTTTATTGATATAAAAATCTAAGTTGAGTGATTTTTTTTTGATACAAAACAAACTTTAATGATTTTGCTAGATTAATACCTAAAGTTGAGTGATCTTTTAAGATATTAACTCTTACATTTAACTAATAAAAATTTTCATTGACCATTATCAAAGATTTGCGTGAATAAGAGATACTCCCTCCATCCACAATTGTTTGGCAGGTATACTAAAAATAGATGTCCAAGATTAATTGTCAATTTAAATAATCAAGAAATAATTAGTCACTTTTTTCCAAATTTGCCCTTTATGATAGTGTAGTTCAATTGAAAAGTTAGGTAGACTTTTGATATTCTTGATAGGGTTATATTAGTCAAATTACACATTGTATTAAATTTTCCTTGAGAGGTGTGCATGACTTTAACATGACAAACAATTATGCACGAAGGGAGTATATATGATGATGATTCACATTAAACATTCACAAAAGAATTTGCAATATTATTTTGTACTAAGTTTATTATTAAATATTTACTTAAATAAATTGATAACGTATATTTTTAAAATTGATAATCCCGTGTCAAAAATTAGTAATATATTAGCATGCGTTTTTTTTTTTGCCGAGTAAATTAACTACTAATTGGAAAGCTATAAACAAGAGAAGACCCTGAGTATTTTAGAAAAACTCACACCGACGGCTGGAATTTCTAGGCTATCGGAAAATGTATCTAATATTCTTCCATTAAAGAATGAAATTTCAAGAAGTTTTAAGAGCTTGTTGGCGTTTGAACTCCTCAAGTAATTCTATCCTTTAAAGAATGAAAATTTCAAAATTTTATTTTTCATCCGATCCCTGACCTCCCTCACGTTCACTCACCCACCCCTCTCTCTAAAAAATTAATTTTATTTTTTAAAATTTTTTTCAACTAAATTTTTATTTTTAAACTCCTACCCTCCCCCCTCCCCGGCCAGCCTCCTACCAGCCCCCCACCCACCCCCCAACCCCTCAAAAAAGTTAATTTTGTTTTTTAAAAATACTATCAACTTCAAATTTTTATTTTTTCCCCCCTCCCCCTCCCCCTGCCCCCACCCACCCACTCCCATCACCATTCCAAAAAATTAATAATTTTATTTTTAAAAAATATTTTTAATTTCATAAATTATTTTTTACTCTACTAAAAATAAAAGATGTCTCTCAAAAATATTTTTCATTCATAAATTAAACACTAAAAATCATTTTCGGAAAAATATTTTCTACTCACCAACCAAACATGAGAAAATAAGTCCAAAATCTACTTGTTTTCCAGAAAAAATATTTTCCTCCATACCAAACATCCTAAGTAATGTTTTTTTCCACTGTGCAGAAACTAGACCTGTAAGGAGACTGCAAAAGCTATCTGCTCAGAGCTTCCACAACAGTTGTCCCATTAATTAGCGTGAACAATCTTCCACCCTAAGCTGTGGTGACAGTGTATTCTCTGATGAAAGATAACGTCATTAAATTTCTTGGAAGGGTTAGGTCTCGTTCTGATATTATCTCAAATATGTTAGTTAACTTATACAACCGATATCTCTTTCTTCAAGCCAAGTGTGAAAATAAAACTTGTTAAACTCTTTTCATCCATCCTAGTTATGAAAATGTTGGCATAGATTTTAATGCCATGTTTTCTGATTTTTTTCCTAAAAATGAAGAGAAGGTTTAAAAGAGATGCTTTGAACTCTTTTATGTCGTTCCCTTTTTTTTTTTTTTTTTTTTAGGATTTTCTTTTCTTACGTTTCTTTGTTGGAAATAGTTACTAAAACTTACGGGAGGCCAAATGTTTCATAAAAGCTTAATTAATGTTAATGCATCAGCAATGTCAAAAATTATGTAGCAATTCAAAAGCAATGCTTAATTAATTCGTATGCACCAATGTGAAAAAAATTGTGTAGTTAACTAATTAACTACAACATAATTAATATGGGATTAGAAAAAATTAATTCTAATATATTGTATTAATAAAACTATTTTTTATTATTATTATTTTGATTCTCACGTGTATTAACTATTTTTTTTCAACGTGTGTATTAGCTAATAAGTTGAAAACTATAAATATCACCCACATGTCAGGACACACCAAATGCGCATTTTAGAATTCACCACTGTCACTTGCACCGACTACTTGTTCATACACTATTGGTGCGACATGACCTGAGTACGATCATATGAAAAGAGTCACACATCTGTCAGAAGGTTATACGAAAGAGGCAGGACTCTACGAAAGCTATCTGCTCAGAGCTTCCACAACATTCATTCCATCAGTGTGATCAATGAAAGGTAATAATGTCAAATTTGTAGGGAGGGTAGGTCTCTTTATGATATTATCGCAAATATGTTAGTAATTAACATAACTCGATATTTCTCTCTTCGAGTTAAGTGTGAAAATGAAACTTGTTAACATCTGAAATAGAAAATTCACATTATCAATGGAATAATTTCTTCTTATTAAAAAAAACACATAAGTACTATAATAATGAGTTACTAAAAAATATATATATATAAATTTTGTATTTTTTGCGCGTTCTATTTTTTTAGCCGCGTCTATTAACTCTATAAAAAAGAGAAGCCAGTGCGTATTTTAGAGAACTCAACCGACCGTCGGAATTTCTACGCTACCGGCTATCGGATTTGTGTTGAACGCTTGTTGGCTTCCCATCGGAGAATCGGAAAATCTATGTATGGCAGTATGGATATTTTAGTGCTCTTCCCGTTATCTTGTTTTTCTTCAAGAAGTCGATTTGGAATTCAAGAATCGACTTTTGCATGATCAATAGTTGTTGGTATTCTTAACTCCTGATGTCCGATCAAAACCCTAAACCCTAAATTTATTTATTGGTATTCTACTTCTCTTCCCATTATCTTGACATTCTTCCATTAAAACTTGCAGGTTCGAATTCAAGAACTCGATTTTTTAAGTAAAAATTCAACAACTCTTTTTGAAGTTACCTGGTATTGTTAGATTTTCTTGCAATAATTTGTTTTAAGAAAAAACCCAAGAAATTGTTGTCTTTTTCAACTTACATTGTTATTCCTAGTTGTCTTTTTGAACTGACAGTATTCCTCAATGCATATTTTAAAGAAATTGAAGTTTTCAAGAATATATTGGCATGATAAATATCAAGAAATCTGTTATTTTTCAAACAACTTATGTTGTTATTCTCATAATATGTGTTAAGGGTAATCTTTTAGGGACATTAAAAAACCGAATTTTCTATTTGGAGTTCAATTCGGTCTGGGTTAGTCTTGTATGATTTCACAAGAGTTGTTAAGGAGTTAGTTTTCAGCATGGGTATTGTGATTTCTAGTATTTTGAATGAAGACAATCAATTAGATAGACTTCGTATACACCCTCACTGGCCATTTTCCTTTACATGGTCTAGATTTTTCGACTTTGATTGTTTCTTAAATATGGAGAATAATGCTATGTAAGAGAATGAGAAATTTATATGGTTAATCTTTTCTGATTTGGTTAATGTTTTCATTTGAGGACCAGTAGAGGTGGACCCTGAAAACATCATAGTTAATTGACCAACGATGGCAAGTCATGCTTTCATACAATTTTAATTGTTTAGACTAATTGCACCTGCAAAAGTTGTCTGTGGCTTGCACAAAAGACAGTGACAGGTGAGACTCTTCATTTTCAGTTTCCATTTTCTTCTGGGTTGAAACAGAGGAAGGGTTTTGGGTGTTACATCCATTTTGGTGTTTGTCTAATTGCTCAATTTCGTCTTCAGCAAACCCATTGGAGAGGTCAAGAAGGTTATCGACGAAAAGTTCATCAACTGAGGACTGTTGGTGGGCTGCTTCCAAGGCTATTTCAGGACTGTTTTTCAATGCCTGTTAAAAGGCCAAAAACAGAAACAGATGAGTATTTACAGGAAAGAAATCCCTTTATAGTAGATAGTCCCAGCATAGCATAACTCATTTAATAATTCACCGCAATAGAATCCCTACATTATTATTTACCGCATAACAGTTTTTACATTATTATCGCCGCTTAAACATTCCCTGTATTATTACTTTTACCAAATAATGTCTTACTATTTTGTATTGCAATTTTGTGACATTACTGAAGAAAAGGAGAGTGATATAGGGTGCTTTATCTTTTGTTACATCACTTTGTGATTGCCTCGTGGAGTATATTCTTCTGTAGATACTGTGGTCCATGTCAATAAATGTCTATCCCTTTTTACATAGTCGAGGATTATGATCTTTTGTTTTAAATGTAGGTTAAGAGAGGAGTGGCTCGACTAATTGCCACAAAAAAAGAAAAACATGTCAGCTGTTCATTTTTGTTCCATGTTAGATATGCAATCAACTTGCAAGAAATAATGTGCAGCATTTAACTCCCTTTGTTGGCACCATTGATACTGAACCTGTTTATCTGATAAAGCTACTTTGAAGTGTTTTTCAAGAATCTCTTATGGTGACTAGTTGATTCTTAATGGTACTTGTAGGATTGGCGCTCTTTTCTTCTCTTTGTTGAGGATACTGTCACGAATCTTTGGACTGTAAGTAACTCTGTCGGTGAGAGCAACTCCACATTCCCTTTCCTGTAGGCTGCAGCCCCAGTTCCGTTACTTTCTCTTAAGCTACTTTTGGAAAACCTGACCGGAGAGTGTACTGTCAGGAGAGAGATTCGATCTTCACAGAATATTCTGTTGGAAAGTTCTTCTGAAAAGCACGACACCGTGTCCAGATTCCTCTCTCAGACAGAATTTTGAAGTTGGTCAATTCATTGATCTCTTGCTCATTGCACAGTTCGTGTAAACTGGAAATCCAGAAACTCAGAGCAACTCCTTTCATCCAATGCAGGTAATTTGCTCTTGAGTGCTTGTATGTGTTAATAATCAATGATGTCAGAAAGTGTGTGCGACTAATTAATGTTCTTTTCCACTCTGCAGAAACTAGAGCTTTAAGAGAACTGTAGCGTTCTGCAAAAGCTATCTTCTCAGAGCTTCCACAGCAGCCATACCATCAGTGCGATCAATCTTCCGCCCAAAGTTGTGGTGACAGTTTTTTCTGATGAAAGGTAATGTTATCAAATTTGTACAGAGGGTAGGTCTCTTTCTGATATTATCTCCAATATGTTAGTTACTACCATAACCTGATGTTCCTCTCTTCAGTTCAAGTGTGAAAATTAAACTTGTTAACATGTGGAATAGCTAATAAAAAACTCAACGGGGTACTCAAGTACCTGCGATGGGGAGTCAAAAGAAGGTTAATCAATCCTGCCATTTGTTCCTGACCTGAATTTTTTTATTGCTTGGTTCAGTTAATTAGCTTAATTTCTTTCACCCACTTTTCAAGATTTTCTTAGACTGCATTCTTAATAACCATGAAAGCATTAGAGGCCACATAGTCTTTTTCTAATTCCGTCTTGCTATTGTTTTAATCCTATATTAATTTTCTTGTAGTTATTTTGAAGTTAACCTCAATTATTAAATTTAATGCATAATATTTCATTCTTTTAACAGTTACATGTAATCACAGTGGGAGGAAAAACCACCTTTCAAATAGTGTGTGATTATGTGCTGAGTCATGCATGCGGGCATATAATCCAAAAACACTAAAGTTGCTTCCGTCACTATATATCACTCACTTCATCACTCCATTAAAGAACAAAATAATCTTCTCTTTTCTTCCTTTACTTTGCTTTCTCCATTTTTTTCTTCTTCTCTTCTCTTTATTGTTATTGGGTCTCTTCGTAACAAGGGCGGTGCTAAGGAGGTGCAAGTAGAAATTATAAATGTTGAGGAGGAAATGAAGAAAAAAATAGAAAAAAGTTCAGGTGAACTCCCTCCATTAGATGTGAAAGACTATGAAGATCTAGGGTTGATTTGGAGAAATTAGGTGAAACTAGTTATGAAAATGTTGGCATAGATTTTAGTGCCATGTTTTCTGATTTTTTTCTTAAAGATGAAGAGAAGGCTTAAAGGAGATGCTCTGAACTCTTTCCTATCGTTTTTTTTTTGAGGATTCTCTTTTCTGTCATTTCTTTGTTGGAAATTGTTACTAAAACTCACGGGAGGCCAAATGTTTTATAAAAGCTTAATTAATGTTAGTGCATCAGCAATGTCAAAAATTATGTAGTTATTCAAAACCGATGCTTAATTAATTCGTATGCACCAATTTGAAAAAAAATGTGTAGTTAACGAGTTAACTACAACAAAATTAATATGGGATTAGAAAAAATTAATTCTAATATATTGTATTAATAAAACTATTTTTTATTATTATTATTTTGATTCCGCCGTGAAAACTATAAATAACACCCACATGTCATGACACACCACATGCGCATTTTAGAATTCACCACTGTTACTTACACCGACCACTTGTCCATACACTATCGGTGCATGTTAGAGTACACCACCGGATTCTGTTCTTTAACCGTCCCAATGACTATGTATCTTCTCATATACTAATACTACTGCTCAATTAACTTTTTTTTGGAACCGAGGTTAACCCGCAGCCACTACAACCTCTACTATAGCCTCTGCACTTTGTGAGCACTTTGCAGTCATTGATCGTGATGTATTTTACAAACAGCCAGTTCCAAGGAAGAAAATGCACTACAAGTACTTATAGTTTTCTCACAATTCAAAACCAATAAAAAGATATTGATTTACATACTTTACTTCTAAATTGTACTCTTTCCTGATTGATCTTTTGGTGTTTACATATATAATCTGGAAGTCCTGAGAGGGTCTTGTATTCTCTGGAAGAGTCTCTGGTAAGAATCTCTCTTGTGCATCCTAGTGTCTCCTACAAATTTGTTGTATTGAAAGGTCGGTCTTTGTTATTTCAGCTAACTTAAGGATATTTCCTGTCTGCTTTCTTCAGATTTTGTTTATTTGCATGCAGTGAAGATGACCTGCTATGCACACGTGCTTCTCCTTCTCCGTTGCTGCCATTGTCCAGTGGGTTTTGGAGTGATCTGAGTACCCTTAACAAATTAAATGCAAGTGATGGTTCATTCAAACTCTCAAGATACATCTCAGGTCCTGAAATACAATTCACATCTCTTATTTAGTGCGTGAGGGACCAACTTTGTACTAACACCTTGCATTATCTAATATTGGACACCAGTCAAGCACAAAGTTAAGAAGCCACCTTAGTTTGCTTACAGTGAAAACATAAGAAACTGAATATCACTGGATGATCTGGCTAGAGAAGTTCCAGTAGTTGGAAGTTTACCAGGAAAGTTAACGTTGTTGTCAGAAAAATGACCACTTCTCTACAGGAATAATCACCAACAAGAGGCACGATTTTGTGGAGCGAAGGTGCGACATGGCTAGACGATCATCTGAAAAGAGTTACACATCTGTCTGAAGGTTATACGAAAGAGGCATGACTCTGTTAGAATGGTTGTCGTAGAGAGGCATGACATTGCTAGAACTATCACTGGAAAGAGGTCTTCTTAACCAGTTTCCTAAAAGAGGTATGTACTCTCCGGAATGACCACTAGAGAGAGAGAGAGATGTGATACTGAAGAGAGAAGGGCACCAATAGTACAGGGTGCAGGTCTTTGGTAGGTGGGGTGGGTTGTCGGAGAGCAGTAATGCTAGTTGCCGGTATGGAGAGTCTAAAGAAGGTAAACCATTCTTGCCATTTGTTCATGTGATGATATGGCCCTTGGGCCTAACCAAACCCCAAAAGCCGGCTCATGGGGAGACGATTGTCCAAGTCCATTTAACAGTCCACTAGTCTATTATCCAATTGGGAGCCAAGCAAGATGAACCTTTCTCTCATACCGTGTGTAGATATGACCCTTGGGCTTGATTCAACCCCAAAAGCTTGCTCATGAGGAGAGAATTGCCTAAGTCCATTGTAGACCACCATTCCATTCTCCAACCCACTCTAACAGTTCCCGTCCTGAATAAGAGCTTAATATTTCTATTGCATGTTTCAGTTAATTAGCTTCATTTCTTTCAACCACTTTTCAAGATTATCTTAGACTGCATTCTTAATTCTTATGAATCATCAAAGCACTAGAGATGACAGTGTTTCTTTTAAGTGTCCTAGTCCACATAGTCTCTTTCAAATTCCATCCTGCTTATGTTCTGATTTTGTGATAGAAATGTCATGCCTGACGTTTTTATTCAAGTTTTCAGAATTTGCACCAACAAAAAACTCAAAGTATCTTATATTCTTGGACAAAATGGAAGCGCCTCTGTCCAGAGATTACAGTTGAGTACCTTAACTATATCGCAGACGGTTTTGTGACTTCTTCTCTATTTTGTTAATATGATTGTCTCTTTTCTTTCCAATTTCAGATGCAGAGCGCTCCTGGAACTAGTCTTAAGAATCAGAATAATATACTCGATGTCACTTCTGGCATCTTGCATTTTGTTGGTGCTTGATGGGTTCCTCATATCATTGATAAAAACTGCCTGGTGGAGGATTCCAAAGTTCTTCAACAAGTTGATAAGAAGTTTATTACGCTTGTAGACGGAAGAACACTTGCTATAATTGATCAGGTCTATTCTGTCCTTGGCATAATCCATTATGTTCGTTCTTGGTTTCTCATAAATTTCCCTACAATGCATTTGCTTTCAAAACTGTTTCTCTTAGGAGTCGCTTGGTTGGAATCACTAGCAAATATAAATCTCAGCATAAACTTCGGCATAAATAGTATAATATTTGTTGGTGTTGTGTAAGTAAAAGTGATAACTGCAGAACTATGTATCACTCAGTTATCTGCATAAGAACAATAAGCTCGACATAACTTATGCAGCGTCTGGTTGGCAGTATTTAACTGTTCATTATAATATCCTCATGACTTATGCGAGAATTATGCGGGATAGATTATGATCTTTTGTTTGATTCTAGCTTTTGTCTTTGTTGAGCATTACACTCATTGTCATGTTCTACAGCATGCGGCAGATGAGCGAATTCGTTTGGAAGAACTGCGTGAGAAGGTAATGATTGTCTGAAAACTCATTGATGTGTCATTTCGAAGTGGAGTCTGTAGCTTAGTGAATTATCAGGTCCTATCTGGACAAAAGAGGAAAACAACCTATCTTGATTTCGAGAAAGAATTGTTATGTTTATAGTCATCTTATGTAAAATAGATTTGCTTTGCCCCGCTTGCCTTGTGGAGAAGACTTGAAACTCTTTATAAAAGGTAATATCGATTTTGAGTCTTTGACCCTACTTTTGCAGTTCATGCCTGAAACTGGATACCAAATATTACACAACTATGCTGACCATTCGAAACTGTGGTTGTGGTTGGATCTGCAACATTCATTCTCTAGCGTCAAGATTATTTACCAGGTAAGTTACGGATCTTTGTTTAGATTTTCATCAGAACCAGTCTATGGAACTTGACAAAATTGCCATTTACCTAAAATTCCGTTCCACTAAATTTGCAACATTGATTAAAGTTTAACCTAACTCTAGCATGAAATGATATGTTTTGGTAAAGCGGGAGCTTAAATCTGATTCACAAGCAACCAACATATGTTACACTCCTCGGGGTAACATTCTCTAATACTTGTATGTCATATTATACATTCAAAAAGTTAAGTACCTGTAAACCATTGCAAGTCAGTCTTATAAAGGAATGGTAATGTAGTATTGATTGTAGTTGTTAAATACAGGATTAGGAAGGGCATCAACTATTAGATCATGAGAATTGGGATTAGGAATTATTGGGAATAAAGCTACAGTGTAGTAAATACACAAGGGCTGGGAGAAAATGGTCACCTGCACTCTAGAACCTTTTACCACACTTTCGTGCTTATTCTTAAGAATTCCCGTTCTTCCTTCTCAAGGGTATGTTCATGTCTAACTGTGGAAAACAAAGCATGATAACTTCTAGTCTAGTTATTCCATTCTGCGGTATCAATTCTGCAGTTTATATTAGTTCTGTGCTCCATCTTGTTGAAAGCAAAAAGGATTTTATGTTTTAATTGGGTTGGTTATAGCGACTGAATTATGAATTGGAAAATCGGAAAATCTAATCTATCTATGGGTATTTTACTGCTCTTTCCACAGGAAAATTCAAGAACTTATGTTGGAATTCAAGAACCCGAATTTTGCGTAATTGAATTCAAGAACCCGAATTTTGCATAATTGAATTCAAGAACTCGACTTTTGCATGATGATTTTTTCAAGTTGTTGATATTCCCCTAAACCCTAAATCAATCATCCACTGATCTATTTATTAGTATCCTACTGCTCTTACCATTATCTTGATGTTCTTCTATTAAAAGTTGCATATTGGAATTCAACAACTCGATTTTGCATGTTGGATTTTTTATAAAAGTTGAAGAACTTTGGCTTTCAAAGAAAATTCAAATAGTCATTTTTTAAAAAGTAAGTTATGTTATCATCCTCTCAATGTCTGTAAAGGATGTTCAAGAATTTGTTTCCCCCTGCTTAACTGACAAACAGGAACTTGTTTTGAAAGAAGACACTGATTGTAGACTTAAAACACCCTCACTGGCCCTTTTCCTTTACAAGGTCCGGACTTTTTGACTTTGATTATTTCTTAAAAAATAGAAAATTGTGTTAGGTAAGCAAATGGGTAGTATCCATTAGGATAGGTATAAAACTACAACGTGGTCTTTGTTGTCCTTGAAGGCCTCACTCACATAATTACTGGCTCCTTTCCTTTACAAAGTCTAGACTTTTCGACTTAGATTATTTCTTAAAAATGGAAAATTGTGCTAGGTAAGAGAATGGGTAGTATCCATTAGGATAGGTATAAAACTACTGACGTGATCTTTGTTGTCCTTGAAGGCCCCACTACATAATAACGGAGATGAGATGTATTTGTTGTTGATCATTATTATATGTAAAGATGTTTGATTATTTATTCTTAATGAAGTTGAGTTGGAACATACATATTGGTGTTCAAGTACTTTACTTATGGAGACAGTATGTGTGCCTCTTTCTTTCATATTCTTTTATGCTTCCTTTTTGTCTGACCATTTTAACCATGGTTTCAAATGCTTCCTCTACACCAGCGACATAAAAAACAGCCTTTATGCATGCTTTGCCAGCAAGCTGACTTTAAAGCAGAGGGTTTGAGCTCTATTTCCGACATTTTTTTGTTGGAAATTGTTACTAAAGCTCACAGGAGGCCTAATAGATATCGTAAGGTTTTGACAGGAAAAGTTTTAATGATCAATGATGACAGGAATTCAGGAAAAGTGTGCAACTATTTAATATTCTTTTCCATTGTCCAGAAACTGCATCATTTTCTACACTTTGTTTCCCTAACAACCACGGCTTAATTTGCAGGTCCTCGGTATTTCTTCATCAACTTATGTCCTGGCAATAGAAACATTTACCTAATCTTTGGTTAATATTTACTATATCGGATGCTTGTTTTTATTGTGTTTTTGTTTTCCTTGGCCTTGGTAATGCAAATATCAATTCTAGATTTTTTCCAGAAGACCAATAAATAAATTACTTCATAACATAGCTATGTGTTTTGACAGTGCTTCTGACATTGAGAAGCAAAGTAGATATCAGATATATCCGCTGTTTTTGTTGAACCTAAACTGTCCAAGATCTTTATATGACTCAACTTTGGAAGCCTTCAAATACCTCAAGGTGAGATATTTTGTTGGGATTGATGTTTTAATTTGTTTCTGGGTTGGGAAACGAATGTGGGTCCTTGGATTTGTTTTTATTGAATCCTATTTGTGTTGGGGTTTGTTTTGAGAGAATTGGTTTGGGCTGTTTTCTGTTTAAAAAAATTCGAAAAACCTCATCACTTTTTTGTAACTTCAATATGGCTGAAGTTGATATGTTAAAACTGGCTAAACATCATTATTTATTACTATCCTTATAAGATTTCAAAGTATTATAGAGGAGCCCCTGACAGGCAAGGCCCTTCCTTCACAGCTGTTCCTGGAGAACAATTCAAAACCACATGTCTAGCTTTAATGATCTCAATTTTGATGCTTTTTCTAAAGAGGTAGGGGACTTGATCAGCTGACGTTTATAGTTCAGGTCTTTCTGAATGATATTATATGATGGTGATGCTTGGTCACACATGCATTCTCATAGTGAAGAAAATCTTAATAATTATTTGATACGACAGCTATGCTCTCCTCTAGGGTGGATGGGACTCGCATAAATGGATTTATGCTGGAAATTGAGATAAAACAGATGAGTTTCTAGGGAAGAAGAAGAGTAGAAGTAGTCATTCAGCTCCTCAGGGAAGAAGTTCTTTGACACAAACGAGCCTTCAAGAATGGCAGCAGGAAATAACAATATCAAGACAGTTCATGATGTGCCACTCATTTGCCAGGTAATTTGCCTTGAGTGCTTGTATGTGTTAATAATCAATGATGTCCGGAAGTGTGTGCGACTAATTAATGGTCTTTTCCACTCTGCAGAAACGAGAGCTTTATTGAGACTCTAGCATTCTGCAAAAGCTATCTGCTCAGAGCTTCCACAGGTATCGTCCCATCAGTGCGATCAATCTTCCACCCAAAGTTGTGGTGACAGTGTATTCTATGATGAAAGGTGATGTGATCAAATTTGTAGGGAGGGTACTTTATGATATTATCTCAAATATGTTAGTAACTAACATAACCTGATGTTTCTCTCTTTAGGTCAAGTGTGAAAATGGAACTTGTTAACATCTGGAATAGCAAGTTAAAAACTCAAGGGGGTGCACAAGTACCTGCAATGGGAGTCAAAAGAAGTTAACCAATCCTGCCATTTGTTCCTTACCTGAATAAGAGCTGACTTTTTCTATTGCTTGTTTCTGTTAATTAGCTTAATTTCTTTCACCTACTTTTCAAAATTTTCTTAGACCGCATTCTTAATAACCATGAAAGCATCAGAGGCCGCATAGTCTTTTTCTAATTCCATCTTGCTATTGATCTGATCTTGTAATAGAATTGTCATGCCTTACATTTTTTATTCAAATTTTCAGAATTTGCGCCAACAAAAACTTAAAGTTTCTTCAACCTTATGAGAAAATGGAGATACTTCAATCCAGAGATTACAGTTGAGTACCTTAGCTATATCTGAAAATGTTTTTGTGACTTCTTCTCTATTTTGTTAAGATGATGGACTTTTACCTTTTCTAATATGAGATGCAGACGGATACTGGAACAGAAAATCCTAAGAACCAGGATACTTTACTCGATGTCACTTCTGGCGTCATGCATTTTGTTGGTGATTCATTGGTTCCTGATACTATTGATAAAAACTGCCTGGAGGGTGCCTAATTCAACATAAGAAGTTTATTCGGATTGTGGCGAACACAACGCTTGCTATATTGATCAGGTCTACTCTGGCCTTTGCATAGTCAATTATGTCCGTTTTTGTTTTTTTATGAATTTCCGAGGTATTCCATTATGAGGTATCAATACTGCAGTTTATATTAGTTTTGTGCTGCTCCATCTTGTTTAAAGCAATAAGGATGTTTGAGGGTTAGGCTTGAATGGGTTGAGATTTGACCCAAGATTTTGGGCGGGTTACCTATGTTCGTGGTTCATTTTTGACGCCCTTAATTCCATTTTATGTTTTAATTGGGTTTGATTATAGCGAGTGAATTATGATTTTTTACTTTTATTGGATATTTTTTTTTTGTAATACCATCAATAACGAGACCGCTAAAGGTTCTCTTTTTGAACTCTGAGGCGTTGAAAATCGGATAGCTTCCAACTTATTTTAGGAATGATATTATTCATGTTTTATGAAATGCTCCACTAGCTAACAAGATTCTTTTGCATGTATTTCATAAGAAAATAGTTGTTTTCTTGATAATACAGGTTGTGTATTTTGGGCGTTAGTCTAACTGTTTGAATTTCTTCAACACGTTAGTTCATTGACGCTTACTAGCTTTCATATTAAACTCCGTTTAATTAACTCTAATCACTCAAACAATTGAAGTTCAAAAGCCCGTCCTTATTCACAGTTGGATGATGTTTCTTCATGTCTTGTATGAACATAGTGCCTTTTTTCTGGTCCAGGAAGAACAAATTGGATGGAATGCAAGTGTACTGTGTGTCTCTATGTTTTCCAACTATACTATTATATCAAATATGTAAAAAAAAAAAAATTATTTATTTAATATGTATAAAATATTAGTAATATATAATCTTATATGTTATAAAATTTACTATAAAATTTTTGAAATATAAATTTCATATCTTCAGTTGATTTATAAAACTATAACAAATTAAATAATATTAATTTTATAGGATGATGACAAACTTCACATTAAATATTTTCTTTCTTTATATTAAAAATAAAAACACAAGTAGTACTAGATATTTTATTTTTTCCGCGTCTTTTTTTTAGCCGCGTGTATTAACTATTTCGAAAACTATAAAAGAGAGTATTTTAGAACTCACACACCGACCGCCGGAATTTCTACGCTACCGGCTATCGGAAAGTTTAAAGAACTGACCCATCAATACACCGACGGCCGGAATTTCTACGCTACCTGCTATTGGAAAATCAATTTCAAGAAGTTGAAAATTCCTCAAGTAATTCTATGTTCTATCGGAAAATTTTAAAGAAGTCGGATTTGCGTTAAGTTCATTGAACTTGTTGACAGTTCAAGTGACTATGTCCGATCAACAACTTGTTGGCTTCCCATAGCAAAAACTCTCTACGGGTATTTTACTGCTCTTTCCATTATCTTGATTTTCTTCCAGGAAAATTCAAGTACCCGACTTTTGCATAATGGAATTCAACAAGTTGTTGGTATTGCCCTAAGCCCTAAATCAATCCTCTGCTGATCTATTTATTGGTATCCTACTGCTCTTACCATTATCTTGATGTTCTTCCTTGCATATTGGAGTTCAAGAACTCGATTTTGCAAAGAAAATTCAAATAGTCATTTTTTAAAAAGTAAGTTATGTTGTCATCCTCTCTCAATGTGAATTTGTTTTCCCTTACTTAAATGACAAACAGGAACTGAGAAAAGATGTGGAGTTGTTTTGAATGAAGACACTTAATTGTAGACTTAAAACACCCTCACTCACTGGCCCCTTACCTTTACAAGGTCTGGACTTTTTGACTTTGATTATTTCTTAAAAATAGAAAATTTTGCTAGGTAAGCAAATGGGTAGTATCCATTAGGATAGGTATAAAACTACTAAGGTGGTCTTTGTTGTCCTTGAAGGCCCCACTCACATAATTACGGAGATGAGATATATTTGTTGTTGATCATTACTATATGTAGAGATGTTTGATTATTTATTCTTACTGAAGTTGAGTTGGAACATACATATTGGTGTTCAACTACTTTACTTATGGCGACAGTATGTGTGTCTCTTTCTTTCATATTCTTTTATGCTTCCTTTTTGTCTGACCATTCTAACCATGGTTTCAAATGCTTCTTCTACACCAGCGACATAAAAAACAGCCGATATGCATCCTTTGCCAGCAAGCTTTGACTTTAAAGCAGAGGGTTTGAGCTCTATTTCCGACATTTTTTTGTTGGAAATTGTTACTAAAAAAGCTCAGGGGAGGCCAAATAGATATTGTAAGGTTTTGGCAGGAAAAGTGTTAATGATCAATGATGACAGGAAAAGTGTGCAACTAGTTAATATTCTTTTCCATTGTCCAGAAACTGCATCACTTTCTACACTTTGTTTCCCTATCAACCACGGCTTAATTTGCAGGTCCTTCAGTATTTCTTCATCTACTTATTGCAGTATGTCGTCCTGGCAAAAGAAACAGAAACCTAAACTTTGGTGAATATTTACTATTTCGGATGCTTGATTTTATGGTGTTTTTGTTTTCCTTGGCCTTGGTAATGCAAATATCAATTCTAGATTTTTTCCAGAAGACCAATAAATAAATTACTTCATAACATAGCTATGTGTTTTGACAGTGCTTCTGACATTGAGAAGCAAAGTAGATATCAGATATATCTGCTATTTTTGTTGAACCTAAACTGTCCAAGATCTTTATATGACTCAACTTTGGAAGCCTTCAAATACCTCTGAGGAATTTAAGGTGAGATATTTTGTTGGGATTTATGTTTTAATTTGTTTCTGGGTTGGGAAACGAATGTGGGTCTTTGGATTTGTTTTTGTCGAATCCTGTTTGTGTTGGGGTTTGTTTTGAGAGAATTGGTTTGGGCTGTTCTCTGTTTAAAAAAATTCAAAAAACCTCATCACTTTTTTGAAACTTTAATATGGGTGAAATTGATATGTTAAAACTGGCTACACATCATTATTTATTTCTATCCGTATAAGATTTCAAAGTATTAAGAGGACCTCCTGACAGGCAAGGCCCTTCCTTCACATCTGTTCCTGGAGAACAATTCAAAACCACGTTTCTAGCTTCTGTTGGCTGCAAAACTGAACAGGCCAATGTCAATAAGGACAGGCCAATGATCTCAATTTTGAGGCTTTTTCTAAAGTGGTAGGGGACTTGATCAGCTGATGTTTATAGTTCAGGTCTTTCTGAATTATATTATATGATGGTGATGCTTGGTCACATATACATTCTCATAGTGAAGAAAATCTTAATAATTATTTGATACCACAGCTATGCTCTCATCAAGGGTGGATGGGACTCGCACAAATGGATTCATGCTGGAAATTGAGGTAAAACAGATGAGTTCATAAGGAAGAAGAAGAGTAGAAGTAGTCATTCAGCTCCTCAGGGAAGAAGTTCTTTGCCACAAACGAGTCTTCAAGAATGGCAGCAGGAAATAACAATATCAAGACAGTTAATGATGTGCCACTCATGCCAGGTAAGTTGCCCTCGAGTGCTTGTATGTGTTAATAATCAATGATGTCAGGAAGTGTGCGACTAATTAATGGTCTTTTCCACTCTGCAGAAACTAGAGCTTTATGGAGACTGTAGCATTCTGCAAAAGCTATCTGCTCAGAGCTTCCACAGGTATCGTCCCATCAGTGCGATCAATCTTCCACCCAAAGTTGTGGTGACAGTGTATTCTATGATGAAAGGTGATGTGATCAAATTTGTAGGGAGGGTACTTTATGATATTATCTCAAATATGTTAGTAACTAACATAACCTGATGTTTCTCTCTTTAGGTCAAGTGTGAAAATGGAACTTGTTAACATCTGGAATAGCAAGTTAAAAACTCAAGGGGGTGCACAAGTACCTGCAATGGGAGTCAAAAGAAGGTTAACCAATCCTGCCATTTGTTCCTTACCTGAATAAGAGCTGACTTTTTCTATTGCTTGTTTCTGTTAATTAGCTTAATTTCTTTCACCTACTTTTCAAAATTTTCTTAGACCGCATTCTTAATAACCATGAAAGCATCAGAGGCCGCATAGTCTTTTTCTAATTCCATCTTGCTATTGATCTGATCTTGTAATAGAATTGTCATGCCTTACATTTTTTATTCAAATTTTCAGAATTTGCGCCAACAAAAACTTAAAGTTTCTTCAACCTTATGAGAAAATGGAGATACTTCAATCCAGAGATTACAGTTGAGTACCTTAGCTATATCTGAAAATGTTTTTGTGACTTCTTCTCTATTTTGTTAAGATGATGGACTTTTACCTTTTCTAATATGAGATGCAGACGGATACTGGAACAGAAAATCCTAAGAACCAGGATACTTTACTCGATGTCACTTCTGGCGTCATGCATTTTGTTGGTGATTCATTGGTTCCTGATACTATTGATAAAAACTGCCTGGAGGGTGCCTAATTCAACATAAGAAGTTTATTCGGATTGTGGCGAACACAACGCTTGCTATATTGATCAGGTCTACTCTGGCCTTTGCATAGTCAATTATGTCCGTTTTTGTTTTTTTATGAATTTCCGAGGTATTCCATTATGAGGTATCAATACTGCAGTTTATATTAGTTTTGTGCTGCTCCATCTTGTTTAAAGCAATAAGGATGTTTGAGGGTTAGGCTTGAATGGGTTGAGATTTGACCCAAGATTTTGGGCGGGTTACCTATGTTCGTGGTTCATTTTTGACGCCCTTAATTCCATTTTATGTTTTAATTGGGTTTGATTATAGCGAGTGAATTATGATTTTTTACTTTTATTGGATATTTTTTTTTTGTAATACCATCAATAACGAGACCGCTAAAGGTTCTCTTTTTGAACTCTGAGGCGTTGAAAATCGGATAGCTTCCAACTTATTTTAGGAATGATATTATTCATGTTTTATGAAATGCTCCACTAGCTAACAAGATTCTTTTGCATGTATTTCATAAGAAAATAGTTGTTTTCTTGATAATACAGGTTGTGTATTTTGGGCGTTAGTCTAACTGTTTGAATTTCTTCAACACGTTAGTTCATTGACGCTTACTAGCTTTCATATTAAACTCCGTTTAATTAACTCTAATCACTCAAACAATTGAAGTTCAAAAGCCCGTCCTTATTCACAGTTGGATGATGTTTCTTCATGTCTTGTATGAACATAGTGCCTTTTTTCTGGTCCAGGAAGAACAAATTGGATGGAATGCAAGTGTACTGTGTGTCTCTATGTTTTCCAACTATACTATTATATCAAATATGTAAAAAAAAAAAAATTATTTATTTAATATGTATAAAATATTAGTAATATATAATCTTATATGTTATAAAATTTACTATAAAATTTTTGAAATATAAATTTCATATCTTCAGTTGATTTATAAAACTATAACAAATTAAATAATATTAATTTTATAGGATGATGACAAACTTCACATTAAATATTTTCTTTCTTTATATTAAAAATAAAAACACAAGTAGTACTAGATATTTTATTTTTTCCGCGTCTTTTTTTTAGCCGCGTGTATTAACTATTTCGAAAACTATAAAAGAGAGTATTTTAGAACTCACACACCGACCGCCGGAATTTCTACGCTACCGGCTATCGGAAAGTTTAAAGAACTGACCCATCAATACACCGACGGCCGGAATTTCTACGCTACCTGCTATTGGAAAATCAATTTCAAGAAGTTGAAAATTCCTCAAGTAATTCTATGTTCTATCGGAAAATTTTAAAGAAGTCGGATTTGCGTTAAGTTCATTGAACTTGTTGACAGTTCAAGTGACTATGTCCGATCAACAACTTGTTGGCTTCCCATAGCAAAAACTCTCTACGGGTATTTTACTGCTCTTTCCATTATCTTGATTTTCTTCCAGGAAAATTCAAGTACCCGACTTTTGCATAATGGAATTCAACAAGTTGTTGGTATTGCCCTAAGCCCTAAATCAATCCTCTGCTGATCTATTTATTGGTATCCTACTGCTCTTACCATTATCTTGATGTTCTTCCTTGCATATTGGAGTTCAAGAACTCGATTTTGCAAAGAAAATTCAAATAGTCATTTTTTAAAAAGTAAGTTATGTTGTCATCCTCTCTCAATGTGAATTTGTTTTCCCTTACTTAAATGACAAACAGGAACTGAGAAAAGATGTGGAGTTGTTTTGAATGAAGACACTTAATTGTAGACTTAAAACACCCTCACTCACTGGCCCCTTACCTTTACAAGGTCTGGACTTTTTGACTTTGATTATTTCTTAAAAATAGAAAATTTTGCTAGGTAAGCAAATGGGTAGTATCCATTAGGATAGGTATAAAACTACTAAGGTGGTCTTTGTTGTCCTTGAAGGCCCCACTCACATAATTACGGAGATGAGATATATTTGTTGTTGATCATTACTATATGTAGAGATGTTTGATTATTTATTCTTACTGAAGTTGAGTTGGAACATACATATTGGTGTTCAACTACTTTACTTATGGCGACAGTATGTGTGTCTCTTTCTTTCATATTCTTTTATGCTTCCTTTTTGTCTGACCATTCTAACCATGGTTTCAAATGCTTCTTCTACACCAGCGACATAAAAAACAGCCGATATGCATCCTTTGCCAGCAAGCTTTGACTTTAAAGCAGAGGGTTTGAGCTCTATTTCCGACATTTTTTTGTTGGAAATTGTTACTAAAAAAGCTCAGGGGAGGCCAAATAGATATTGTAAGGTTTTGGCAGGAAAAGTGTTAATGATCAATGATGACAGGAAAAGTGTGCAACTAGTTAATATTCTTTTCCATTGTCCAGAAACTGCATCACTTTCTACACTTTGTTTCCCTATCAACCACGGCTTAATTTGCAGGTCCTTCAGTATTTCTTCATCTACTTATTGCAGTATGTCGTCCTGGCAAAAGAAACAGAAACCTAAACTTTGGTGAATATTTACTATTTCGGATGCTTGATTTTATGGTGTTTTTGTTTTCCTTGGCCTTGGTAATGCAAATATCAATTCTAGATTTTTTCCAGAAGACCAATAAATAAATTACTTCATAACATAGCTATGTGTTTTGACAGTGCTTCTGACATTGAGAAGCAAAGTAGATATCAGATATATCTGCTATTTTTGTTGAACCTAAACTGTCCAAGATCTTTATATGACTCAACTTTGGAAGCCTTCAAATACCTCTGAGGAATTTAAGGTGAGATATTTTGTTGGGATTTATGTTTTAATTTGTTTCTGGGTTGGGAAACGAATGTGGGTCTTTGGATTTGTTTTTGTCGAATCCTGTTTGTGTTGGGGTTTGTTTTGAGAGAATTGGTTTGGGCTGTTCTCTGTTTAAAAAAATTCAAAAAACCTCATCACTTTTTTGAAACTTTAATATGGGTGAAATTGATATGTTAAAACTGGCTACACATCATTATTTATTTCTATCCGTATAAGATTTCAAAGTATTAAGAGGACCTCCTGACAGGCAAGGCCCTTCCTTCACATCTGTTCCTGGAGAACAATTCAAAACCACGTTTCTAGCTTCTGTTGGCTGCAAAACTGAACAGGCCAATGTCAATAAGGACAGGCCAATGATCTCAATTTTGAGGCTTTTTCTAAAGTGGTAGGGGACTTGATCAGCTGATGTTTATAGTTCAGGTCTTTCTGAATTATATTATATGATGGTGATGCTTGGTCACATATACATTCTCATAGTGAAGAAAATCTTAATAATTATTTGATACCACAGCTATGCTCTCATCAAGGGTGGATGGGACTCGCACAAATGGATTCATGCTGGAAATTGAGGTAAAACAGATGAGTTCATAAGGAAGAAGAAGAGTAGAAGTAGTCATTCAGCTCCTCAGGGAAGAAGTTCTTTGCCACAAACGAGTCTTCAAGAATGGCAGCAGGAAATAACAATATCAAGACAGTTAATGATGTGCCACTCATGCCAGGTAAGTTGCCCTCGAGTGCTTGTATGTGTTAATAATCAATGATGTCAGGAAGTGTGCGACTAATTAATGGTCTTTTCCACTCTGCAGAAACTAGAGCTTTATGGAGACTGTAGCATTCTGCAAAAGCTATCTGCTCAGAGCTTCCACAGGTATCGTCCCATCAGTGCGATCAATCTTCCACCCAAAGTTGTGGTGACAGTGTATTCTATGATGAAAGGTGATGTGATCAAATTTGTAGGGAGGGTACTTTATGATATTATCTCAAATATGTTAGTAACTAACATAACCTGATGTTTCTCTCTTTAGGTCAAGTGTGAAAATGGAACTTGTTAACATCTGGAATAGCAAGTTAAAAACTCAAGGGGGTGCACAAGTACCTGCAATGGGAGTCAAAAGAAGGTTAACCAATCCTGCCATTTGTTCCTTACCTGAATAAGAGCTGACTTTTTCTATTGCTTGTTTCTGTTAATTAGCTTAATTTCTTTCACCTACTTTTCAAAATTTTCTTAGACCGCATTCTTAATAACCATGAAAGCATCAGAGGCCGCATAGTCTTTTTCTAATTCCATCTTGCTATTGATCTGATCTTGTAATAGAATTGTCATGCCTTACATTTTTTATTCAAATTTTCAGAATTTGCGCCAACAAAAACTTAAAGTTTCTTCAACCTTATGAGAAAATGGAGATACTTCAATCCAGAGATTACAGTTGAGTACCTTAGCTATATCTGAAAATGTTTTTGTGACTTCTTCTCTATTTTGTTAAGATGATGGACTTTTACCTTTTCTAATATGAGATGCAGACGGATACTGGAACAGAAAATCCTAAGAACCAGGATACTTTACTCGATGTCACTTCTGGCGTCATGCATTTTGTTGGTGATTCATTGGTTCCTGATACTATTGATAAAAACTGCCTGGAGGGTGCCTAATTCAACATAAGAAGTTTATTCGGATTGTGGCGAACACAACGCTTGCTATATTGATCAGGTCTACTCTGGCCTTTGCATAGTCAATTATGTCCGTTTTTGTTTTTTTATGAATTTCCGAGGTATTCCATTATGAGGTATCAATACTGCAGTTTATATTAGTTTTGTGCTGCTCCATCTTGTTTAAAGCAATAAGGATGTTTGAGGGTTAGGCTTGAATGGGTTGAGATTTGACCCAAGATTTTGGGCGGGTTACCTATGTTCGTGGTTCATTTTTGACGCCCTTAATTCCATTTTATGTTTTAATTGGGTTTGATTATAGCGAGTGAATTATGATTTTTTACTTTTATTGGATATTTTTTTTTTGTAATACCATCAATAACGAGACCGCTAAAGGTTCTCTTTTTGAACTCTGAGGCGTTGAAAATCGGATAGCTTCCAACTTATTTTAGGAATGATATTATTCATGTTTTATGAAATGCTCCACTAGCTAACAAGATTCTTTTGCATGTATTTCATAAGAAAATAGTTGTTTTCTTGATAATACAGGTTGTGTATTTTGGGCGTTAGTCTAACTGTTTGAATTTCTTCAACACGTTAGTTCATTGACGCTTACTAGCTTTCATATTAAACTCCGTTTAATTAACTCTAATCACTCAAACAATTGAAGTTCAAAAGCCCGTCCTTATTCACAGTTGGATGATGTTTCTTCATGTCTTGTATGAACATAGTGCCTTTTTTCTGGTCCAGGAAGAACAAATTGGATGGAATGCAAGTGTACTGTGTGTCTCTATGTTTTCCAACTATACTATTATATCAAATATGTAAAAAAAAAAAAATTATTTATTTAATATGTATAAAATATTAGTAATATATAATCTTATATGTTATAAAATTTACTATAAAATTTTTGAAATATAAATTTCATATCTTCAGTTGATTTATAAAACTATAACAAATTAAATAATATTAATTTTATAGGATGATGACAAACTTCACATTAAATATTTTCTTTCTTTATATTAAAAATAAAAACACAAGTAGTACTAGATATTTTATTTTTTCCGCGTCTTTTTTTTAGCCGCGTGTATTAACTATTTCGAAAACTATAAAAGAGAGTATTTTAGAACTCACACACCGACCGCCGGAATTTCTACGCTACCGGCTATCGGAAAGTTTAAAGAACTGACCCATCAATACACCGACGGCCGGAATTTCTACGCTACCTGCTATTGGAAAATCAATTTCAAGAAGTTGAAAATTCCTCAAGTAATTCTATGTTCTATCGGAAAATTTTAAAGAAGTCGGATTTGCGTTAAGTTCATTGAACTTGTTGACAGTTCAAGTGACTATGTCCGATCAACAACTTGTTGGCTTCCCATAGCAAAAACTCTCTACGGGTATTTTACTGCTCTTTCCATTATCTTGATTTTCTTCCAGGAAAATTCAAGTACCCGACTTTTGCATAATGGAATTCAACAAGTTGTTGGTATTGCCCTAAGCCCTAAATCAATCCTCTGCTGATCTATTTATTGGTATCCTACTGCTCTTACCATTATCTTGATGTTCTTCCTTGCATATTGGAGTTCAAGAACTCGATTTTGCAAAGAAAATTCAAATAGTCATTTTTTAAAAAGTAAGTTATGTTGTCATCCTCTCTCAATGTGAATTTGTTTTCCCTTACTTTAATGACAAACAGGAACTGAGAAAAGATGTGGAGTTGTTTTGAATGAAGACACTTAATTGTAGACTTAAAACACCCTCACTCACTGGCCCCTTACCTTTACAAGGTCTGGACTTTTTGACTTTGATTATTTCTTAAAAATAGAAAATTTTGCTAGGTAAGCAAATGGGTAGTATCCATTAGGATAGGTATAAAACTACTAAGGTGGTCTTTGTTGTCCTTGAAGGCCCCACTCACATAATTACGGAGATGAGATATATTTGTTGTTGATCATTACTATATGTAGAGATGTTTGATTATTTATTCTTACTGAAGTTGAGTTGGAACATACATATTGGTGTTCAACTACTTTACTTATGGCGACAGTATGTGTGTCTCTTTCTTTCATATTCTTTTATGCTTCCTTTTTGTCTGACCATTCTAACCATGGTTTCAAATGCTTCTTCTACACCAGCGACATAAAAAACAGCCGATATGCATCCTTTGCCAGCAAGCTTTGACTTTAAAGCAGAGGGTTTGAGCTCTATTTCCGACATTTTTTTGTTGGAAATTGTTACTAAAAAAGCTCAGGGGAGGCCAAATAGATATTGTAAGGTTTTGGCAGGAAAAGTGTTAATGATCAATGATGACAGGAAAAGTGTGCAACTAGTTAATATTCTTTTCCATTGTCCAGAAACTGCATCACTTTCTACACTTTGTTTCCCTATCAACCACGGCTTAATTTGCAGGTCCTTCAGTATTTCTTCATCTACTTATTGCAGTATGTCGTCCTGGCAAAAGAAACAGAAACCTAAACTTTGGTGAATATTTACTATTTCGGATGCTTGATTTTATGGTGTTTTTGTTTTCCTTGGCCTTGGTAATGCAAATATCAATTCTAGATTTTTTCCAGAAGACCAATAAATAAATTACTTCATAACATAGCTATGTGTTTTGACAGTGCTTCTGACATTGAGAAGCAAAGTAGATATCAGATATATCTGCTATTTTTGTTGAACCTAAACTGTCCAAGATCTTTATATGACTCAACTTTGGAAGCCTTCAAATACCTCTGAGGAATTTAAGGTGAGATATTTTGTTGGGATTTATGTTTTAATTTGTTTCTGGGTTGGGAAACGAATGTGGGTCTTTGGATTTGTTTTTGTCGAATCCTGTTTGTGTTGGGGTTTGTTTTGAGAGAATTGGTTTGGGCTGTTCTCTGTTTAAAAAAATTCAAAAAACCTCATCACTTTTTTGAAACTTTAATATGGGTGAAATTGATATGTTAAAACTGGCTACACATCATTATTTATTTCTATCCGTATAAGATTTCAAAGTATTAAGAGGACCTCCTGACAGGCAAGGCCCTTCCTTCACATCTGTTCCTGGAGAACAATTCAAAACCACGTTTCTAGCTTCTGTTGGCTGCAAAACTGAACAGGCCAATGTCAATAAGGACAGGCCAATGATCTCAATTTTGAGGCTTTTTCTAAAGTGGTAGGGGACTTGATCAGCTGATGTTTATAGTTCAGGTCTTTCTGAATTATATTATATGATGGTGATGCTTGGTCACATATACATTCTCATAGTGAAGAAAATCTTAATAATTATTTGATACCACAGCTATGCTCTCATCAAGGGTGGATGGGACTCGCACAAATGGATTCATGCTGGAAATTGAGGTAAAACAGATGAGTTCATAAGGAAGAAGAAGAGTAGAAGTAGTCATTCAGCTCCTCAGGGAAGAAGTTCTTTGCCACAAACGAGTCTTCAAGAATGGCAGCAGGAAATAACAATATCAAGACAGTTAATGATGTGCCACTCATGCCAGGTAAGTTGCCCTCGAGTGCTTGTATGTGTTAATAATCAATGATGTCAGGAAGTGTGCGACTAATTAATGGTCTTTTCCACTCTGCAGAAACTAGAGCTTTATGGAGACTGTAGCATTCTGCAAAAGCTATCTGCTCAGAGCTTCCACAGGTATCGTCCCATCAGTGCGATCAATCTTCCACCCAAAGTTGTGGTGACTATGTATTCTCTGATGAAAGGTAATGTTATCAAATTTGTAGGGAGCGTAGGTCTCTTTCTGATATCATCTCAAATATGTTCGTAACTAACATAACCTAATGTTTCTCTCGATAGGTCAAGTGTGAAAATGGAACTTGCTAACATCTGGAATAGCAAGTTAAAAACTCAAGGGGGTGCACAAGTACCTGCAATGGGGAGTCAAAAGAAGGTTAACTAATCCTGCCATTTGTTCCTTGCCTGAATAAGAGCTGAGTTTTTCTATTGCTTGTTTCTGTTAATTAGCTAATTTCTTTCACCCACTTCTCAAAATTTTCTTAGATTGCATTCTTAATAACCATGAAAGCATCAGAGGCCGCATAGTCGTTTTCTAATTCCATCTTGCTATTGTTCTGATCTTGTAATAGAATTGTCATGTCTTACATTTTTAATTCAAATTTTCAGAATTTGCGCCAACAAAAACTTAAAGTTTTTTCGATTCGATGAGAAAATGGAGATACTTCCATCCAGAGATTACAGTTGAGTACCTTAGCTATATCTGAAAATGTTTTTGTGACTTCTTCTCTATTTTGTTAAAGATGATGGACTTTTACCTTTTCTAATATGAGATGCAGACGGATACTGGAACAGAAATCCTAAGAATCAGGATACTATACTTCTGTCGTCTTGCATTTTGTTGGTGATTCATTGGTTCCTGATACTATTGATAAAAACTGCCTGGAGGGTGCCAAATTCAACATAAGAAGTTTATTCGGATTGTGGCGAACACAACGCTTGCTATATTGATCAGGTCTATTCTGGCCTTTGCATAGTCAATTATGTCCATTCTTGATTTTTCATGAATTTCCTTATAATGCATTTACTTTTAAAAATAAATTCTCTTTGGTATTGTTTGGTTGGACTAGTTAGCAAATATAGATCTCAGCATAAACTTCCACATAAATAATATAATTTTTGCTGGCTGTGTAAGTAAAAGCAATGTCTATAACTATGTATCACTCAGTTATCCGCACTAGAAGAAATTAGCTCGACATGACTAATGCAGCGTTTGGTTTGCGGTATTCAACTGTTCACTATTAATATTCCAATGACTTACGTGAGAATTCATGTATTATTTTATGTGGGATAGAATATGGAATAAGAAAAACGTGTCAACAATGCAAGGATATGTGTATTTACAGGCAAAAATTAGCTTTAATGTAGATAGTCCCTGCATAGCTTCACTGTTTGATTATTCACTGCTAGAATCACCACATTATTATTTACCGAATAACAGATTTTACATTATTATTACCGCAGAAACATTCCCTGCATGACCAATACTTTAACCAAATAATGTCTAACTATTTCGTATTGCAATTTTGTGATATTACTGGAGAAAAGGATAGTGATATAGGGTGCTTTATCTTTAATTCCATCACTTTGTGACCGTCTGGTGGAGTATATTCTTATGTAGAGATTGAGGCCTGTGTTAAAATAAATGTGAGTCCCTTTTTACATAGTCGAGGATTATGATCTTTTGTTTGAATGTAGGTTAAGAGAGGAGTGGCTTGACTTATCGCCACCAAAAAAGAAAAACATGCCACTTGTCCATTTTTGTTCCATGTTATCAATGTGCAATCAACTTGCCAGAAATTATGTGCCGCATTTTAACTCCTTCTGTTGGCACCATTGATACTGATTGTGTTAATCTGATAAAGCTATTTTAATGTGCTTATCATGAATCTCTTTTGGTGACTAGTTGGTTCTTAATGGTTCTTGTAGGATTAGCGCCCTGTCCTTCTTTTTATTAAGCATGGTTTCTTATGCTTCCTTTACACCATCGACATCAAAATACAGCCATTCAGACGATATGCATGCTTTCCCAGCAAGCTTCGGCTTTAAAAGAAAGGCTCTGACTGACGTTTTTTTGTTGGTAGTTGATACTAAAACTCACGGGAGGCCAAATGGATTTAGTAAGGTTTTGAAGGTAAAGTTCCTTTGAGTTTTATTTGGTAGTATCCATTAGGATAGGTATAAACCTACTAACATGGTCTTTGTTCTTGGCACTGTTTACAGGATGGCAAGTATTTGTGCCTTGGAGTTGATGATTGTAGACAAAATGTTGGTACAACAGGTAATTCTGTTTAAGGGTACCTGTGATTTTTTATATCTTATGGTATGCTGTCTAGTTGATATTGAATTGATAAATTATGGAGTAACATCTATATCTGGATTACTTGGAAGTGGCTCTAACAAGTTTTTACTCTGGTTTCGGATTACTTTTGCAATGGGTTAGAGTCCCACATCATAGTTGTGATATGAAATCCAGAAGCTCTGCGCACCCCCTTTCATCTAATATTTTTACCTACAGAGGATGATTTCGTGGATAACAAATTCAGTACTTCAGCTTGCTCCAGTTATAAATCAGACTGCCTGTTAGGTTCTGGATGGGAGGAGTCTTAAACAATTGTAGCTGGCAGATCAACAGAGGATGCCTCATTTAGGGAGTCTCTTGAAATTGATGACGGTTCAAATGAGATGCATGAGAGAAGGAAACCATTTGTGCAGAGCTGTTCATTGTAAGAAGGCTGATTCATGATGGATCATCTTTTGCTAGTGATGAAGATATTGAGTTTGAAAATGTAACTACAGAAATAAACAAAATCACCTTGAAGATGATTATAGTTTTGAATTTGAAGTAGCTGGTGACGTTAACCAGGACTTAAATCAAAGGGGTCTCCTAGAGGCAAAGAAATATATTTTGAGAACTTCTCCAGGTGCAAAACTCCGAGCAAGTCATTGCGGAGGTCAAAAATTTCCAGGCAAGGACATTCTGGATGAAGACAATCATCTTATGGATTTGGATAAACAGACTTAAAATTATGGTTCTGCCCTGCTACCTTTTAGTCCAGAACCGTCTCCTCTGCCACCAGATCCTTTGCTCTGGACCAGGTTTCAGGATTTTAATCCTTACATCGCTGAAAATGGGATTGAAACTTCTGTTTAATATAAAGTTGTTGTCACATACAATTTTGGAAACGTGGAACATAATCTCTTGGTCCCTGCCATAAATAATTTGAAAAAAGAGAACGGCTCGTTCCCAAATCCTGCAAAGTCTGATCTCAATTTTCATGCCCTTTCTAGAGAGGATACGGACAGTATTGGGGGACTTGTACCATGGGATGTTCATCATCTATTATGATAAATATGAGTTCACACAGAAGTATTCTCATGAAGAGAATTTTAAGAATTATTTGATACCACGAGTTATGCTCTCCTTTAGAGGGTGGATGGGGACTCGCATAAATGGGATTGATGCTGGAAATCAAGGAAAAACAGATGATCTTATATAATAAGGTAGAAGAAGAGTAGAAGAAGCCATTCAGCTCCTCCATTTTACCAAGGCAAGAAGAAGTTCTTTGCCAAGAGTGAATTTCGAGGAAGGCAGCAGGACAATATTAAGACTGTTCATGATGTGCCACTAATGCCATGTAACTTGTCCTTGAGTGCTTGGTTGTGTTAATAATCAATGATGACAGAAAATGTGTGCCACTAATTAATATTCTTTTCCATCATGCAGAAATCAGAGCGGTAAGGAAACTGCACCATTCTGCAGAAGCTATCTGCTTGGAGCTTCCATAGCAGTCATCCCATCAATGTGATCAATCTTCCACCCCAAGTTGTGGTGACGGTGCATTCTCCGATGAAAGGTAATGTTATCAAATTTCTTGGGAGGGTTAGGTATCTTTCTGATATTATCTCAATCAAATATGTTAGTTACTCACACGACCTGATGTTTCTCTCTTCAGTCAACTGTGAAAATGAAACTTGTTAACATGTGGAATAGCAAATTACAAACTCAAGGGGGTGCACAAGTACCCGTGACGGGGAGTCAAAAGAAGATAAACCATTCCTGTCATGTGTACCTGATCTGCACTTCCAGTCCACCCAGACCGGTAGTAGGTGCAAGCCTACTTCTTATTGCACTTGAAGGAGGAATAAGACCAAAAAGAAGGAGAACTAACGACGAGTAAGAGCTAAGTTTTTCTAGTGCATGTTTCAGTTAATTAGCTTCATTTCTTTCACCCAATTTTAAAGACTATCTTAGACTGCATTCTTATTGATCATTAAAGCATTAGAGATCACAATGTCTCTTTCTAAGTCTCCTAGGCCGCATAGTCTCTTTCAAATTCCATCTGGTTTGTGTTCTGATCTTGTAATAGAATTGTCATGCCTGACATTTTCTATTCAAATTTTCAGTATTTGCACCACAAAAAACTCAGTTTCTTAGATTCTGGGATAAAATGGAGGGACTACCTTTCCAGAAATTACAGTTGAGTACCTTAGCTGTATCTTGGATGTTTTTGCGACTTCTTCTCTATTTTGTTAAGATGATGGACTTTTACCTTTTCCAATATGAGATGCAGAGCAGTACTGGAACAAAGAATCTTAAAAATCAGGATACTGTACTCAATGCCACTTCTGGTTCACATTTTGTTGGTGATTCATTGGTTTCTGATACCATTGATAAAAAACTGTTTGGAGGGTGCCAAAGTTCTCCGACGGGTTGATAAGAAGTTTATTCCGATTGTGGCAGGCACAACACTTGCTATAATTAATCAGGTTTTCTGTCCCTATGTATTGTCAATTTATGGTCATTCTTGGTTTCTCGTGAATTTCCTTATATTGCATTTACTTTAAACGATTGTTTCTCTTAGGGATTGTTTGGTTGGCCTCATTAGCAAATTTAGATCTCAGCATAAACTTCCACATGAATAGTATAACGTTTCTTGGTTGCGTAAGAGAAGGTAATATCCGCATAACTATGTAGCACTCAGTTAGCCGCATAAGAAAATATAAGCTTGATATAACTAATGCAGCATTTGGTTGGCGGTATTTAGCTTTTCATTATTAATATCCTGATGAGTTGTGCAAGAATCTATGTATTATTTTATGTGGAATAGATTATGGAATAAAAACACATTGTTACACAATGCATGGATATAAGAGTATTTACAGGCAAAAATTTCCTTTAATGTAGATAGTCCCTGCGTAGCATTACTCATTTATTATTCACCGCGTAATAATCCCCACACTTTTATTTACCACATAACAGTTTTTACATTACTATAACTGAATAACTAATACTTTAACCAAATAATGTCTTACTCTCTGGTATTGCAATTTTGTAATATTACTAAGTAAAGAAGAAAGATATAGTGTGATTTATCTTTTGCTTCATCATTTTGTGACTGTCTGGCGGAGTATATTCTTGTGTAGAAACTGAGGCCTATGTCTAAATAAATGTTGTCCCTTTTTACATAGGCAAGGATTATTGTCTTTTGTTTGATTCTAGCATTTATCTCTGTTGAACATTACACTCATTGTCATGTATTACAGCATGCTGCAGATGAGCGAATATTCGTTTGGATGAACTGCACGAGAAGGTAATGATTGTCTAAAAACTCAATGAAGTGTCATTTAAACTTGGAGTCCGTAACTTACTGAATTACCAGGTCCTATCTGGAAAAATGAGGATAACAACCTATCTTGATTCTGAGCAAGGATTGGTGCGTTATTTTGATAAAAGGTAAACATTGCACTAAATCGCAACATTTATTGAAGTCAAACCTAAGCCAACATCTGTCACAGTTCTTGCGGTAACACTCTCTAATACTTGTCTCTGTCTAATACTTGTATCTCTCATATTATACAAAAGTTAACTACATGTAAACCATTTGCAAATCAGCGTAAGAAGGGAAAGGTATTGTAGTACTAATTGTAGTTGTTAATTCAGGATTAGTTGCTCACCTACATTCTCAAAGCTTTTACTGAACTTCATAGCTTATTCTATTCAACATTCGTATTCCTCCCTCTGAAGGATATATTTCTGTCTAAGAGCACTTCTATTCTGAGGTATCAATAGCACAGTTTATATCAGTTTTGTGCTCCATCTTGTTAAAAGCAAGAAGGATTTTTTAGGGTTTAAGGCTTTTTATTTGCTATGTTGCTCGGACTCTTCAAAAATGCCAGCGGGTGCATGTTGGATTCGCCAAAAATAGTGTTTTTTTGGAGAATCCGAGACGGGTGCGGCATCAGAACTGGAGAGTCCGCGCAGCTAAGTTTATTTGTGCCCTTCATCTCTTAAGGTCCATTTTATGTTTTGATTGGGTTGATTCTAGCAAGTGAATCATGAATTGTAACTTACGAGGGAAGAGCTTTTTTGTTCTAATACATCAATGACAAGGCCTTGGAGCTTGAATTTCAAGCTTCCAACTTAATTTGGAGAACTATTCATGACATCATTCATGTTTTAGGAAATGTACTCCACTAGCTAATAAGATGTTGGTTCATCTAAGAACAACAAACTCGGGTTAATAAGCATTTCTTGTCCAATACTTACTCTTTTCCTCTCCCCACCGGATATCCCTCTCAAAAACGGACCTCCAGTGATGATATTGTTGCACTTTGTCAATCCAAGTTGAGTCATAATCGCTTCAGCATGCACGGTTTTCTCCTCAACTGTAAATGTTTTAGGAAATATATCCGATAATTCATAAGAAAATGATTGTTTTCTTGATAATACAAGTTCCCTGTATTTTGGGCGTTAATCTAATTGATGCGGATCTGAGACACTAACTAGCTCTCATATTTCACTCCTCCATTTAACTCTAAATCTTTCTCATGTGGAATCTTTGCTTAAATGCCATGTCATGTTCTCTGAATAATGTATTTACAACGCACAGCTTACTGATACAGATGGATCATCAATAGTACCCCCATCAGTGAACTGGGTTCTGAATAACAAGGGTTGCAGGAGTAGGTTAATTTTTGAATTATGAATTTGGAGCTACCTTGATGCTCTCTCACCTCCACCATCCCCACATAAGAAGAAAAAGAGTAAGAACGGGGAATTAGAACCAAACGTGATTTAAGATATTTCTCTTTACTCCTGATGTCTTTGTTTTCATTTGTGTTAGAACAATAACTCCAATATGTATAGACTGGAACAGATACAGAGGAACAAGGATAAATATAGCAGGCCAACTAATTTTTGGGGGTGAAGCATAATTTGATGGATTGCTTCCTGATGTTGCCATTCTGTTCATTTAATTATTTTCGTAGGTACAATAATGTTTGAAGACGCATTGTTTCCTTGAGAATGTTCTCTCATTGTTGAGGAGTTGAAACAGACTTCATTGTGTTTTCAAGTGAGTGGAAAATTGCATTTCAGGTGTTGGAACTGCATTTGATGGTATGTTTAAGAGAATTCCATATTATTAATAACATGTTTTCGTCCATTAGTGTGCTCATGGGCAAGCGACTACTGTCCCTCTTGTCAACTTGGCCTGGGTACTCTGCATGAGCAGATTGCTAAGTTAGGTTCGTGGAGTAGGAGTTCCTCTGAGGCATGACATGGATTGCATTGGCATGAAACCAACCTAGAACGTGCAGCAAAGCGACTTAGATCAGACGTATCCTAGTGTCAAAAAGCTCTCATGAGTATACCTACCTAGCAATCATTTCGAGCTGAAAATATCAGGTTTGCGATCTTTACAGTCACCTCTTTATAGCTTATTTTCTTATTCCGTCTGTCTTTTAATGAATGATTTCAACCAGCTCAACTAAAAGCTGAAAATAGCCAAATTTGCAGAAAATGAAAACAAAAGAAATTGGGTTGGGCAAAGTGAACTTAGCATATGTACAAAAACAAAGAACTTAGCATACATATGTACAGTTGAAATTGATGATGAACACGCACATACTCAACATGTTGGGTAATTAATGATATATTTATTTACTCCTAGTTCATCTTATTTCAAATCGTGCATTTGTCATCTCTAATTTTACCATACGTATGTGAATCGACCAAATTCCTTAAGATATGGTATCCGTCTTAATTTTTGGCATGCGTCTGTTATGAATTGAACATTTCATAATCTTTTGTCTCGTATTTGATGTCTTCAAAAAGAAATAAACTTTGACCTATTCTTTCAATTTGTGTCAAAAACAAAAGAACAAAAAATGAAATTTTGATTTGACCTGATATATTACTAAAAAAATAATTATTGTGGATTGTGTAAAGTTGCAAAAACGTGTTTCCCTGCTGACGATCAAGTTTTTATTTAATTCCATTTCAGGGAAAATACAATGGCTTAATAAAATATTGTCGATGTCACCATGTATTATATTATAAAATTGATATTAGAACAAGCAAGACTTGTTTTTAATTCAACGAAACTATCTTACAAATTCTTTGCTCATGCATGGATCATTATATTGACTACTCCAATCATACCGTGTTTTCGTATGTTCGTTTTGTTTCAATTTATAGAACCATATTTGATTAATGTTATAATAATTTGAGCGCGATAAAGTCATTACTATAAAACAAAGTACAGCCAATCATCTTATTGACTGGTTCACATGATGGACGGTTGATATAACTCTTTAAGATTTTTTTTTGTTTCCCTTCCGATATTCAAATCCTACATCGGAGTTTTGAAAATTTGGATCACTCATTGCAAGGTTCAGGACTAGTACTTCTAATATGATTTTCTCTATTCTTCGGGTTCAAACTCAAAAATTCTAATCAAGCATAAAGCAACCTCATCCCTGCACTGCGTTGGTAATACCTTAAAAGACTGTCTCGTGTAAACACGTAGTTTTAATTAACTAATTTATTTTCTTACAATTATTTTTTTATTCTTAATAATAAATAAATTAGCAACTAGATTCTCAGTCTGGTGAGGTGCGTACCAAGTCAAAGTCAGCAAGAAGAAGAAGAAGAATCAAAAGAATTATTAGATGGCTACTAATAATATATATAAAAAAACAATAAACTAATAGTTATTGATATTTGACTATATATTTAATTAAAAAGCCCTTTCATATAATAGGCCATACCTAAATAAAAAGGCGAATAATTGCTAATATTTCTTTATTCTTTACTCAATCAAATTCAAACCTCCACTTTTGGTGAAAAAGCAACATTAAATATATTATATGTAGTTTTTTTTTTTTCAATATGATATTCGGAGCTCATATTAAATTTTGATTAAATTTAAATTGTGTATTGCAAAACTTATTGTGAGATGCATTTCGAACATGATTTTCTCTGAATTCAAATTCGAGATCTCGAATTAAAGACGAAACAATGTGCACCACAATCTATATGGTGACATATACCATAGTACAATTTAAAACTATATATAGTCAATCTTATTGTCCTAAAGTAAAATAGCCAAAAGCATCTAAAACANTTATTTAAGTTAGTTTTCACCCTTAATTGTTCTTGTACTTGTTAACAAGTCTTAGCCAAGAGCATTTATTAAAGTGGGACTGTAGTAGTTCTGTTTTGTGTTTCCTAGTTTTGGAAATCAAGGGTTTTAAGTTGCAGCTATGTTGATAAATGATAATTGACTTATTATTTTGTAACATCATGTGACTTTGGAAGTCTTGCCTTGCCAAATTGGAAGTGATATCATGTTTTTTTTTTTCCAACTATAAACTCTAGAACCTACAAAATGTTATTGATTGCTCAGATGCTTGTTGCGTCCTCTATATAATGATGGTGACCGAGCCTGCTTGCATGCATCTTGATTATTACTCTGTGTCAGCTATAAGGAATATGCACAATGGAAAAAACAAAGTGCTATTTGTGGGAGTATATGTATATGAGTTCTCGGTAATCATAATTCATAGTTTTACTATGGATATTCAAGTTGAGCTCGTGTTTATTTACAGTGATCCCAAATTTGTTATAAAAGTTACATGATTGTGTTGGGTGATTTTGGGCCTTCTCAACCCAAAAGCTAGCTCAAAAGGTTGAGGTTTTCCCTCACACTTTATAATTGACCACAGCCCCTTCCACTTCCGATGTGGATAACCCAACAATCTCCCCCTTCACACATCGGGCCTTGGGCTGGAGAGAACGACAACCCAGTTTTCTCCGGTGGGCTTGAGACTTGTTGACAACCTGGGCTCTGATACCAATGTTGGGTGATCTTGGGCCTTCTCAACCCAAAATTAGCTCAAAGGTTGAGGTTTTCCCTCACACTTATAAATTGACACCAGCCTCTTCCACTTCCGATGTGGAAAACCCAACAATATGGGCATACCAGTTTGTTGGGAAAACGCGGACAAGCACAACAATATATATGGTAAAAGTAATGGAAATAAAATGGGAAAATAACGACACCAAAATTTTACGTGGAAACCCTTCTAAATAAGGGAAAAAACCACGGCCAAGAGGAGCAACTGATATCACTATAGTAAGGAATTTTACACTGTGTAGTCACAAATACAATACTCAAAGTGACTACTACACACTCAAAAGAAACAACACTCTTTTGGTTTCCGTCTTACTAAAATATCGCTCACACTCTATTTTTCTTCACAGACTATTTTCTTGTATAGTCTATGGAATACCTCACTTTGCTCTCAAAATGGTTTTTCTCTCTAACTTGGTGTGTTCTACAAATGAGCAAGAATGCTCTATTTATAGAAGGATAAAACCATGCCTATGTCACTAATGACATAGGTAAATATAGCAAAGTCAAAAATGGTTGCAAATCTTACCAATTTGCCAACTACCAAGTCTTAATTTTCAACTCTTATACTATTCCTTTTTAACAATTACTTGTACCAATTGAATAGCTAAAGTTGACCAAAAAATGGGATGGATTCAACAAATCTCCCCCTCCAGTCCCATTTACTGGAAGAAGGTATCTTCATCTTCTTTAGAGAGAGCTCATACCCACAAGTTCTTTGCATAAATCGAACTTGTCTTTCGGTATCGTCTTGGTCAGCATATCTGCAGGATTTTCACTTGTGTGGATCTTTTTGACGTGAAATGATTCACTCTCCACTTCCTCACGAATCCAATGATATCTGACGTCGATGTGTTTTGTTCTTGCATGGTACATGGAGTTCTTGCTCAAGTCTATTGCACTTTGACTGTCACAATAGACAATATACTCCATCTGATTCAAACCAAGCTCTTGAAGAAATCGCTTTAGCCATATCATCTCCTTGCCGGCTTCAGTAGCCGCAATATACTCAGCTTCAGTTGTAGATAGTGCAACACACTTCTGCAACTTTGACTGCCATGATATAGCTCCCCTGAAAAAGTAAACAAATATCCAGTAGTGGATTTTCTGTTATCAAGGTCACCTGCCATATCAGAATCTGTATAGCCTTTCAAGATTGGATTTGATGCTCCAAAACACAAACATTCATCTGAGCTTCCTCTAAGATACCTGAGTATCCACTTCACAGCTTCCCAATGCTCTTTTCCCGGATTTTCGAGAAATCTGCTCACAACACCAACTGCGTGAGCAATATCAGGTCTAGTGCACACCATTGCATACATTAGACTTCCGACGACGGAGGAATATGGAACTTTGGCCATGTTCTCTTTTTCCTCCCTAGCTGTAGGACACATCTTCTTGCTCAACTTCATATGACCAGCAAGAGGTGTACTAACAGGCTTAGCATTCTTCATATTGAAGCGCTCCAGTACACGTTCAATGTACTTCTTCTGGGACAAATAAATCTTCCTTTTATCTCTAAGACGAGTAATTCTCATGCCCAAAATTTGCTTGGCATGCCCAAGTCTTTCATAGAAAAAGACTTACACAACTCTTTCTTAGCTCGTCAATCTTGGAAGTATTCTTGCCCACAATCAACATATCATCCACATACAACAGGAGGATGATAAAATCATTGTCAGAAAATTTTTGTACAAATACGCAATGATCTGAAGAAGTCTTCTTATAGCCTTGCTCCCCCATAACAGATTCAAACTTTTTGTACCACTGTCTGGGAGCTTGTTTTAGGCCATAAAGACTCTTTTTGAGTTTGCACACAAAATTTTCTTTACCTTCTACTTTGAAGCCCTCAGGTTGTTCCATATAAATCTCTTCTTCTAGGTCACCGTGAAGGAAAGCCGTCTTCACATCCATCTGCTCAATCTCTAAATTAAGACTAGCAGCCAAACCTAGAACTGTGCGAATCGAGGACATTTTCACAACAGGAGAAAATATTTCGTCAAAGTCAATACCCTTCCTTTGACCAAATCCCTTAACAACCAATCTAGCTTTGTACCTGGGCTTCAAGTTGTGTTCTTCAACTTTAACTTTGAACACCCACTTGTTCTTCAAAGCTCTCATGCCCTTGGGCAATTTTACCAACTCATAAGTGTGGTTCTCATGCAAAGACTTCATCTCATCTTGCATGGCTTCAATCCATTGATCCTTGTGCTCATCTTCCATGGCCTCCTCATAACATTCAGGTTCTCCCCCGTCAGTGAGTAACACATACTCATTGGATGAATAACGGGAGGAAGGAAACCGCTGTCTTGTGGACCTCCGAAGCGGAATATTGATTCGTCCACAACTTCATGAGCAACAGGATCATCAATAACAATATCATTGTTATTATCAACATCAACATGTTGATTTGATACATGATTTGGGCGTCACTATGATTATCAAGCCCAACAACATCATGCACACTTTGTGAGGAACGTCATCATGATGAATTATACCATCAAAACTTGAAGATTCTACCTTTCCGCTTTGTCAATATCTTCAATTGTTTGATTCTCCATGAAAATAATATCACGGCTTCTCACAAGTTTCTTTTCAATTGGATCATATAGCCTGTAACCGAATTCATTTAGGCCATATCCAATGAAGATGCATTGCCTTGTCTTGGCATCTAACTTTGACCTCTCATCTTTCGGCACATGTACAAAAGCTTTGCAACCAAATACTCTCAAATGGTCATAGGAAACATCCTTTCCATACCAAACACTATTTGGTATATCACTTTGCAAAGAAACAGCAGGAGATAGATTAATAACATGTGCAGCGGTCAATAAAGCCTCACCCCAAAATGAGTTCGGCAACTTTGCTTCAGAAAGCAAACATCTAACTCTTTCCATCAAGGTCCTGTTCATCCTCTCAGCCAAACCATTAAGCTGAGGAGTCTTCTGGTGTCTAATACCTTGATGCTTGCAGTATTCGTCAAATGGTCCACAATATTCACCACCATTATCAGTACGAATGCATTTCAATTTCTTTCCAGTTTCTCTTTCAACTGAAGCCTGAAACTGCTTAAAGACACCTAACACTTGGTCTTTAGTCTTCAAGACATAGACCCAAAGTTTTCTCGAGCAATCATCAATGAAAGTGACAAAGTAAAGTGCACCACCTAATGTCTTTGTCTTCATTGGACCACATAAATCAGAGTGCACCAACTCAAGCAACTCTGTCTTTCTCGAAGGGGGGTAGGACTTAAAGGAAACTCTATTTTGTTTACCAGCCAAGCAGTGCTCACACTTTTCTAATTTAGCACTTTGGAAATTTGACAATAATTTCTTCTTGGCTAGAACATTAAGTCCTTTCTCGCTGATGTGGCTAAGCCTCTTGTGCCATAATGTTGAAGAGCTATCTCTCTCAACCGCATTCACCATATCAACACAAGCAGAGGCCGTAGTCCAATATAGACCACGACGTTTGTTACCACGAGCTACAACCAAGGAACCCTTGATGAGCTTCCATTTTCCATCACCGTTGGTACTAACATATCCTTCATCATCTAAAACACCAACAGAAATTAGGTGCAGACGAACATCAGGAGCATGTTTCACATTGTTCAAAACTAGTTTAGTTCCAACACTAGTTTTCAAACAGATTGTACCAATACCAACCACCCTAGAAACAGTCTCATTACCCATACTCAAAGTTCCAAAATCACCAGGAGTATATGAAGAGAAAAAATCCTTCCTTGATGTCACATGGGATGCGGCACCAGTATCCACAACCCATCTTGACTCATCACAAGCAATATTTATCATATCCAGATCAAGGACAGTAACAAGATCTTCGGTGGTAACGGTGGCTAGGAATTTTCATTGCCATCTTCTTTAGTTTCCTCTTTGTTTTTGTTCTCCCTCTTCAACTTCCTGCAGAACTTCTTCGTGTGCCCTTTCATACCACAATGATAGCACTCAATATCCTTAAGTCTGCCTCTGGATTTGCTCCTATTTTGTTCTCTATTTTGAGAACCACGAGTTTTGTTTCTCCCCCTGGGGCCAGTTATCAGGACATCCGACGAAGAGGAAACTTGAAATTTTCTTCTCATCTCTTCGTTCAAGACACTACTCTTGGCGGAATCAATAGAGATCACACCATCCGGAGCAGAATTTGACAATGACGTTCTAAATGTTTCCCAAGAGTCTGGTAGGGAACCAAGTAGAAGCAAGCCTTGAATTTCTTCATCAAATTTGATGCCCATAGCAGATAATTGGTTCATGATCCCCTGAAAATTATTCAGATGGTCTGTCATCGGAGAACCATCATGATACTTCAAACTCAACATCTGCTTTATTAAGAACATTTTGTTGTTGCCAGTCTTCCGAGCATACAAACTTTCAAGATGCTCCCATAGGGTTCGAGCATGTGTTTCCCCAGAAATATGGTTCAACACATTATCGTCGACCCATTGCCTAATGAATCCACAAACCTGTCTTTGCAACAGATTCCACTCTTCATCTGTTTTATTATCAGGCTTTACAGTGGTAAATACTGGTTTGTAAAAATTCTTAACATAAAGCAGATCTTTCATTTTTCCCTTCCAAATGGCATAATTAACACCATTCAAAGTAACCATTCTACTTGTGTTGGCTTCCATTGTTTTCCCCCAAAAATATAGTTATCGCAAATCAAAGTAAATCTTTTCTGATGTGGAAGTTCAGACTGTGCTGCAACCACAGAGCATACTCAGATAAAACCTTGGCTCTGATACCAGTGTTGGGTGGTCTTGGGCCTTCTCAACCCAAAAGCTAGCTCAAAGGTTGAGGCTTTCCCTCACACTTATAAATTGACCACCAGCCCCTTCCACTTCCGATGTGGGATAACCCAACAGATTGAACAAAGGAGTGAGTGGATTCAAATGAAGCGGCATTGATATTGAGGATTCATATAGCTAAAACCAGTCTAGAGGGTCGGTAGTTACTGTTTCTGTTGTTTCGTCTGCTGGTGTAATATTAGCTCTCATACCTATTGCTTTTAATAAAGCTTTAGTCTTTATATGTATGCATCCTGGATAATTTGCTTTAGTACTATTGTTTCCTCTGTTGCATATCGAGAAAAAAGGAACTACAACTACCGTTTTCTCACTTGGTTGGTTTATTTGTGCACCTTTGAACATTACACATTGGTTCTTTGGACAACATAACTTCTGATTGTTGTAATTGGATGTTGTTGCATTTATCTTAAAATGAAAAACGATAAAGGTCTCTTTCTGCATCTTATTTAATTTTGACCAGTAAACCAGGGATAAGAGTGAAAAATACTTATTCCTTTGTGCTGCAGAAAATATCAATAACATTGACTTCGGATTCATTTTAGTCATTTCATTTAATTGTAATGACTTGCTTCTTTTCATGTTCTTCTTTTTTCCCTTTTTTGGCTTTTGGTCAGCATTTTATAACCAAGTTTGCTCCGATATTGCACTGGTATTATAGTTTGTTGTCTTAAAGTTTTTTACTTTTCAAAACTTATTTTAATTGAATGAGTTGATGTTGTATCTCAGCTCATTTGTTGGTTCCTTGAATGACTACTACTATAGAAAATATGAATAACTAACACAATGAAATCTTTGCTCAGTGGTTGACTGACAGGCATAAAAAAGCTCTCTTTGAGGCCTTGGAGAAGGTTAAGGCCGGTAAGATTTTGTGTTTCTCCTCTTGTTATCATTTTTTATTAGAGGTGACTTGTTTCCATTTTGATTGAATCCTCTAATTATTGCAGAGTTGATGATTCTCGGTTTCATCTCGTTAACCCTTGTATTTAGTCAATATTACATTGCTGGAATTTGTATCCCCCCAAGTGTTGCTGATACAATGTTGCCATGCCCTGCGAACAACAAAGATGCTGCAAAGGAGGAGGAACACCGTAGGAAGCTTTTATGGTATGAGCGTAGAATTTTGGCAGGTGCAGAGCCTAAATGCAAAGAGGTAACGTGTACATGGCCCTTGGCAATATGGGTCAGACTTCACTGATGTATTTAGTTGTATTAATGAGTGCTTATAGCAAAAATGGCTCTGGGAGAGTTGTGCTTTTGGTAAATTTGCTAATCCTATCTTGAGTTAGATATGGAGACAAGACTAAGAGGGTGTTAGGATTGACTTAAAAGTTGGTCAAACCTACTTTTATGTCAGTTTGACTTATGGAAGCATTTGACAAATCTAAAAAATAACTTAAAATAAGTAAAAAATCACTTAAGATTAGTTGAGAAGTGTTTGGCAAGGTCAAGAATGACTTAAAATAAGTTTAAAATGACTTAGAATAAGTCAAAAATCAAAAGTAGGTCTCCCCCTACTTATTTTTTGACTTAAAAGTCATTTCATTTGTTTTTTCGCTTCTATTAATTGACCTAGACAATGAGATATTTTGAGCAAACCTACTAAAAGTTATTGCAAACTGGCTTAGGATTTTTGACTCTTCAATTCAAATGAATGGACATTTCAAATAACATGGTGTTATCACAAAAAAAAACTGCGAAAGAAATTTTACACAAAGCACCTTCATTCCGTTAGGGTGTATGCCAAGTGATGGACTCAAGTAGTGTAGCCTAATTGAGGATTAGGAAACACTTAGCTTTTTACCATCACTGTTTTATTCTAGGCTATCCTGTCTGACATAGGAAGTAGGAATTGAGCTAACTAGCTGATATATGTAAGATCCATCCAAAATGATTGTTCTGCTCCATCTCCTGTAATGAAGTTGTACATCAAGACCTCCCTAGGTTGTCAGGAGAGGGGTTTAGTGAGACCACTAATCAAAAGGGAGTTTTTAAATGTTTTGTGTTCCTGAAATAGCCTAAATGGTCCATTCCATTATTGTATGTTCATCACTTCAATGATGAAATGCTTGGGCTATTCGTATGAGTATCTATATCTTGCGTATAGATAAGCTAAGGAGAGTTTGTTCTGGAAGAAACTAAGAATTCTGTTCATCCCATCAAATTGAACAGGTGTGACTCCCACTGGATATAATAAGACTGGATCACTAAATTGTGTCTTCATAGCTCAGTTACAGCTTCCAGCAAAAAAAGCACCATGTATGCGCTTCAACTGTCTTTAGACTATGAGCTTCAAAATTTTGTTAGGTCAGCTTAGGTCTTAGGTGAATTTTTCATGTGAAGTTAATAGTTGAAGGTAAAGTCGTTGATCTACCAGATGCAGCATCCTTGCATTCTGTTAGCACTCTGTTCCGGCTCATCTTTTTTAGCTATATTTTGGACCTTTTATGTGGTACTTTATATTAGCATCAACAGCAAGCTTTCCTTTCTTCGTCAAACTAATCTGAAGTATTCCTAACAGGGACGTGTACCTCTTGTTACTGTTGAAGCACTGCATCAAATACACATCCTTATTTTCTTTTTGGCAGTCCTTCATGTGTTATACAGTGCGATTACCATGTGGTTGGGAAGACTTAAGGTAATTCATAATATACTTTATTTAGTTATTCCTCTACTATGCTTTAGTTGCCATCTATACTGCTTCTTAGGTAATCCAGGAAAGTTGTAGGTCCCAATTATTGACTGCATTTTTAGTAGGTTTTCAATTAACTCACAAGATCAGTTAAACTTTCATGGTGATCCAATACTCTGGTGGTATTAATGGGAGGATGCAAAAAGCTATATGCTTTCTGCTTCATTTTGGATCGTTTCTCTATCTTACTTGGTTGACACATTCAAACAAGTTAGGAAACTAAGTTGCATGACAAACTGGTCTTGGTATGATAAGAAGTGTTCGACTTCAAATAATGTTATGGCAGTTAATTGTTGGGATCATTCAAACTGTTTTCCCCTAAAATCGCTGCTGTTATACTCCTAGCTCTAATTGACCAGCTACCAAGGCTCAAAATTGTTACTGGGACTGACCACTTGTCTAGAGTGATAAACTATTTTCGGATGCTTTTATGGTATTAATCCATTTGCTAAATGCCTGAAACTTTATTCTTCAGATTCGTGGCTGGAAAGGTTGGGAGCAAGAGACTTCAACCCATAGTTACGAGTTTACAAATGGTATAAATTTGCTTGCTGTAAAGCCAGAACTTTGGACTGTTGCTTGCTCTCTGTGTTTATTTGCTCATTTGGTTTTGACTCTCTCACTATGTTTCTAACTTGGGTCTTGCAGATCCTTCAAGATTTAGACTTACTCATGAGACATCTTTTGTCCGAGCGCATACTAGTTTCTGGACAAGGATCCCGATCTTCTTTTACATTGTGAGGAATTAATACAATGTGAATTCATAGTTTTGTAACAGAAGGCCGAACTAGTGCTAAGGTGACTGACTGTTGCAAACTTACATCATGCAGGGATGCTTCTTCAGACAATTTTTCAAGTCTGTCAGTAAGTCAGACTACTTGGCTCTGCGCAATGGTTTCATAAGTGTGAGTAGTCATCGTGATTTGTTCTTCCTTGGTAATTCTTTGTTACCCATGAAACTAAAATTCCTCCTTTCGCAGGTTCATCTGGCTCCTGGAAGTAAATTTGACTTCCAAAAGTATATCAAGAGGTCATTAGAGGATGACTTCAAGGTAGTTGTCGGTGTCAGGTAACTAGATGTTCTATTTGCTCTCTCAATTTTTTCAGCATATTTATGTGTGTGCATGTGCCTAATTACCAGATATCTCCTTGCTCTCTGATTGGCTTTTTACTTGTGTTTTTTTTCGGGCAGTCCAGTTTTATGGGCATCATTTGTGCTTTTCTTGCTTCTGAATGTTAGCGGTAAGTTATGTTCTGTGGTCTGATCCATTTCTGGGAATTGTTTAGTTCTTCCGTTTTAGTCACCATCTACTACATGTTTTCATATAGTCTGAAATATTTGACCCATTGCAGGGTGGCAAGCATTGTTCTGGGCATCCTTAATTCCTCTAATTGTAAGATTCTTTTCATTGTTCATCTTCCGAAATTACTTTATGGGAAATTCTGTTTAATGAAATCTTCTCAGATCATTTTAGCTGTTGGAACAAAGCTTCAAGCTGTTTTGACTAGGATGGCCCTTGACATCAAAGAGAGACATGCAGTAGTTCAAGGAATCCCTCTTGTACAAGCCTCAGACAAATATTTTTGGTTTGGTCGACCACGACTGGTTCTTCACCTCATCCATTTTGCCTTGTTTCAGGTTTGCATTTTCAATTTGCAGAATTTTAAATAAAGTATTATTAGTAAACCAGTCATTTGGGTTCAACTTTGCAAGTACTATAGTTTCATAAGACAAAATCACAAATATGGTGCATGGAATAGTTTGCTTTTCATATTTTAATCTCAATTTATTCCCTTGGTTAAACTCTCTGTTTTTTGCACTTATTAAACTTTGCAGAATGCATTCCAGATAACATATTTTCTGTGGATATGGGTAATAATTCTTCTCCCTGTATCAAGATCAAATTCTGATATTGCAAGATATTCTTTTTCTTTTTATTTAATGTCCATAAAACTATGATAGAGATGAGGATTCTACTTTTGTCTGTAGTATGAGTATGGGCTAAAATCTTGCTTCCACGAGGCGTTTGAGCTGGTCATTGCAAAAATTGTTATAGGGTATGTTCCTTGATACAGAAATTTCACTTTAAAATATTCATTATCTTAATCAATTTTTCTTTGTATTACAGGGTGGGAGTCTTATTCCTATGCAGTTACATCACTCTTCCACTTTATGCCCTTATAACTCAGGTATTATCATAGACTCGTCTCTCGAACCAATAGCATAGTTGTATCTACGTTTTATTTCGTGCCATATTACCTTAGACGTTTGCTATTGCTCACGATGTAAGCTCACTACATAAAACTACTGAAATTTCTAGCCTTTTTAGCATGATCTGTTGTTGTTAAGTTAGATAAAGCATTGGCCTTTCTGCAGATGGGATCCCATATGAAAAAATCCATCTTTGATGAGCAAACCTCCAAGGCACTAAAGAAGTGGCATATGGCTGTGAAGAAGCGGACAGGAGCGAGGGGTGACAGGTCCCCTACCCGAACACTGGGTAATGCAAGTCCAAGGTCCACAATGAGCTCACCTGTGCACCCATCAGGCCCTGGTCTTCATCGATACAAAACCACTGGTCACTCATCGCGTTTCCAGGGCTACAGCGATCAAGAAGCATCCGACCTTGAAAATGATCCAACAACACCGATGACTCGTGCAGAGATAGCAACTACACATATTGATCATGATGACGCAGAAATTCATGTGCATATTCCTCAAAATGGAGAATCTACTAGGAATGAAGATGACTTCTCATTTGTGAAGCCTGCTCCTCAAAGGTGAAAAGGAAGTAGGTAGCCCAACTATCTTGTTACCTTTTTTTTCTCCTTTTTCCTTTTCCCTCAAGTCATATCAATGTGCTTATACATTTTAGGTATATCATATATAAGCAGTTTGGCACATATAGGTGAATTCCTTGTATATTTTTACTTCTGTAATTGTTTGCCTTAATAAGATTTTCTTATTGATGGTTACCAAGTTTAATAAGGTTAAATCTTGAAAAGAATGTTCTAGGTAACTAGCACTACGCGATTCTTTTCATCTTCCTAAACCTTGATTTGTAGAGTTACTCAATACTCTTGTCGAAGCTAGACTGGCCGAACAGAAAGGTCAAATTTATCTTTTATTGTATATATGATAGATCCTGGATAAAAATTTTGGCTCCGTCCGCTGGTGATAGCAGTTACAAGCAAGTTGATCCGAATACTATCCATATCAAAAAAAGTGGAGGAAAAAAAAAATCTCCTAGGTCACATGCAAAAGTGTATTTTGGCTTTCCAACAAGGAGAAAAAAGCAAGTAATGAGTTAGAAGAATCAATCATTTTCCACTATTCCCACCTCTAGTTTTTTTTTTTTTTTCTCTTTATCTTAGTAGTGTTGGTAACATGAATTGCAAAAAGGATGACAAGCATCTGATCTTTTAGCAATGGTACAGAAGCAAAATCACATGGAGCACTAAACAATTTTATGAATGGGAAAAATGCTTTGAGTGTTTTTTCTTCTAATTATGGAAAGTCTTTTTTACTCATATGATAGTTTTGAGTTTGTTTAAGTTGGAATTGGGAATTGAATCCTCTAATAATTGAATGAGACATTTTTTATTCCTCAAAAAGAATGTCAGTTTTGTATAATTAGAAATAAATTTAACTTTAAAACTCCTCTTTTACTTTTCAATGAAATGATTTATAGTCGAATAAAAATCCAAAGTTTTGTTTTCAATCACAAATTTCAAAAGCCTCGTTTATTTTTTTAAAATTTTATATCAAATTAAACAGTACTACATGAATTGAAACGGAGGAAATATAAAAGTAAAATTATGGCAAAGCTTTTTTCTTGTGTCTGTTTGATTCCTGACCCATGGTGAAGGACCTTTTTTTATGTTATAAAGAAGAATATAAAGGTATACATACTGAAAGGGTGAATAATTTTAGGTGAGAGTTATTTTCACTAACTTTTCAGATTGAGTTAATCGTCATGTCAAAAATTTTAAATTTTTATACTAGAGTTCGATTCATCACTGATTCTCTATCGAGAAAAGAAGCTAACGAGATTCAACAAATAATATCTATATATACATAAAAATAATTTATCCATTTACGCGATATAATATTTTAGCGACTTTAAACAAAGGGTGGCTCCGCTACTGGTCCATTAAACCTCTATAATTATGTTATTTTATGTTTTTCTTTTTTTTTATGAAAACAAGAAACAAAACAAGTGGGACAGAATGGTTTTGCACAAAAAAATTGAAGAAAATAAGAAACAATTCACATGTAGTAGGCATGGCCTATGAGTTATACAAACAAAGAAGATGCAACCATTTTTGTCCAGGTTGTCATTCTCAATTTATTAAAATATCAAAGGAAAAAGGATAAATATATTTTGAACTATCATAAATGGAGTGCCTCCATCATATTTTTGTGACATTGTTGTTGTATCGTCCAAAAATTAGAGTATATATATCCTTCACTCTAATAGATGACTAAATAGAAACACGTGGCACAATCTTATACGTTGATCCGATACTAAATATATGTCGGGTCAATGAATAAGATTATGATACGAGTATGTTTGTCTGCATAAAATAAAGGGTATATGTGTTCTAGTTTTTGTACGACAGGGGCACCAATGTCTCAAAAATATGATGGATGATATTTACATACCATTTACGATAGTTCAGGAGTATATTTGTCATTTTTTCAAATATCAAAGAAAAAATCTGAATATTTTTCCGGAGAATGATCAAAAATGCTTTTGTACTATATGAAATTGACTATAAATATCATCAAATAATAGTTTGGTCTAAAAATATCTCTATCCTTGATAATTTGATTCAAAAATGTGAAATATATAATTCTTCAACGTGAATTCAAATATTTAAAAAAAAAAAATAACTTTTCAAACAAAATTTATATATTTAAGAGTAACATAAAATTTTAGAAGTCATATTAATCTTTCAAAAATTAGGAATATAAAGCTTAAAGAAAAAATTACTCTACACATTATAAAATATTCATGTAATATGAAATGGATAGAGAATCAATCTTATCCACTTTAACAAATATTAAATTGAAGTAATTGTCTGTTTGCATTTCTTTCTCACTAACTTTATTTTATTTTATTTTTAAAAAAAGGAAACAAGAAATCACGTTAGGAATCCTTTAAAAAAGACGAACATATGTTGCAGTAAATTACTCAAATCTTAATCAGAATTTTTGAATTTACGTTATAAAATTTTAAAAAAAATGTGTTCAATTCAATATCAATATCAAACAAAAAAAATAAAAAATAAAAACTTTTAAAGGTGAAAGAGAGAATCTTTTTTTTTAAAATTTAATAGTTATTCTCACTCTAGTTTTAGATTAAACAAAATTATGGCTAACATATGTCGAATCCAACTTTAAATAATTGTAGACGAAACAATAATTTTATAATTAATTATAGGCATAAAGTACGGACATGCCACTTGTTGTTGGATAATAATAGACTTTATAATAAAAAATGTCACGCAAAATAAATGTACAACGAACATGTTGCCCATCCAATCCTCAAAAACTTTTTAATGTTACTTTGTCTCTCACATAAAGTAATGTTTCACTTTAGCATCCTTAATCCCCCCACCCCCCACTCCATAAGTCTACTATTACTTTAGTTTCAGTTTTTTAATTTTGAGCGTATATAAATATAAATTTAAATTTATATATGATTGAGCAAGTAAATATGTGAGATAATAAATTTATCCCAAATAATATTCAAACACAAATAAGACTATTCTACATTATATAATTAAAATGAAGATGGAGACTAGTTTGGAATCCAAAGAGCAAAAATATTTGGAAGTTTGTTCCTTTTTACTTTTTCTGCTATTTTTACTTGTCAGTGATTGATTTGATACATATATTATAAAATAATTATTAATATACATATTTTATTATACTATTCTTACTAATTGATATTTTGTATTGAGTCTTAAAATATGATATAGAGAATAATATTTAATATTAGAGGTAAAACATATGAAAAATATAATTATTCTTTTTTCATATATTAAAAGTGATGAGTAAAAACTAAAAATATATCTTAAAATTAAGTGACAAGTATTTCTATGGACACAAGTGTAATAGCAATGGTGGGGAGTTTTCTATGGTCGCCCTCAGTTTATTTCAGTTTTTGTCTTCCTTCAATACAAACAAATTCAGGTAGCTTCACATGTCTTTGTTTCTTTAAGACTAATTTATGCATATCTTAATTAATAAATTTATTAATTATAATTATTTTAAGTGTTTTTTTTAAAAAAAGAAAGATTTGTCTAATGTATACTATTAAAATAGACATTTCAAATAATATAATTAAATACAAATTGCAATTTTTTGGAAAAAAACAGAATTTTCTTAATATAACGATATGTAAAATAAATTGATTGCGATAGTTGGGCAAACAGACAAATCAAAAAAAAAAAATCACGTACAGATTTGTTGTTGTATCTACTGAAATTTGACTTGTAGTCTAACATTATAAAAAAGATGCTAATCAAGATTTAACCCCACCATAATTATTTTAAACCGCTAATTATTTTATTTTTATCATTTAAACAAAATGAAACGTGTCTGCTTATGATACCTTTGTACAAATATTTAATTAATTTTGTAATTAAAAGAATAGTAGGGACCTCTACAATTATTTGTACTGTACACCACATGTGTTACCTTTGATACCTTCCCTTCAAACTCACCCGAATTATCGAGTTAACTGAGCAGATAATCTTTTAAATAAAGGTTAAGATTTAAAAAAAAAATGGTCGCACAAGGTTATTTAACGTAATTTTAAGTTTTTGTATAGTTTATATATTATATACTGGAGAAATTTACGAGTGCTAGCTGTGGCAAAAAAAGATTTTATATCTCTCTATATATACATGTCTAGAGAGTTTCAAATATATTTCACATCACTTACCGACCTTTCAACCACACCATTGTTCCCTTTCTTCTATATTGTTCAATTTCATTTTTAAGTATGACTCGTTCATCTAGATTTTTGCTTAGCACCAACTCATCTTCAACGCCGGCGGCGGAGCCACCGTCGACGGTGACAGTGGAGTCTGATTTCGTTGTAATACTAGCTGCTTTGCTCTGTGCGCTGATTTGTGTAGTAGGTCTCATCGCCGTCGCGAGATGTGCGTGGCTCCGGCGAGGAATCGGCGCCGGAGGGAGCGGTGGTAGTCAACCGTCGGCGAATAAAGGATTGAAGAAGAAAGTGTTGCAATCGTTGCCTAAATTCACCTACGATCCAAGTAGTACGGCGAATGGTGCGGCGTTTACGGCGGAGTGTGCGATTTGTTTGGCGGAGTACGCCGTCGGAGATGAGATCCGTGTGCTGCCGCAGTGTGGCCATAGTTTTCATCTTCAGTGTATTGATACTTGGCTGGGCTCACACTCTTCATGTCCTTCTTGTCGTCAAATTCTCGTCGTTGCTCGATGCCGGAAGTGCGGTGAGTTCCCAGCAGTTTCCTGTAAATCCGACGGAGCTCCGGTTACAACTCCGGCCGAGTCTCGTTCATTTGGTACATCTACTAGCTCAAATAATTTCTTGGTCTAGTGTAACAATAAAAAAGAGGAATTAGTTTTTTAAGTTATATACGTTGGCAGTGTAAACGATAAATGTAATTTACACCATCAGTGCAGTTTTACCTGTGGTAACATATCAGTTACTGTGTTGATGCAGGTTAGGGGTAAAGTTACATGTAATTAATCTTAAATTACATCGTCGAAGTGATCAGTGTAAATTTTCTTTTAATTTAGTGAAAGATAGTCTAATGTGATAAGCTCAATTATGTTGAAGTTTTTATTTCAGAACTCACAAAAATAGTAAAATAGAAATATTTTCTTCGTTTCAATTTGTTTGGCTACGACTTTGTTAAGTAGCTCACGATTGAGGAAGAGAACAAAAATGAAGCAACGTGGTTGTGATGTGAATGAGTAGAAGATGACAAATGTGAAGCGTTGGCTTCTTTCTTGTTGGGGAGGAAGGCCAATTAGTAATTTAACTCTGAGATTTGTGTACATTTTGTTTCTCTAAGTGTGTGTGTGAATTAATCATCAAAATTTGAGAAATTTTCGAAACTCGAACGATGTTATATAAAAATAAATAAATTAAATAGTAGAGACTTCAAAAGCATAGTAGTATTAGTTAATTTTAATATTGAGTCTTGCTAAATTGTAGCCTATAGTTGAATCACTTGAATGTGGATATGGTAGTTATTATAAGAGAAAAAAAATGACAAAATGGTCCCTGTACTTTGAGATAGGTTTAACATAGTCCCTCACGTTAATTACTTTTGGACAGTTTCTTCTATTAACAATTTAACATATATAGCACCTTATTTTGGGAATTGTTTTGTTTGCCACCCCCAAGAGTTTGTTAAATGGAGATAAGAATTGATCACTTTTAATAACTTAAAGAATTAAAATTGTTCAATAATACTCCTGATCTTAATATACATTTGCATGTAGTCTTTTATATTTTAATTATATATATACATATATAATTTAATTTAAAAATAATCGATCAGCTCAAAATGTTGAATTCACTTTTGATCCTCCTCTTTATCAATTTTTAACTTTGAACAAAAGAGATGTTGGGATCTTGAAATTGTAGTGGTTGACGACTTGACTAGTCCATTTATTTCTTTATTGTTCACAAATGAATTTAAGTATTATAGATCAAAAGATAAACTTTTTGGGCAAATTGTGGTAGAAAAATAAAATAAAAGGAGGACCAAACTATAAAAACAGACTTCACACTTGCTTTTACAACTAATAAAACAACTATATATTATCCTGATGTTGCACTTAGGGTCCAAACAGGAAAACAAGTCACTTTTTCTATACTTTTTGACTGAGCACCGAATTTAAGAAGAAAAAAATATATAAAAATATTTTAATTTAAAATCTCGAATCATCTATAGAGTATAAAAAATCATAGATAACGTAACAACATTTTGACTCGAAATCTTGAATTATCTATATACATACTACATAATAGTAATAAAGAAAAAGTCATACTAAATAAGATTACACTCATTTTACATCAAAATCATATATTGATTCAAAGATTTTGGATTTGGATTTGCATATGATATCATCTACTTTGAAAGCAATTTCCAATTTCCTCCTAAAAAAGAGGAACATCTCCAAAAGAGAAAAGTAATACTCCCTCCGTTTCAAAAAGGATGACCTAGTTTGACTTGGAACAAAGTTTAAGAAAAAAATGAAGACTTTTTAATCTTGTGGTTCTAAATTAAAGTTATGTCAAATGTATCAAAATGCTCTTTAATCTTGTGGTCTTAAACATACCATGTGGAAAGTTAAAGTTGAAATGTTACCAAAAAAGGAAAGGGATTATTTTTTTTGAAACAAACTAAAAAGGAAATAGGATCATTCTTTTTGAAACGGAGAGAGTATTAGATACGAAGAGTGGACACAAATTAACATTTCTTTATTCTACCCAAACTTGTGATTCTATAGCCACAAAAAGACTAAAGTTCTCTTTTACGAAATAATAATATAAAAGAAATTAATATGTGATGGGAAAGGGGAGATGAATATTAACCTAAGTGCCTTTTTAAGAATAGGTTTATACTTAAATTAGTAATTTTGGCCTACAAATATATATATGTTAAGTACCTTTGACTAATAACTACCATTCCTTACTTAGAAAGGTTTGGCTAATGTTGGCCGAAAATAAAAGCATCGCCACTTAATAGGTATTATAATGTGCCACCATATTCAAATTAATACCTACCGACGGTTTAACGGCGTGTCAAATCAATCGATCAAAATAGATTGAGTTAATTAATAAGCACTTTGCAACTTATATTGATTCATTCAGAATAAATAAGTTATATGGACTGAAGGTGAGTTAAAATGTGATTCGTAACTCAATCCGTTAAATTTTTACTAAGTTTTAATTATTTTAGTTGTTCTTTTATAATATGCAACATATCAAATAAAATATTTTGACAGTCTCATGGATTAGTTTGAACTGTATATCAACCTAATTTTTGATGAGCTAGTTGTGCTAACAAACGAGTATATTATTAACTCAATCAAATTTAAAAATATATTATATTTTATGAGCTAATTTTATCGTTAGTATTAAATTAAAGTAGTATCAAAATATTGGACTTTTTAGAGTGTGTCTGGACATAGTTGTGTGGTTATTACTATAATGCTTTCAAATGTCCTCCTAAGATTGGAGCAACACAACAATATGAATAGTCGCTCTATGACGTGAACCTAACATGATTGTTGTGCAATTTCTAACATCATGGTTGATTGCATACATTTAACACTATAGGCGATTCTATAAAATATAAGAGAAATGTTGAATATATAGCGAAATAAGTTTTAGATTTTAGCTATGTATTTTAAAGTTATACAAATCTAAGCTCAAAACGTACAACTAAAATAGATCGTTTCAATACAAGTGATAATAATATAGTTACATAATTGATTTATTTATTAATAAATAAATAATAATATCAAAGATTAAATAAATCTTTCTAAAAAAATTGATTAAACATAAATCATAATGTTTAATTATCGACATATATGTGATAATTTAAGACATTAAATATTATTTTTTACACTAATATAGATTGTTATGCAATGATGCGATTATTCCACTCTTAATCATATATATCAAATTCAAACCCGAAATATGAATAAATTTTTTATTGAAAAGTATACCACAATTTATTTTGGGTGATAGTGTGAAAGGGGATTAAAGATAAAAACAAAGAGAGGGAAAAAGCTTTAGAAGAAAAGTAGTGCGCATTAAGTTCACTCATGTAATGTCATGTACCTTCCAACTTTAGCGGCCTACCATAGATGCTTCAACACAGGAAGCTAAACTTTTTTTTATTCCGAATTTGATATTTATATGAAAATTTAACTAATTTAAATTTATGCTATTTAAAATTTATTTGCAGAAAACAGTTTTTATTAATATTCTTTTTCATATTCAAAACTCAAAATTAAAACTTCTAAATAACAGTCTTATCCGTTACACCGTATTATTCTATTTGATTATGACATTGAGGGAGGAAACTTGTTGAGTCAATGCTGGCAAAAAGATACATAACCCATTATTACTAAAATGGATAGAGATAAAAAAATTAAAAACCCACCACTATAACCAAAACCCCTTATCATTGGGTTAAAAACAAATGGAAGGTGAATACTCCATCCCCATCAACTTGGGTAGGAAATTAAAAGGGATGGTAAATATCTATTACTTCCCTCGTAATAAAATATGTATTTTAAAGTTAAATTGTTACTTAATATAGAAATGTGTCATTCTTTTTTTAGATGAATAAAATGGAAAGTGATCATATAAATTAAGACAGAAAAAGTAATTTATATAGTGTTTATATTAAATTAAATAACTTTATAAAAATCAGATAGGTAAATTACTCAAATATAAGCATCAAATTAAAATATTTTCCTCTAAAAAGTGTTATTACTAAGAAAATTTTCAAATCAAATCGAAATAAATTAAACCAAACTAATTTGAAATTTTATTTTTACCAAGCCAAAACTTGAAAAATCAAACCAAACTTTTCAACTCACTGAATGTCCAACCCTAACAGGACAGGTAGGGTTAGAGATAATTAGGTAAATCAAGAAAATATCTAAACCTTATTTTATCTAATAAAAGTGGATACAAATATCTGTTTTCATGACAAGAAAAAGTAAAAAAGATAAACTTCAATCTTCCACATAAAAAATAATGATTACATGTTATTTAATTATATGATCAAACTCCTAAATTTATATGAAAGTAATATTTTTTATATTGACAAGTAGGAGTTAGATATTTTGCTTTACAAAAGGATTCTATCTGATCCATATTATAGGGTGTTTTTAGCTTGAGCATATCTTTTAAAATATTTACTCATTTTCAAAAGATAAGAGGTGTTTTTTACTAAATTATTCTTAATTAATAATCTCATTGTTCAATTTTATTTATTCATTGTAATAAGAATAAATATCCATTCTTACTTGTTTAATTTGAAAAATTTAAAAATAATTTAATAATTTGTCATTTCGTTACTGAGTTATCATTACTATAAATTATAATCATTTTCCATGCAAATTTCAAGATACTTTATTTATTATATTTAAAGCTAGATATAAAAAACTTATCATTTTATTAATTACTACTTTCAAAGGAATGTGTTAAATAAAAATGTACAAAGAGAGTAGTTCTTATTTAATATGGTTTGTTGTTATGTAAAATAATTATTTTTGAGGAAAAAATACTAATAATATCTTTTTAATTATGTAAGAAAATATTTGTTTTGGACAAAATGCAGTCTATGTGTTTAATAGTACTCCCTCTGTCACTATTTACTTATTCATATTTCTTTTCATATTTATCTCTATTTACTTATCCATTTTAACAAATCAAGAAAGGACAATAATTTTTTTCCTAATATGCTGTTATTAAGTTCTGGAAAATTTCTAGTACAACTAAATTGTAATGCAATTTTTTTAAATTAGAAAATATATTTATTATACTCGAGAGTTGCATAATTCTTTAAGTTAAGAATAAATTGTAACTAACATATAATAATTATTGGTGTCTTAAAATGTGTGTCACTGACTCACTGTCACCTCTAAAATGGACAACTAAATAGGGACAGAAATGTGTGTCACTGTCACCTCTAAAGTGAACAACTAAATAGGGACAGAGGAATACTAGACTACTAGTTATCAGAGTATTGACTTAGTACACACTTTAAAGACAATAAATAATGAGTAATAGTACTATATTACCTTTAAAATATATTAAATTAAATGTTGCGGAAAATGTATAAAATATTGAATAGTTTTAATACTCCCTCGTTCCTTTTTACTGGTTAAATTTTGACATGACATCTATTTTTAAAAAAAAATTATACAGTGAATTTAGCATTTTATTCATATCAATTAATAGGTTTCAAATATATTTACTTCCTACATATTTTAAAGACATTACTCAATATCAATAAATTGAGATTTTAATAGGAAAAAGAAAGTCTTTCGTTGATTTGTCAAAAATAACAAGTTAAAATAGATATCAAATTAAAAAATATTTGACAAATAAATAGAAACGAAGGAGCTGGCAAAAATAAAATAGATATAAAAAATAAATTATCTCTTAATTATTTAAAACTTAATAACTATTATCGGATAATTATTTTTAGTACAACAAGGAAAAAAACACAAAGTAAGTAAAAGCTAAAAACACCATATAATACATGAGGGAATAAATGAAGAAAAAATATCTGAAAATATCTATTTTTGATGACATGAAAAGTGCAGAAGATATTTAAATTTTTGAGATAAAAATTGATGTCTACTAAGACCACTTGCAAGTTCCAAGAATCCATTAGAAAGATACTTAGGAAGTTGTAGATCCAAATGAATTGGACATCCATTAAGGTTGTTTTCATTGCTTATTCCATTCTTTTTTACTGTTCCATTTTACTTTCCTCCTTCTACATGACACCACAAATCAATCTTTAAATTTTTCAGTAAACTGACATAAGATGAAGTCAAGATAAGAAATGTTTAGGTCATGATGCATTATCTTACGGTAAAAAATAGCGTTTACTATTTTTTTATTTTTTTTTGAGTTACCAAAATCATCGTACTTTTATTTAGGTAATTATATCTTTAACAAGTCCTGATTGTAACATTATGGTATAAGATGGATTTTGATGATACAGTATGGGTTTTAGGCAAACACAAACAACTTTACACATACCTCTAGACTATGTGTTATAATACCAAATCAGATTATCACTATTTTGACAATATGCATACTGAAGAACTGAACTATTCACTGGTGAATCAAACTTTAATATTATAATTCAAATGAAGATAGATGAGGTGAGTGTATCAATAAAATGGTACAAAAGCTAGCATCATAAAGTGCCTAAAGACAAATTTATATTCAAATTTGAGCTAAATTCATGATGGAAGTACAAACAGAAAAACTAATTGAAACCTCTTCTAACCATAATTCTGTTAAGTGGTTTATCTTTCTTCTGACTACCCTTTTCGTAGTTTTACCGCAAAGTGCCTTCAGTCATGATAGAAGAACAGTTGATCACATAGCATACCTCACATTCAGCAAGGATAAGTAGACAAAGTTTAGAATCTCCACCGCATTTATTCTTTTCCAGGTTGCTTATTAGCACCAACAGCAAAGAATTCTGTAATGACTTCAAGGGGCATGCCTTTTGTTTCGGGAACCTTAAGGAAAACGAATACCCAAGCAATGGCACATACTACAGCATAGATGCCAAAGACACCAGCAAGTCCGATGGTGTTGAGCATAACAGGGAGTGAGTAAGTGACAATAATGTCTCCAATCCAAAATGTGAGAGCACATATAGCGATACATATGCCACGAACACTGGTGGGGAATATCTCAGAGCAGAGGATGTTGGGGATTGGACCAAAACCCGTGACAAAGCAACAGAAGTAGACGACAACACTAATGGTGGAGATCACAGCATGTGTGACCTCACCCATTTTGATTACATTACCTAGGACTAGTATGATCAGTGACAGTAACAGCACAGGCAAAGTAGTCAGCAGAAGCAACCTGGAGAAGTCATATAATTACATTATTCAAAAGGGTAAGGTAAGAGCACTACTTGTTAAGTTTTGAAATGAATAAGTGTGACTAGAGTTAGCATCAAACTTGAAAAGAAGTCTAACTGACACTCTTCTTAATTTGTATTACGACATTATAGAAATCTGATCCAAGACATGAATGTTTAATTTATATACCAGGAATCCAAGTGTATATGTAAACGAGTAAACGATATAGCAAAGCTTGATATTTTTGCTATTTCCAGGTTTCGTTGAGATTATGGAAATAAGCGAACTAGTGTTACCTTCTGCCAGCAATGTCCATCAGTCTCATTGCAATGCCTATACTTGGAAGCATTAACAAAGTTGTGAGGCCACTTATGAGGAAAGATGCCGATTCTGAACCAATACCTAAATTTGATAGCAGAACTCCTACTCCTGCTTGTTCAAGAATTTGGGGAGTATAGTAGAGAACCCCATTTATACCAGAAAACTGATCAAGAAACAAAACAGATGTGAGTAGCCGCATGATCATCAACAACAGTAAAAATTTTACTCAATCCAACACAAGTTGACTCAGCTATATGGACATCTCACTCTACCACTCCATAAGTTATCTTCAAATACAAATTAAGGGTTCTCCAAAACTCGAGGTTTTCTGACAAACGCTAAGACGACATGATCAAGATTCACTCCAACCTTGTTGATATTTGCTTATACGAATCTGTTTCCTTCATTCTCTTATGTTCTTAGTTAAGTCCTCATGCGAGAAAAATTTGATTTTAACACAAGACACGGAGGTAAAACAAGATCTTAGCAGAAAGTCAATGATTATGCAGTATATAGATCTCAACACTGATTCCACATAATTGTGTTTCTTCTTAATAGGAACCAAGCTAAAAAAAGGCAAAATATCTGATGGTTCTATTCATACTTTGGAGATATCACTAAAACAAACATAAGCCCCCTTTACCTGCTGCAGTATTTGAATTCCAACTCCAACGATGAGAGCATGCTTGACTCCCGGCTCAAAAAGAGCTCTCCAGCCTATCGCCTTTGTAATAGGTCCAGTTTGTTTCTCTACTGCTTCCTCAATAGTCTGTTGAGCCAAGATGCTCTCTGTTCGAAGAACGGACTGACTCACTAAAGCAGCAGCATGTACGTTGTCACCTTCTCCATGAACATCACAACCTGGAAGGGACATAATGGAACCACGCCTTGATCCAACACCAGCCTCTTGATGCAAATAAATCCTTTTGAGTGCTCCTTCCTTTTTCTCATCTTTTCTGTATGCTAGCTGCCAACCACCACCTATACCCATACTGGCATGTTCTCCAGCATTTGCAGTATTGTAAGTGCTACCCTGTCTCATGCTTAATGAGGTTGGAGGCCCTTCTGTACCTGACCCTTGCCGTGAGAGCAATGGGCTCCTCACATTGTCATCAGATTCTGCCCCAGAAGCATCAGAATGCTTGTCACCATCCCTTTGACTTTCTTCATCCCAGTTTTCGTGTTTTACTTGATTCTCTGATATATTAAACATGCTGCCAAAATTTGTAAAAAGCATGCTGCGCATACTTCCCATCTCTGGTAGCTTCTCATGAACACTGCCAAATAGAGTGACCATAGGATCCATAAGAGCACTTTGGTTTGCTACACTCCCATGACGGGAGACCAGACCAAGAGTACTTTGTCCAGTAACAGGTTTGGCTATCCATGACTGACCCTCTTCAGCTCCATATAGCTTTATCCGATCCTTCTCTACTGCATGCTCCTGGTTATCATCAAGTTCATCATCTGGACTGATTATGTACTCCTCTATAGACACTTCGCCTCCAGCACCTAAACCTTCCATCAGCAAGGCCATTTCACCTGCAAGCGGAAAGGATTCTAGTGCACATTAGAATTCTGGTTACTTCAAGTGTTAAAACCCCAAGAAGTACCTTTAAGTTTGGAAAATCCTTATTTTACCTATCACCAAACCTTAATATTTTTGAGAAATAAATACTTTTGTTCATAAATTGGAGATACTTGTTTTCCTGTAAAACTTGACTTCTGTCAGTAAGTTCTTTTGGAAAAAAATTGCATTCAGAAAAAATAATGGCTGCTTTCATATAGAATTAAGTGACACATGAAAATGAACCAATATTTTGATCTGGAGCTCATGAAAGTTTATTTCCTGAAATAAAGTAGGCAAATAAATTGAGCAGAATTGGACAAAGGAGGTTCTGCAATAACTCATTTAAATGAAATGAATCAATGTGGAAAAATGGCATCTGATGTGTTTACACCGGTTGCATTTAAATCAATTTGAAGCTCGAGAAAAAAACAAATGGGCTTTAGTCTTTACAAAATCAACCGCAAATTTGAGCTTAAAGCTTGCAACAAGTTTCAACTTATGAATAGATTTCTATTACAAGCTTGAACTTAATTGGCAATTGCAAATAGGGAAAGGATAGGAAGGGCAGGGCGTTCAAGAAAGTTAGCTCAAACTCTTCTAAGATTAAACTGAGGAGCAAACTTACAGAACCTAAGAAATAAGTTGTTTCTGTAAAGAAAAATAGTAGCTGGAGGTATACCTGAGACATCGTCCCTGCCACGTAGTCTCTGTAGAACTTTTTTGGCCTCTTTCATCCGACCTTTACTAACAAGCCACCTCGGAGATTCAGGCAAATAAAACAAAGCCAGAAAGAAATAAGCAAGAGAAGGAATCGAGAGAACCCCAAGCATTAGTCTCCAACTAGGTGACACTGTCAACGACATTGAAAAGACCATACAGTATGAGAGAAACATTCCAACACTTCCAGTAAACTGAGGAAAGGTATTAAGACGCCCTCTTATTTCTGGTGGGGCAGTCTCAGATATATAAACAGGAACAAGTGTTACAGAAAGACCAATACCAAATCCATCCAACAGCCTTGCTAGAAGCAACACATTAATACTTGGAGACCACAACATTACTAAACCACTGACAAAATAAAGGACAGATGAAATAATAAGCATTGGACGCCGACCAAACATATCAGATACAGGTCCAGAGCATGTTGTGATCACAGTCGCTCCAATTAGCGACATAGCAACAATTAGCCCTTCTATTCCTGCCTGGGTTTGCAAATTGAATTCCTTCTTGATGTAAAGAACAGCTCCTGAAATATATCACAAACAATAAACAGTACCATGCCTTAGTATTAGTATGTCCAGATCCTGCCAAAGTTGGAACATGTATGTAGCTAAAAACATGTGTGGTTGAAGTTATGATGGTCACACTAGGAATCACTGTAAAGTGTAAATTCCCTAAATCGTCAACAGCTAAGCCTCAATCACAATTCACAAGCAAGACAGCTATATGAATTTCACACCTATCCATGTCGCTCCATTTAAACTCATTTTAATCCAGAATTTAGTACTTCTCTCTATTATAGAAGATAAACTAGAAATAGAGACACTAGAATTTCTCTTTATCTTCTATTAGCATGTACATCACAGACACAACAAAAAGTGCTAAAGATAATTTCTCTAGAGAACAGAAAACACACACACACGAAAAAAACGAACATGAGAATAAGCAGAAAATACCTGCTATTGTTGCATTGTCCCATCCTTGCAACAAGTTGCCAATGGCAGCAGTAAGTGCAACTAGCACAGCTCCGTCCATCCTTAATAAATCAAATCTTTTGCTTTGTGCGGAAATAATGAATCCCAACTTCTCCTAATTGCAGAAGCACCTAAAATCAGAACACACAAAAGATAATAGCAATAAGAACAAACATATAGAAATCAAAGCCATAACCCCCCAATTATTCAGTTCTAAAAAACAGGATCATATTATATAACAGGAAGAAAGATCCTATAAAATGCTTCAAGAATCCTATATGTAAATTGCCTGCACTACATTTGGATCCATCACGAACTACTACTATCAAAACTCCAGAACCCCACAACATAACTACAAAAAAAAAAAGTGCACTAAGCTGCCCCTATGCACAAGACTGTCTATTGCACGTAGTCTTACTCTTGCAAAAATCTGTTTCCAAAACTGAAACCCATGACAACAAATTTACCACTTACACATAAAATTAAAAATTCTCTCTTTAATTTACTTATGCACACAAAAAAATGTTACAATACCTGGGAGTGAACACAAATACATGAAAGAAAGAAACTTTTTTATATTTTTATAAAGTCCCAATATTTAATTTCTCTTGAGAAACAAAAAAAAATGGGGTTAATGTTAGTATAGATAATAACACCATATGTTTTTTTTTGTGTGTGTATTAGAGAGAGAAACAGAAATTGTAGACAAAAGAGAGAGAGAGAGAGATTGGATCTGTTAGAATTATATACTCTCACCATTACTTGGTTCTCATTATTTTACTCTTCCATTCATAGCAAAGATTCGGAATTTTCTGCGTTTACATTGTTCTAATTCATCTCTTTTGATGACAGTTGTCATTTTTCACTAATCATGGGCATATTCCCTCTTCTTTCTTTTTTGTTTATTTTATCATTTTTATTCTGATCAACTTACAAATATATTAGTATTAAAATTATATTTTCCATGTTGGAATATAAAGTTAATTGATTTCAAAATATTTGTAATAATTTGAAGATTTTCTCATGTGATGCTTTTTTCCCTTTTTGAGAACTTTATATCATGGAGAAAAGAAATGCTATTTTACACTATTGAATCATATCAGTTTATCGTGGTTGCTGATATATTTGTTTTTTATTAGAAAAGAAATGAACTTTAAAAGGTGGTGTCTGTCAATGAACTTTACGTTAGTGCATGAAAATTATTCTATAAAGTCAGAAGATCTGATATACTATGTTAATATTTCTTGGTCCCATGTATTAATAAAGACTTCATATTATTTAAATTTTGGCACTTCTAGATCCCTCATGACTGCATCATTGTGTGTAACTCATGCATATATGAGTTATATTAATTGAATTGAATAATGTTCAATATAAGGTAGCACATGCATTACATGTTCATGGAACAACAATAGATTATCTTTTTCCACCATGTGGAACACATATTCAGCTAAAGGACTTTTATGATGCCAATCAATTGCGCGGGTTGTTATCCATTGAATTGGAAATCAACCACAATGTACATTGTGTTACATGACATTTCATGACGTTCTAAGAAGCAAAGAGTTGTATCTCGTTCATCATAACAGAGTATAGGGTTGCAAATTTAGTCTGCCATGAGTGAACAAGAAAAACATCGACATTGACTATCATCACATTTTGCATCAAAGAGGAGTTTGAACGATATCATAAACAAAGGAGAATAGACACATACATTGTCCAAGCAGTGAACTAGTAGGAGGGTGTAGAACATGCTTGGTAGCACATTAGTCTTGTGTACAAAATGAGAGGGTCAAGGCAAAACATCAATGAATTTAAAAGGTCCACAAATGTTTCAAAAAATCAAAAAACATTTCATATTACTATACAACCCCAAGGTCTCTCTTAGTGGCTTCTAAGTTGGAGCTGTAAGATGCATCAGGGCTAATGTACATGCAAAAGTTTTGGCTGATGACAGTAGAGATTAGATGATACAAAAGAGTCATTTGCGGCACTCTTTTCACAAGCATATGTATATTACAGCAACAGATGGAACTACTCCACCATCTCTTTAGTTTGAACAGGATTGTGCTCACTACTCGAATGTGGTTGCTGCACCTGGGCTCTGTCATTACTGACATTTGGATAAATTCTATTAGAAGTGAGAAAAACAATCATATTTAGTAGAAGAGATGAACGCTCAAAATTTTCAGGACAAGAAGCAAATGCAATACTTGACTTCTTAGCAGACACTAATCTAATAAAAGATAACAGTCTATATCTGCAGAATTTATAAAGTAACATGCATATTAAAGAGTTTGTACTAGTGCAAAGATTCGATATGGTAATGGTGTAGGAGGGAAGAAAGAGAAGTTCAAATCTCAACAATAACTACTAACATAGAGAAAAATAGTTGTGCATTACTGAACTAACATAGCGAAAAATAGTTGTGCATTACTGAACTAACATAGGAAAGAAACTGAATTATTCCACTCACCATTCAAGCTCCTTCAGATCAGCTACAGCCCTCTCCAGTGCATATAAAGCCATCTTCTTCACCTAATACAAACAACAAAAATGAAAACTTAAACTCCCGTGGCCAATAAGGAAACAAACTTCATAAACAAAAAGGAGGAATTTTAAGTGACAAAATAAAAAGATATAATTTGTACTTTACGTCCCCTCTTTTTTCCTCTCTTTTTTCAGTTTTGCTACTTCTCGATCAATTCGCCACCTAATTTCACTTTACAATGTTCTTCTATGGTCAGCAAACAGCAAAATTTGTCCTACGCTCTATCTTAATCTATATTTCAGTCTATTCTCATCTAGGCCGCATGACCTCTTCTATACAACTATGACTAATAGATTGATTAGCTCAAGTACCTACACATCTGAAGAGAGAATCAGTCTGCAAAATCTTTTATGTTCAGTAAAACAATGTAGGACAAATAGGTCACAGGAAGAAGCTAACGAGAAAGAAACATAGTTAAATTCCTACAATAACACCTTAATTATCGATTAGCTCATGTATAAAACCTACAATGGCTAGTGAGGAAATGATTGACACATCCTCTTCTCCTACACATTGTCCTAGCCATAATGAAGGAAGAGTCACAAAGACTTTATCACTATTTTAAGCTACCTTAAATTAAGCATTAAGCAATCTTTTCTAAGTTTTTGTGTAAAACAAAATGTTGATAAAAGAGGAGCTAACAGCAACAAACTTCGTTAATGAGATGTCATACAATCGCAGTACAGGAGACTGCACATAGTCCACTTTAAAAGAATAAGATAGTACTTCTACAAAATCATACCCCAGACGTGCTTCTATATTCAAGTGAATCAAAACATAAACAGAAAGAAAAGGAGAAGGAGCAGAGGTGGGGATGGCAAAGCTTCTCATGGATTTCAACCGTTCCAACAAAATACCTATCATAGCTCATTAGTGCATTCACAACAGGACCAACATAGGCTTAAATCCTTAAACAACTCGGGAAATTACAAGATCACAAATGAGTCCAGGATTTAAAGCGTCAAATCCCATGAGACCGTCCATTCTTTTAAAAAAGGAAATAATCAGAAAAAAAACAGCTTGCAATTCCCTGTTTCGCATGTATGCACAGAATTCAAGCTTACAACAAAGCATATATCTCCAAAGATTTCCCTTTCTTTTTCGAATTAGTAATAACACTTGTTGAGCGCCGTGACTCCATTGAAGGAGTATCATATCAACAATCATTTTCTTAAGGTTTTCTTGTCCATAACTCAAAATTTAAAGAGTTACTGAAGATCATAAACAGAAGTATTTAGCATGTCTCTAGAATCAAGAAATAGAGCTCACCTCCAACTTGTCCTCTTTAGCCCTGTGTTTTTGGGGAAGCATACGAAATTCCTTGGTCAAGCGAATGCACTCGCCCACATTTTCAGGTGAAACAAAATCGAGAGCAACCTTTATACAAGACTTTAATTCCAAAAAAAAGAGAGACAGATGAGATAGAAGGGAAAACAGAATCATGATGTAGAATGAAGCAGGGAGACTTAAAAATTTATTCACATGTCCTCTAGTGTGTAATACCCAAGATCACGAAAATATCACATCACACAACCTTCTAGATGAAATAGCAAGGAACAGTTCAAAGTATAACTCACAAGTTTTTGTAAGAGATCTATCGTGGTAATATGCCCTTTTGATAGTTCAAGTAATGTAATGCAATTGATTCCACAAGCAAAAAGTAGCCTAGACAAATGAGCTATAAGAAACAATATCCGTAGCTATTTCTAGGTACATAACACTTGCTACGAACCAAGAGATGTGATGACTGTATGGTGTATGCAAGCTCCATCCTTGACATTTTGCATATAAAAGAAGATTCCTACTCTAAAATTTCAAAGGAGATCAGATGATTATAAGCAGACAGGTTAAGGTTCATGCAGCATGGACGTGCATGAAGATGAGGGGATAAACACCATATAGTTGTCTACCGAAATCTATCATACCAAACCTATAGTGAAAAGAAAAATCAATTTTCCACTCTTTTCTTATGCCTCAGGTTTATTTTCCCCTATTTCTTTGTGCATGACTGGACCTTTTTAACAGGTTGGGGGCTGCGGGCGAAGCAAGCAATATGGTACACGTGAACTCAACTTCAACAATTAGGATCACGGTTAAGAAGTATATGGCATAAAAGTAACAAAAGATTATTGTACCTTCAGATTTCTAACTTGATGGGGACACCCAGCAGGTATGAGAACTGCTTCTCCAAGTTTTTGCACAAACGTCCAAGGTTCAATGCCTACAGTATGAAAATAAGTTACTAAGGTGAACACAAAATAAATGACATCTAAATAGGTATCACACTAACCATAATCTTGCTTGAGTTTCTTCTTGTGATACGTGGTTAAGTAGAAAACTTGATCATGAATTGGGTGAACAACCTACAAAGTTGAATTAGCAAAAAAACAATCATTAACTAATAACATTTCAATTAGATAAAATCTTAAATAATTTGGCAGCATCAGAATGTGTGCGCTATTAAAGACGAAACAAATGGACCAGAGGACAGTTAAAGAATTTGATAGACAACAAAGTTCTTGCACCTACATACTGCAGTTTACAGATTAATGAACAACAAAGTTAAGCAAGATAACACAACTATCACCAGCCAACGTGCACTGCCATGAAACTAATGCTCCTAAGCTCTATAATTGTACTTTGTCTCTTGTTTTTTGATGGATGTTCATTTGTTCATATGATGGAGAAGAAAAACACTACATATTTGCATGGACCTCAACTAATCCCACAAGATACATGTCCCCCCTCCCACACCACCAACATCAAGTCTCGGGTAACTTTGTCCACCAAGGCTAAAGCAAATAGATGGGAAGAAATCATGTAGTGTTGTTGTCTGTATTGGGATTTGAACCTGAGACCTCATGATTCTCAATGCACTTCATTGACCACTAGGTCATACCCTTGAGTGCAATCATTATACTCCATATTGTATTTTGCTTGTGTCTCTCCCCAATGACAACCCTAAATAAGTAACTAAAGTTGAGTCAATATTGAAGTTCTTCGCTATTACGGATATGAATGTACAAGGGAAATTAAGAAGACTTTTTCTTTTTTCTGTCCTTTGCTAGTCCTTCCAAATTGTTCACATCTCCCACCAATCACATTTCTTATTTATTCTCAGATACAAGACAACTTTAAAAAATGGCAATATGTTCTTTAGATTTGAAGTCGGTTCCATCTCCACAAAGCACTTCACAAGCGTATCATCTGCATACCAGATGAGATACCTGTACTTGTTCCTAGTTATTACTGCATTGCCTTTTAGATACTCACCTGTTGCTGCTATATTCATCATCTTGCTAAGGGCTTCAACTACCGGTATGAAGCATGTCCCATAGATGATACCCATGCTGCAAACCCCATGTACTTGCGAGAACACATGTTGGGTTCCCGTGTGTCCTATTTTGCTCTTTTGGTTTAATCCATAGTACTTCATCTCTTTCTTTAAATGATAAGTTTCTCTCTGTCCATCAATTCAAATAAATGCAACTAAAAGATACCATCAAAATTGACAAGACATTTTACAATTATCTATCCACTTTTACACAAACTACTATTTCACATTTCTCTACAAAACTATCAATTAATATTAATTCAAATTCTTTACTTTAAAATAATAGTGCAGCTCAAAGTAGGACACATTATGGATTGAAGGAACATATTCTTTCTTCACACTTATGCATTATGTTTCGCATTAATGAGGGATATGCACCTGGTCCACCGGAGAACCAAGTGTATGCTTGAATTCGTTGTGGTGCTCTTTAAGATAATCCTCGAGCTTGGGAACATCCTGTCTCCTAAAGATATCCCAGACTGCACCACCATTTTCTTCCTCTGGTCCATCAGACTTGTTTTCAAGATCAACCACCTGATCAGAAGATAAACGGCCCTCCAATTGCACATTCCGGTCAGAGGAAAAAACATCACTTGCTTTTTCTTGTTTTGCAGATGCAAAATCATTCTTAAGAACTAGATGATCATCTGTATCAGTAATATTTAGTTCTTTTTTATCATCTGAAGCAGAAGCTTTCTTTCTCTTCAGCTTATCAATTTTTGAAAGCTGCCACTTAGCAATAGTAACATCAGCAGTATGCATTAAAATATTCACCTGCAACATCAAGAAAATAGCAAATTAATTTTTACAATTAAAAAATACTGGAAAATGGTGTGAAATTATATTAAAAAGGTAATTTTTAAGTTCTTCGGGATTTACAAACAAATACCACCATGTTTAGGAAAAGGAAATCCCGAGGGTAATTAATGGCATCAAAGGTCAAGGCCCAAGGGTAATTAATGTGCTGGAAACCAACTATTTAACTGATAATGCATACCGCATCAGACATATCACAATGAAGCTTTGTAACGGAATCTCCATGTCCAAGTTCTTGAGCAAATCCATATGCTATATATGTTTTTGGACCCAGATCTGGCTTCAGTATACCATTTGGAAGTTTGGAAGCAACATTAAGAATACCAGAAAGCGGATGTGTGTATTCTTTGTACGGCAAGGCTCTAATGAATTCTGCTCCATGGCGTGGCAACCGCTTCTCGAATTCTGTAGATGGGGGCCAGTCCTTAAGCTTAAGCATTTCGGGCCACGAATCTGGGTGTGCTCGACCTTCAACATAACCCGTAAAAAATTGACGAATATTTATATCCACCTGAAAAACATGAAGACAAAAGACAAGTTTATTTCAGCGTTGACAGAAAGACACATTTTAATCAGCTAGATTAGAGCCATGGTGATTCTGTCAACCAAGTATCATGAACCCCCTGAACCAACGATATCATATTTCAAGTGAACCTAGCATCAATTCTCTGATAATCTTTTTATAGGTAGACCATGCAGTGTATAGTTTTCAGTCTCTCCAACGAACGTTTCCCTCCCATTTGATGCATTAACACTCAATTTGGGACATCACAAAATGTTATATACTTTAAATTTGATATTACTGGTAGGCAATAAAAGGCTAGCAAACAGTATTTAAACATTTGATGAGATGCTCTTTCTGCTCTTACCATATGAATCTTTAGAGGTAATAGCTTTTAATTACTGGATCAATTCATTGACGATGGAGTTTATCTCACCTCAAGTTTATACATTTCAATTTCAGGCTTGAATTAGATCAGACAACAGCCAGGCTACGACATTGGAAAGCTATATTGTATTCTCTAAATATCATTATGTGGCATCAACATGGAAGGTGTTAGCTAATTGCATCCAAGGTATAAATTACGAACTCAAAACACTAACTGATATAGTGTACATGAAAGGACATCTACAGCCAGACAGCACTGCACATAATAGCAATAACACATGGTATCTATGAGACTCTTCAAAGACCTCGAAAGAAAACGAGAAAAGGGATTACATGATTGTAACTGGGTTACTCACAGAGTAGAAAATATCTCTCATAGAAAAAACTGCGCTTGCACAATATAATGCTGTAATTCCAGAAAATACTACTCATTTTGGTTATGTGCAGCTTGAACTCTAAAAGTTTTGTAGATTAGCAAATTAAACACACAAAAGCTTACGACTTCCAGTAGAACAGGAAATAAAAGAGAAGGGACCATCAAGATGATGCACCTCACACCAATCACAACAATCAACTGCTGTCACCATCAAATCTGATGAGCCCTTCTTGATTGCTATATTACGGAAGGCACGCCACATCACCATTGGTTCCCAGCTTAATCCAGATGTTAATTCAAGAACGTTACATACAATGACAGGTTCTCCCATTCTCCAATGTTTCTGGAAGTGCTCCAGGTGCCCTTCCTGTATGTCACTTGAAGGGCAGAACAAATAATTGTCATCAGAATCTGATCTGGAAGCTGCTTTTCTTCTATTATTAGAGTTACAGGTACACTGTTCTTCAGTGGAGTGGGCCTCACTGGCAGATGAATTTGCTTTGACTAAGTTTTCAACTTCCCTCATTATCTGTTCAACCTGCTTTTCATCAATGAGACACTTAAGCTCCAGGCGGTTATTTCCACAGCCACCTCTTTCCTTTGGTGGGCAAGGTATTTCACCAGTTTCTTTTGCTTTCCATTCAGGGAGCCTTCTGTCTTCATCTGCACAATCAGCATTATTCATCAAACTATAAGAAGTTTTACAAGGTGAACATGACACGAGATTTCCTCCTTGCAGGTAAAGTTTTTTTATCTATTATGAAACTAAACAAGTACCACTATCTCACCTCTTAGAAAACAGCCTTCTCGAATTTCCTGACAGCAGGTCAGACAGAGATCATAAGAACAAGTTGTACAATTTCTATGAAGATCAACAATGGAGGTATTGCAGTTGTTGCTGCAATAAAAGATAGCATATTAAGGCAATGGGTAAGACAACCAGAACCAACGGAGAAAATGAGCAAGTCAAGAAAGGGGCATACCAATAAACACGCTCATCCTTATAAAGGAAGGCACTTGGTATTTTAGCCGTTTCAGTGACGAACCTGCACCATAGCCACCACTTTGACTGAATAAATGGGTAACTACTTTGAAAAGTATGAAAAATCACTAGAAAATAGCAGCAGAATAGAGAGTTAAAACCAACACATCACAGGAAGTTCCCCACCTACAGAAAAGACCAAAATTTCTTTTACATCATGTAACTAAATCCACCCACGCTTAAGACCTCAAGGAAAGAGGACTATTGCTTTGTATCAAGCCGACTAAGACATATAAATGGAAGGAAATAACTTTCCAAGTAACGTCGCACTCTATTGTAGTTATTACGAAGAAAAGTATCTCCTGCATTGCTAAAATACTGCATCCTATTTGACAGTCTTCCCAACTATTTGGTAATAAATCAACTCCTAAGAAAGGTGATAAGATTTAGAAAGTAAATTCAAGTTACTGCCTAATGGACTTTGGTCTGGCCTCCTAATATTCCTTTACAAATGCTTCCACAATAAGCATGATGGGAAAAAACTTGTGTACGAAGTTCAGCCCAAGAAGGAGCAAATAATACCTCAGAACAAAGGCATTGTGCACAAATAGCAGCAGATGGAAGGCAAAAGTCACTAAAGGGTACACATATATCCCCAGGAGACCATTTATGTACAGGAAAAAGAGTGATGTGCATAATACCTTTAATTGATGCCTCCATTTCCTTTTCCATGGTCTGATCATGGATAAATGTTTTCAAAAATGGGTAAAGTGCATCCACGAGATACTTCAAGCAATTAATTCTTTCATTGTTTTCCTGTGGTATTCCTAAATATTTTGGTTCCTGTAATATAAGGAGAAGATAATGCATCAGCATTCCGCAATCACACTTCACAAGCCCGAGATATGTAGTAGAAAGTGGAACGTAGTAATATATATGTGGCAAAATCTAACCTTAGGAATAATGTTTTTGCGTAAACAATCTTTGCAATTGCAGTTCCCACGACAAACAGGGCATTCCTTGGCAATTGCTTCCTCTGACAGATGAGGGTACCTACATTCGTGGTTCGAAAGAAATATGTTTGCAGATAGATCATTAACCAATAGAATATGTTTGCAGATAGATCATTAACCAATAGAATAAACATATGTGTGCGGGCAGGTTTGCTACTAGATTAGCTAACAGATTCTACATTCAGATAGGGGCTTGGTCAGCAGTACTTCTTTTGTTATTAATTGCAACAGTTTCAAACGAAAAGAGGCCCCTGACTAGCTTTACCTAATTTAAATAAATAAATTCATAATGTAGTCAATGGCAGGGAGATGAGAAAACATTTGAAATAGCAGCTGCTAACAAGTCTAATCCATCTTTCAAGCTAGTCAGTAAGAGGTATATTCAAGAAAGATAATTACAATATCACCCTGTGATGAAAAGAAAATTAATTGGCATTCTACTAAGCATTTCTTTGCATGCATCCCCACAGTAAACACTAAAGTATCCTGTAAACGGATCAGCTGATTATCTGGCCAGCTTGGCCATTCAGCTGGAAAATACATTCGCTATTGAGGATCAACCTCCACTAGATACAGACGTGTGCTTAACAAACACCTGAGATGTGTAGCCGCGTAAAAGATAAAGTGACATATCCTTAGAATAAACCAGCATCCCACGCCACAACATTAATGTTGACATGGATACTAATATGGTTATGTTGTGCATAAACAACAGCACTACTTAGAAGGAAGTGCATCTAAAACCCAGAATAACACCAACTTAATGACAGCAGAAGACTCATAACACCAAAAAATTGATCTATCTAATCATTCAGAAACACAGAGTAAGGTAAAATGTTGTAATCTTCCATGCGTAACTTGCGCCTTTGAAACATGTGATATTATCAGGTATTCTTATTCCATGTAACCCACCAAACCAAAGCCCGAACACGCACTATCAGGTATTCTTATTCCATGTAACCCACCAAACCAAAGCCCGAACACGCACTAGTAAGATATACGGAACATTGACACCAAAAAGAAGCTTCTTTGAGTTCAAAAACAGATTTCAGTAAACAAGAAAAGTGAGAAACCCTCAAAAGGTAAAACCAACAAACTATTACCATCTTTTAATACATGGGCTACAATAGCGTTTACCGCATCTGTTTCCACACCTAGCAACTTTTCTATCACTTTTCATGCACTGATGGCACATCTGGCAATCATCATATGGGTCCTGCTTAGTAAAATGATGTCAGGTTACGATCAGTAATTACAGAAAAATTAAATCTGGAGTAGAGCAAATGAACTCACATCAGTACTGAAATGCTTTCTCCTTGGGTCAGGCTTCTTGGTAGTTACTTCACCATTCTTCTTGTACTTTGGATTTGTGCAATCATTTTGGTCATTATCATTCTGCTTTTCCAAAGAAACTTTCATTTTTTTCTTCTCTGGTAATTTCCTAAGTAGAGATTCATTTTCAACAGCTTTTGCAATAGGTTCCGGCGATTGGGCTGAATATTTCCTCCTTGAATCATATACATTCTCCTCATCACTTTGAATACTCTTCCCATTTAACCTTGATTTCTTAAGATCACATTCAACCCCTTTCTTCACCACTCTACTAACCCTCCTCTTACCATTCCCATGTTCTTCATCCTCCATTTTTATTCCTTTCATTCTATCCTTTCCCTTTGAAGAAGATTCAGTCCTGGCACACGATTTGATCAAATTAGAACAAACTTTTTTCTTTACCCGAAACCCTTCATTGTTCATATATTTCTTCTTGTCACCCTCACCATCAACTACTTTCCTCGGATCACCTAAACTAACAGTCTCATTCTCCTTCCTTCCCTCTCCCTTTCTCCTAACTTTCGTCACAGGAACAGGCTCTGGTTCACTTAAATCATCCGTAGTATCATCAGAATCACTCGTATCGCTTCTTGCAACGTATCTTTTTCGCCGTTTCTTCTCCGGTTCTTCGACAGAAACACTTGCGTCTCGCGACTTAACACTAGCGGATGCCCGGTGTAAATGCTGCTCACACATGGATTTACCTTCAACCTTAAAAGCTTTGCATCTCCATTTCTTTCCATCTGATCTACGGCAACGGAGATCATCCGGCGGTACCGAGGACCGTTGCTCGCCGTCGCCGTCGCCGTGATTCCGCTTAGTCATTGATCTCCGTTGTGGTTTTTTAGGTTTGTTTTTAGAGGGAAAACTGAAAAGGGAAACAGTTCAATATTTGTTTAGTTTCGTGTGCAAGTATGTGGGGATTTATAAAGCGAACATTCTTTGTAACTTAAGGTTTTGGAGTTCCGTGAACTAACTCTAAAATAATAGTACTAAGAGGGTGGGTCCCCCATCTAATTTTTTCAGATTTAATTAGATTAAAAAATATTGTCAATTATTCAAAAGACCAAACTAATTATTCATGTATGTTTCAATGTTTTTCTCTGTAATAAATACGATAAATAGTTCTATTTTGTCATTCATATTAGTTATAAGTCATTTAAATATTTAAAAATAAATAATATTTAATAGCAACAATAAAATAGATAAAATTATTTTTAAGTTTTTCAAACAAAATAAAGGATATCAAATAATTGTTTTTAATTACTTTCTACGTACCATATATTATTGATCATTTTTGTATACATATTTATAAATTATAAATAAGGTAAAAAAAAAGTTTAAAAAATATAAATAAATATAAATACTTCCAAAGAAAAATAATTAATGTCATCTTGATGCAGTAAGGTAGTCAAACTATAATTGTGATATACTTTATTATAAAGTATAATTTAAAATTCATTAAAATTAAGAGTAAAATAAAATTGAGGAAAGAGTTTGATTAGTAAAGTTAAATGAGAAATGCAGAGGAGAATGATCATTATTGTTCAAAGTTGAGGAAAGAGTTTGATTATTAAAATAGTATTATGGGGTATAAATAATTTTAATTTTTAATGAAAAAGTTTTTTCAACCGTAAAATAATTATTATCGTTATACAAGACAAATTTAATTATATATATTAGATGTCGACAAAAAGTTGGTTATGTCAGTAACTGTTTATATGCAAATTAATCAGGGAATTTTTTTTAAAAAAATTAAGCTATTTTAAAACGTACAATTTAACCAATTATAACAAGAAGCTATTATTCCCCACATGCATCACACATAACAATGTCAAAATAATGGTATATACGTGAAATGATCAATCATTTTATGATACTGACCAAAATATATGTTTTAGAATTTATGGTGGACAATTAGACATGGTATGGTATGGTATGGTATATGTATATACAATTATATATATATATATAATTCACCTCTCTCCCACTCTTTATCCTCTCTCGCTCGCCTCTTTCCTCCCTCTCTCAATCTCGCTCGCCTCTCTCCTCCCTCTCTCATTCTCACTTGCCATTTGTACAAATGTATATGAATGATATACAGTTATATACAATTATATACATATACAATTCACCTCTCTCCCACTCTCTGCCCTCTCTCGTTCGCCTCTCTCATCTCTCTCTCAGTCTCGCTCGCCTCTCTCCTCCCTCTCCCAATCTCTCTTGCCATATATACAATTACTATGTATAATATATAATTATCTAACCAATATACATATATAATTCACTTTTCTCCCACTCTTTTCCCCCTCTCTCTCTCCTCTCTCCTCTGTCTCCCAGTCTCGTTCGCCTCTCTCCTCCATGGAGCTGCAAATTGTATTTATCAAACTATAGTTATAGAGAGTAATTAATTATTTTTAAGTGACTATATGTGAAAATTTCCCTTGTATTTATCTGTTTCACTATGCTCATTATTTAATTATATTCAAATTTCAATGTCATTAAATTATATATTCGATACTATTTTATATTTTGTAAAATGAGACTTAGGTATATAGGTAAGTATAATGTATTTATTAGAAAAGAGGAAAAAATATATGTGAATTAATCATTAAATTATTTTTTAAAAGTTTTTTTAGGGTTACACTAAAACATACAATTTAGTCAGTTATAGTAAGTCGATCAATCATTTTTCGTACGTAACACATGTATTTTTTGTACTCATAATAATTTTTGTCGGTATGTCAGGTAAGTTTTATTCTATACGTCAAATGTCGACAAAATGTTGTTAGTCATTGATTATGTCCGCAGCTGTTTTTTATGTAAACAATCATCAGGATTATTAAAAAAAATCATTTTTCAAAAAAAAAATCCGAGTTATTCTAAAAAAAAAACAATTTAGTCGGTTATAGTAAGCAGACCAATCATTTTCCATACGCAACGCATGTATCTTTTACACTCACAATATGTCTTGTCGGTATGTTAGGCAAATTTTATTCTATACGTCAAATGTCGACAAAATGTTGTTAGTCATTGATTATATCCATATCTGTTTTTTTATGTAAACAATCATCAGAATTATTAAAAAAAATCCTTTTTTCAAAAAAAATAATCCGAGTTATTCTAAAATAAATATTTTGTCAGTTATAGTAAGCAGACCAATCATTTTGCGTACGTAACACATGTCTCTTTTACACTCACAATAATTTTTGTCGGTATGTCAGGCAAGTTTTATTCTATACGCCAAATGTGGAAACAAAACACTGTTAATCGTTGATAATTATGTCCGCAACTATTTTGTATGTAAATCAATCATCAGGATTATTCAAATAAAATTCCTTTTTTAAAAAAATCCAGTCATTCTAAAACATACAAATTTAGTTGGTTGTAGTAACCCGACCAACCATTTTCCGTACGCAACGTATGTCTCTTTTACATTCACAATAATTTTTGTCGGTATGTCAGGCAAATTTTATTTTATACATTAAATTTCGATTAAATGTTGTTAGTCACTGATTATGTTCGCAATTGTTTACATGTAAATCAATCATCATGATAATTCAAACAAAATCCGAGTAATTCTAAAACAAACAACTTAGTCGATTACAGTACGAAAGCAATCATTCTCCGTACGCATCACACATAACAATATTAAATAACGATGTATTACGTGAAACAATTAATACTTTATCCTAACTACTTAAATCATACGCTTTTGAGTAACTCATACAAGTTAAAAATTTGTTTTTTTTTCAAATTAACCTAATGAACAGTTTATGAAATTAACCTAATGAACAGTTTATCAAATCTATTTTAAAAGTCAAACTTTTCCCTTAACGTTGAAATTTATTATTCTCTCCCTCTTATATTCTACGTATAAATTATAGTGTCTACTGGAGTACTTTTTCTTTTAATTATATATGCTATTTTGTTTTTTAGTTTGCCTAAAAGTTTTGTTGTGGTATATATACCTTATTATAAGAAGTATAATTTAAATCTATTAAAATTAAAAATAGAACAACCATTTATACAAATTTATCACATAATCTACCTATTTTAATGATTTTATTTTAGTATAACGTTCATCATATCTATATATATATTATATATATAGTTATATAGTTATATTTTGTTAGTGAGGAGCCTTAAATTCACACAAGATTAAAAAAATATATATTTAAGATTAAATTTGTGACTTAAAAGTATTATTGTGTAACGTTTTATCACTATAACAATTAGGGGTGTACAAGCCAAATTTTAAAGTCAAATTAAACTGACGAATAAAATCAGATTGAAAAAAAACCCGACTTATATTTTGGTTTGATTGGTTTGGTTGTTAAAAAAAAAACCCGACCACTCGTGATTTGATTTGATATTAAAAGAAAAATAGTCAAAATCGAATCCAAACCAAACCGACATCTACTTTGTTAATATATTTTTAGTTAGATTTTTTTTATTATTATTATATATATATATATATATATATATATATATATATATATATATATATAATCTACTTTGTTGTTATACTTTTAGTTAGTTTATAGTTTTCAATTTTATATATTTTATTTCAAATTTGGACTTGTGAAAATTGTAAATATTTTATTTTGTGTTAAGACCCGAAGTTACAATCATATTGTTATAGTTTTTCGAATTCGAAGTTAACAATTTACTTTGTAAGTATTTTTTGTATTCAATTTGTCTCTAGCCTTTAATCTTATTAATTTAACATAATTAACGTTGATAATTCAAAAAAAAATATTTTGAACTCATGTAAATTTTACACTCTTTTCGAAAATTTCTATTCACTTAACATTTTTTGAGTTTAGTTTATCACACAGATAAGTGAAAAAATATTTGATCGTTTTTTTAAATATCGTATAATTGTAAAAAATTAAAAAAAAACCGAAAAATTGACTTTATATGATTTGATTTGATTTGATTAATTGGTTTAGATTTTTTTTAATATAAAATCAAATCGAACTGATCTATGTACAACCCTAATAACAATGACATCTATCTTTATATTAAATTATAAGAAAAACTATATTTGCTCAAATCTTATTTCATTGCAAGAAGATTCTATTGAACAATTTTTTCTTCCTTTGGCTTTGTCCCTGATCTTTTATTATTTATTATGTAAATAGATTTTTATAGACGTAACATCTCTCTAAATTAATATATGTGAGATTATAAAATATTATTATTTTATAGAAGTATTATTTAATAAATTGATATTTATTAATTTATAGAATGTTCTGATATCGGAAAATTATTAGGGATTAAATCTCAAAGAATTTGAAAGAACTCACTTGTGAAATTCATTCATTAACTTGAGGTAGTGATTAATTATCTCAGTTAACGCAATAAAATGGACGTTAATAACCTAATGAATGGGTGAATAGATACATGTTCAGAGGTCTAGAGCTTAGAACAAATTGTGGATATCATTGGAAAAACAATATTAATGATAAAGTTGAAGATGATAATACATTTGTAATCAGTTACACACGTAAGAAAACATTTGCATATTAAACTCTTCACAATGTTATGTGCAATTAGAAAAGACAACATCGACATTCTTTGATGCAATAAGAAAAGTTAGAGATGAACTTCAACTGGATTTAAATTTTAACAAAAAAAAAGAACATAATAGAGTCATATTTCACTAAATTTTCTTAGATATATATTTGTACATTTTAAAGAGTTATTAATTTATAATATGAATGGGACCATATATTTATATAGAGGTTTTCTGAAAATATATTATCTTATTATCTTATCGAAGTGAGTGATTTTTTTCATTGACCCAAGTCGAAATCAGGAAAATATTTATATTAGAGTGCTTATCAATTAACGAGTATTGAGTTTTTTTTACTGTACTTCTATTGTTATTAATGAAAAAAAATCATAATAAAAATAAATAGTGTTTTGGGAGTTTGCTACAAAATCTACCTCTATTTTTAATAATTATACTTTCATGAGTATATTTTATAAGGCTCTCACCATCTTTTATTTTTAGTTACTTAAAATATATTTGAAAACACCTATTGTTATTGATAAAACCATCGGCATGAGTAAGTTATTGTATTTATCTGTTTCACTATGCTCATTATTTAATTATATTCAAATTTCAATGTCATTAAATTATATATTCGATACTATTTTATATTTTGTAAACTGAGAGTTATGTATATAGGTAAGTGTAATGTATTTATTAGAAAAGAGGAAAAAATATATGTGAATTAATCATCAAATTATTTTTTAAATATTTTTTTTAGGGTTACACAAACACACAATTTTGTCAGTTATAGTAAGTCGATCAATCATTTTCTGTACGCAACACATGTATCTTCTATATTCATATTTTTTGTCGGTATGTCAGCAATTTTTATTCTATACGTCAAATGTCGAATAAATGTTGTTAGTCATTGATTATGTCCGTAACTGTTTTTTATGTAAACAATCATCAGGATTATTAAAAGAAAAAATTCTTTTTCAAAAAAAAGTTATTCTAAAAAAATAATTTAGTCGGTTATAGTAAGCAAACCAATCATTTAACGTACGCAACGCATGTATCTTTTACACTCACAATATTTTTTGTCGGTATGTCAGGCAAATTTTATTCTATATGTCAAATGTCAACAAAATGTTGTTAATCAATGATTATGTCCGCATCTGTTTTTTTATGTAAACAATCATAGGATTATTAAAACAAATCCTTTTTCAAAAAAAAAATCCGAGTTGTTCTAAAACAAACAATTTAGTCGGTTATAGTAAGCAGATCAATCATTTTGCGTACGCAACGCATGTCTCTTTTACACTCACAATATTTTTTGTCGGTATATCAGACAAGTTTTATTTTATACGTCAAATGTCGACAAAATATTGTTAGTCATTGATTATGTCCGCAACTATTTTTTATGTAAATCAATCATCGGGATTATTCAAATAAAATTCCTTTTTTACTAAAAAAAATTTGAGTTATTCTAAAACATACAAATTTAGTTGGTTGTAGTAAACCGACCAACCATTTTCCGTACGCAACGCATGTCTCTTTTACACTCACAATAATTTTTATCGGTATGTCAGGCAAGTTTTATTCTATACGTCAAATTTCGATCAAATATTGTTAGTCACTGATTATGTTCGCAATTGTTTACATGTAAATCAATCATCATGATAATTCAAACAAAATTCGAGTAATTCTAAAACAGACAATTTAATCGGTTATAGTACGGAAGCAATCATTCTCCATACGCATCACACATTACAATGTTAAATAACTATGGAAATAATGATGTATACGTGAAACAATTAATACTTTATCCTAACTAATTAAATCATACGCTTTTGAGTAACTCATACAAGTTAAAAGTTTGATTCTTTTTCCAAATTAACCTATTGAACAGTTTATGAATATATAGTTAATAAGCTGTCTCATTTCAAGTTCAATGTATTACTATTGTTGTTTGTGTATTAAGGTAAGTTCTTCTATGTTTAAATAAATGTAATCCCTAATAATTTAGATGAAATATTAATGGTTTCACGTATACATTATTATTTACATCGTTATTTAACATCGTAATGTGTGATGTGTACAGAGAATGATTGCTTCTATACTATAACCGACTAAATTGTCTGTTTTAGAATTATCGTGATGATTGATTTACATATAAAAAATTGCGAACATAATCAATGACTAACATTTTATCGACATATGACGTATAGAATCAAACTTGCCTGACATACCGACAAAAAATATTGTGAGTGTAAAAGAGACATGCTTTGCGTACGGAAAATGGTTTGTCGGCTTACTATAACCGACTAAATTGTATGTTTTAGAATAACTCAGTTTTTTTTTTGTTTTGAATGAGGATTTTTTTTTGAATAATCCTAATGATTGATGTACATAAAAAACAGTTGCGGACATAATCAATGACTAACAACAATTTGTCGACATTTAACATATAGAATAAAACTTGTCTGACATACCGACAAAAAATATTGTCAGTGTAAAAGAGACGTGTTGAGTACGGAAAATGGTTGATTTGCTTACTATAACCGACTAGATTGTATGTTTTAGAATAACTCGGATTTTTTGTAAAAAAAAGATTTCTTTTTTGAATTATCATTATGATTGATTTACATATAAATAGTTGCAGACATAATCAATGATTAAAAATATTTTATTGACATTTGTGTATAGAATCAAACTTACCTGACTTATCGATAAAAAATATTGTGAGTGTAAAAGAGACATGCATTGCGTACGGAAAATGATTAGTCGGCTTACTATAACCGATTAAATTGTATGTTTTAGAGTACCCTAATAAAAAACTTTTCAAAATTAACTTGATAATTAATTCACATATATTTTTTTCTTTTTTCTAATATATACATTATACTTACCTATATACCTAAGTCTCGTTTACTAAATATAAAATAGTATCGAATATAGAATTTAATGACATTGAAATTTGAATATAATATAATTAAATAATGAGCATAGTGAAACAGATAAATACAATAACTTACTCATGCCGATGGTTTTATCAATAACAATAGGTGTTTTCAAATATGTTTTAAGTAACTAAAAATAAAAGATGGTGAAGCCTTATAAAATATACTCATGAAAGTATAATTATTAAAAATAGAGGTAGATTTTGTAGCAAACTCCCAAAACACTATTTATTTTTATTATGATTTTTATTCATTAATAACAATAGAAGTACAGTAAAAAAACTCAATACTCGTTAATTGATAAGCACTCTAATATAAATATTTTTCTGATTTCGACTTGGGTCAATGAAAAAAATCACTCATTTCAATAAGATAATAAGATAATATATTTTCAGAAGACCTCTGTATAAATATATGGTCCCATTAATATTATAAATTAATAATCTTTAAAAAGTACAAATATATATCTAAGAAAATTTAGTAAAATATGACTCTATTATGTTTTGTTTTTTGTTAAAATTTAAATCCAGTTGAAGTTCATCTCTAACTTTTCTTATTGCATCAAAGAATATCGATGTTGTCTTTTCTAATTGCACCATAACATTGTGAAGAGTTTAAGATGCAAGTATTTCCTTACGTGTGTAACTGATTCCAAATTATTAACAAAAAGATATTTTGAACCAAACTATGAACTGTTAGGATCGAATCTACACACACACTTTTCGGATGAAGAACACAAGAATTTTGAGAGAAGAAAGATGAGAGATCTAGAGAGAGAAAGAGAGAAACTTCTTTCGTGGTAACAACCCGTGAGTCAACTTTCACGGCGGTACGGTATATATATTAATAAATCAGAGTATTTTTGTTACAGAGAATAAATGGAGAATAAATAGTACAGCCAAAATATTAATCAGGCTCCACAACCTAACAATTCTCCCACTTGGAGACTGATTCAGTCATCCAAAAAATACATTCTCAAAAAAAAATCTCTTCATCATCAACATCTTTACCGCACCGCAACATCTGTAGCAACAACTACAGAAGACCAACCGAGGTTTTGCATAACCCCAGTTTTCCAACATCAACACATTTCGTCAACATGTCTGCCGGATTCTTTGCACCCTCTATCTTCTCCAAACACATATCACCATCATCTACTGCCCTGCGAGTGAAATGGTATCGCCTTCTGATGTGCTTTGTCTTCGAATGATAGACTGGATTTTTCACCAACTGTATGGCACTCTGGCTATCTGAGTAAAGAATCTTCTCGCTCTGCTTCTTGCCCAATTCCTCCAGATAATCTACCAGCCATATCATCTCTTTCCCAGCTTCAGCTATTGCCACATACTCAGCTTCAGTAGATGAAAGAGAAACACACTTTTGAAGTCTGGACATCCAGCTCACTGCTGTTCCACCTATGGTGTAAATGTACCCGGATGTACTCTTGCTCGAGTCAACATCTCCACCAAGATCAGCATCCACAAAACCCTGTAGAGTCACTTGCCTTTGCCAAAACAGAGTGAAGTACTGGATGTACCTCTCATATATCTCAGAAGCCACTTCACAGCTTCCCAATGCTCTTTCCGGGTTTGCCATGTACCTGCTAACAACTCCACTGCATGTGCTATATCAGGTCTTGTGCAGACCATAGCATACATCAACTCCCAACTGCTGAAGCATATGGAACAAGTGCCATATGCTCACGCTCCTCGCTGTCTTGGGTGACTGCTCCTTTGACAATTTTGAGTGATTTGCCAATGGAGTAGTCCTGGGTTTAGCATCATTAACCCTGAATCTGCTCAACACCTTCTCAATGTACAACTCCTGAGATAGATTTAAAGTGCAAGCAGATCTATCCCGAGAAATCCTCATCCCCAGAATCTGCTTCGCTGGACCCAAATCTTTCATCTCAAACGCTGCAGACAACCTTGTCTTCAGATTGTTAATCTCCCTCATACTAGATCCTGCAATAAACATATCATCCACATACAAGAGTAGAAAGACATATGAATCAGTGTATTTCTTGAAGTAACAACACGGATCCTTTTCAGCTTTGCAGAATCCACTCTTGGTCATGAAGGAGTCAAACTTCTTGTACCACTGCCTTGGTGCTTGCTTTAGTCCATACAAGCTCCTAGTGAGCTTGCACACCATGTGTTCCTTGCCTGGAACCACAAATCCTTCCGGTTGCTGCATATAGATCTCTTTGTCCAGATCTCCATGTAAAAACGCTGTTTTTACATCCATTTGCTCTAGATGCAAATTCTCCGATGCAACAATACTCAACAGAATTCGAATAGAGGTTAACTTCACAACAGGAGAGAATATTTCAGCATAATCAATACCTTTCCTTTGTGAATATCCTTTAACCACTAAACGAGCCTTGAACCTTCTTTTGCCATCTGGTTCAGTCTTGATTCTGAACACCCACTTGTTCAGCAAAGCTCTCTTCCCTGCAGGTAACTCAGTCAATGCCCATGTGTCGTTCTCCTCAAGTGATCTCATCTCATCATCCATGGCTTGCTCCCACTTGATCGAATCCTCCACCTGTAGGGCCTCATCAAAAGACTCTGGTTCCCTCTCATCAGTCAGCAATAGATAGTGTAATGAAGGTGAATACCTATCTGGTGCCCTGATGATTCTGGATGATCTCCTTAACACCTGCTCAGGTGTAGCATGCTCCACTTCAGATTCTTCAGTAGGAGTTGGTTGAGTATCTGCTTCGACATCTCTAGGATTACTCTTCTCCAACTCAACCTCAACTCCCACTTGCTTTGTAATCTCTAGAGCCTTCTGCTCTCTGTCCTTGTACAGGACAGACTCATCAAATGTCACGTCACAATGTCTCAGGATCTTTCTGTTCTTGTCATCCCAAAACCTGTAACCAAACAAATCAGAACCATAGCCTATGAAGTAACACTTCACAGCCTTGGCATCAAGCTTGTCTCTCTTTTCTGGATCAACATGAACATAAGCAGTGCAACCAAAAGTCCTCAAGTGTGAGTACTTGAGTTCTTTTCCTGTCCACACCTCCTCTGGAATCTTGAACCTAAAGGAACTGATGGTCCCCTGTTGATCAAGTATGCATCTGTGCTCACAGCATCCGCCCAAAATGTTTTGGGCAGCCCACAGTGTATCCTCATACTCCTCGCACGCTCATTCAATGTTCTGTTCATCCTCTCAGCAATTCCATTCTGCCTTGCCTTACCAGGAACTGTTCTCATCAATCTGATTCCCTCAGCTGCACAGAATGCCTTGAACTCTGATTTGTCATACTCTCCTCCATTATCAGACCTTATGCATTTGACTTTCAAACCGGTCTGATTCTCAACTTCAGCTTTCCACTTCTTGAAGGTTGCAAACACATCTGACTTATGCTTCAAGAAGTAAACCCATACCTTCCTGCTGTAGTCATCAATGAAGGTAACATAGAATCTGGATCCTCCAAGTGATGATACTGGAGATGGTCCCCAAACATCTGTATGGACCATTTCCAACCGCACTTTCTTTGGCTCTCTAGGAGTCTTTGTGAAGCTTACTCTTTTCTGTTTGCCCATAACACAGCTCTCGCAAAGACCCATATCAACAGACTTCAGACCCTCTAATGCTCCTTTTGCAACCAGCATCTTCATTCCTTTAGCACTCATGTGTCCAAGTCTGTTGTGCCACAGACATGAACTGGAAGCACCTTCAGTAACATCGGCCATATTAATACACCCATCAGTGGTGCACAAGGTTCCAGATTTTGTGCCACGAGCTACTACCATAGCACCTTTCACAATCTTCCACGAACCTTTCCCAAACTCTGCTGCATATCCCGTGCTATCCAACTGACCAACAGAGATCAGATTTTTCTTGAGGCCAGGAATATATCTGACATCCTCCAATGTCCACTGGTTTCCCGAGGTGGTCTTTATGCAAACATTCCCCTTTCCTTCAATCTCTAAGGCTTTATTGTCAGCAAGATATACCTTTCCAAAATTTCCAGATTTGAAATTTTGGAACAACTCCTTGCTTGGAGACGAATGGAAAGATGCACCAGAATCCAAAATCCAAGATTCAACCGGGCTGTTCACACTAAGGATTAGAGCATCCCCAATGTCCTCTGCTGAATTCACAGAATCATTGTCATCTCCAAATTTCTGATTATGTTTTTTTTTTGGCTTTGTACAGCTCGTCCGAAAGTGCCCTTTTTCTCCACAGTTCCAACAAGTCACGTTTGATCTGTTCGGGGATTTTCCTCGATTCTTTGATTTTGATCGACCATGTTGATTTTGGCCTTTCGTCTTACTTCTCCCCCTTCGGTCAACGCTGAGAGCACTTCCGGATGAATCTCCCACTTCTCGTTTGCGAATACTTTCGCTAAGAACAACATCACGGATTTCATCAAACTTCAATTTCTCAGATCCACGGGAACTGCTAATCGCAGCAACAACAGTATCCCAAGACTCGGGCAGAGATGACATCAAAATCAACGCCTTAATTTCATCTTCGAAATTAATATCCACAGAATTGAGTTGACTCACAATCATATTAAACTCATTTATATGATCAGAAACAGATCCATTCTCAGACATCTGTAAATTGAACAATCTACGCATCAAATATACCTTGTTCATCGCCGATGGTTTTTCATACATGTTTGACAGTGCCTTCAACAGACCGGACGTGGTTTTCTCCTTCACGATGTTGAACTCCACGTTTCTTGACAAAGTCAACCGGATCAACCCAAGAGCTTGGCGATCCTTGAGCTTTCACTTCTCCTCCGTCATGGATTCCGGCATCACCCCGATCAACGGTTCGTGAAGACCTTTCTGGTACAGATAATCTTCGATCTGCATCTTTCAGAAACTGAAATCGGATCCATCAAACTTCTCGATTCCAAGCTTCGAACTATCCATCTTCAGTGATCGTGTTGAATCTCCTTAGCTCTGATACCAGTTGTTAGGATCGAATCTACACACACACTTTTCGGATGAAGAACACAAGAATTTTGAGAGAAGAAAGATGAGAGATCTAGAGAGAGAAAGAGAGAAACTTCTTTCGTGGTAACAACCCGTGAGTCAACTTCCATGGCGGTACGGTATATATATTAATAAATCAGAGTATTTTTGTTACAGAGAATAAATGGAGAATAAACATTAATATATATGACAGTACTTCAAATATTAATCAGGCTCCACAACCTAACATGAACTTAACAAATTTTGACTCGATTTTTCCTAGTGTAAAATTATTTGTTACCTTTTCCACTCCTTTTAAAATTATTCATAGACATTTTTCTTTTCGCCCTTTCAATTCTATGGTTGTTCACTTGTTTGGTGATTTAAGTTGTTTTGTGCAAAGTGTCAAGTGTTCTATAGTGAGAATTGACCAAATTAAACAATAATTTGACCCAAAATGCTCAAATTATTAATAAAAAGGATATTTTTGAATCAAACTATGCACATGATAAATTTTTATTCGATTTTCTTTGGTGTAACATTACTTTTTATCCTTCTCCATTGCTTTTAAATTATTATAGACATTTTTGTTTCTTCCCTTTCAACTATATGGTTGTTCACTTGTTTGATGATTTAAGTGGTTTGTGCAAAATGTCAAGTTGATCCAATTAAATATTAATATGAGCATTTTAGACAAAATTATTAACAAAAAAGATATTTTTGAATCAAATCATGAACAAAATTATTTTTTATTCGATTTTGCTTAATGTAATATTATTTGTTATCTTTTTCAATTGCTTTTAAATTTATTCCTTGATATTTTCCCCCCTTTCAACTCTGTGGTTGTTCGCTTGTTTGGGGATTTCAGCGATTTGTGCAAGGTGTCAAGCGTGACCCAAATACATAATAATATGAGCATTTAGGCCAAATTATTTAAAATATATATATTTTTGAACTAAACTATGAATACAATAATTTTTTATTCGATTTGTCTTACTGTAAAATTATTTGTTATCCTTTTCCTTTGCTTTTACAATTATTCATGGTTATTTTTCTTTCCTTCTTTCAATTTTGTGATTGTTCATTTGTTTGGAAACTTAAGTGGTTTGTGCAAAGTGTGAAGTGTTTTGCACTGATAAATGATCCAATTAAATAATAATACGAGCAATTTAGGCCTAATTTTTAAAAGAAAAAAAGAATTTTTTGAACCAAACTATAAACAAAATAATTTTTTATTTGATTTTGCGTAGCATATAAACTTGTTATCCTTTTCATTGCTTTTAAAATTATTCATGGACATTTTGTTTTCCTCCCTTTCAACTCTATGGTTATTCACTTGTTGGGAATTTAATTAGTTTGTGCAAAGTGTCAAATGTTCTTGACATGATTAAATAATAATATAAGCATTTTAGGCCAAATTATTAACAAAAATACATTTTAATCCAAACTATGAACATAATAAATTTAATTTTAATTCGATTTTGCTTAGTGTAAAATTATTTGTTATCCTTTTACATTGCTTTTAAAACTATTCATAGACATTTTTCTTTCCTCCCTTTCAACTCTATGGTTGTTCACTTTTTTGGGGATTTAAGTGGCTTGTGCAAAGTGTAGGTGTTTTACAGTGAGAATTGAATCAATTAAAAAAAAATATAAGCATTTTAGGCCAAATTATTAAAAAAGAGACATTTTGAACCTAACTATGAACATAAAATTATTCGTAGTGTTATTTTTTTACTGCTAATATTAGTGTAGTGAAGAAGTTACAACTACAAATTGTCTTCATTTGGAGTACAATAAATAACATCTAAGGAGAGGAAAAAACAATAAATATTTAGACATGTTTCCCAAGAAGAAGTTTGGCTTTTTTTCTTCTTCTTTTGCAATGACTTGTTTTAGTTGCACAACTTGCAAGGCAGTAATTTGTTTGGTCAAACTAAAACAGTAGTAGTTGTAATTGTAATTTACTTGAAAATTTTATTTTATTTTCTTATTAATTAAGTAGAAGTTATAATTAAAAGGGAAAAAAAAAAGATAATAATACATTTTAACATCAAATATGGACTATGTACACTCTCATATCATAAACATATTTGTTTGAGTCAACTAAAAGTAAATTTATTTTTTAATTATAAAAGAGTCTATTCAAAGATCGATAAATGAGTGTAATCTTCTCACTATTACGCATTAATTTTGGTCGCTTTTGAAAGGACTTTCCTCGCCTATAAAAGGACATAACTATGTGACTCTCTAACACATCAATTATCAATCGAGTTATTAGAGAAAAGCGTTTCTCCACTATAAGTCTCTGAAGTCCCTCCCCCCCTCTCCCCTCACCCTTCTTCCTTCTTTCTCAATGGATTGGCCTAAATTTCTAGAAAGTTCAAACCCCCAGGAGCCAACAATTGATCTGTATGGTGTATCACCTCATGATAATCATGAGGTGACTGCACAGACAGATAGGTGGACTCCTGAGGAGAAACAAGTTTTTGAAAATGCTTTTTCTAGGTTTAATAACCTAGGTTCTCAAACTTTTTTCGAATTTGTTGCTTCAAAATTTCCCCATAAATCCATGGAGGAAATGAAAAACCTCTACATAAACCTCTTTAAAGAGGTTGAAGTGGAGAATTCTTCGATAAACAAAAATGTGGTTGTTGGTGATGCTGTTGATGATTTTCATCAATATCAAGTGCCACAAGAAGATAACTCATCAGACAAGGAGGCTAATCTCAATGACACACCTCCTCGAGTCGAAACCAGTCATTCACGACGTCATCGACGGGGAATTCCATGGACTGAAGGAGAACACTCGTAATTAAATTATATTTTTTCTGTCAAAATTTTATTTATTATTTTGTGATTGATTAAATTTATTAAATTCCATTTTTTGAATATTTTCTTTTTAATCACGTGGCATGATATATGTAGGTTATTTCTTATGGGACTGAACAAATTTGGGAAAGGAGATTGGAAGAGCATCTCAAGGCACTATGTTGTTTCGAAAACACCAACTCAGGTGGCAAGTCATGCTCAAAAGTACTTCTGTCGTCGTACTAGTAAGACTCCAATGGATCGTCGTCGCCCTAGCATCAATGACATTCAAACTGTCACCGTTAATTCTATGAGGACGACAACAACAACAACTGTGACAATAACTCCTCAGATCAATAACACCATATTTGCTTCTAACAACAATTATCAAGTTGGTTCATCATCAAGGCCTTTTCGCTACTCTAATTACACATTTGGTGGTCCAACTTTTGCTAACAACTCCAATGGAAATTTTGGGAGATATCATCGAGGTGAAGCATCTGGAAGCAACTCATTCATTATGGAACAAAACAACAACAACAATCTCCATAGGCCTGTGTCACCTCGCCCTTTTCTTTCGATGTACTTGTCTTCTACTAGGGGGAATAACCCCCAAGTCTAAATAGAATAGGGCATCTGTTGTGTTCTAGTTTTAGAGTAAGAAAAAGTTTGGTGTTTTAGTTTTTATTAAGTCATAAAAGTGAGTCATGTATGAGTCTTTTTACTATAATGAATGATGAAATGTGAAACTGAAAAATATTTGTTTGTTCTCACAAGTCACAAACACAACTACAAAATTGTCTTCATTTGAAGAACAAAGTGACTCTTTAGATATCATTTATTGTCCTCAAAATGAAGACAATTTGTAGTTGTAAATTATTTAATTAAGTAGATAATTTAAGAAATTCAAATAAAACTTTGACTGAATTTTCAAATTTCATTTTAGATGAATATGAACTTTAACTCATATACAAAGAACTTACCGTGATATATATATATATATATATATATATATATATATATATATATATATATATATATATATATATATATATATATATATATATATATAGTAAATCAATACAAGATTTCTCTTGGATTTCTCCGTTATAAAAATAAAATGTCATAAGAATGTTGTGAGTCATGCCGGAACAATGAGTATTGATTATCAAAATTGATTTCAATGGACACATTAAATTTGGAACACATTGAAGTCTTTCAAAAAAATAAAAATATATGGATTAACACATCAAAATTTTAAAAAACCTCAATTTCTTTTTTATAATTTTGAAATGTCAAAAAATGTTGTCAGCCATAATAGAGTAGCAAGTATTAATAGCTATAGTCGTTTCAATTGGACACATCAAGTTTGGGGCAAAACGAAACCGGTTCAATCAATTCAAAAAATTTCTATGATCTATAACACACAATTGAAATTCCTATTTTCTATATGTTACACTCAGAATATAGTGAAGAACTTTCCTGTAAGAAAATTATTTAGTTATGTTTCATGATATTTAAGTAAAATTGACTAACTTTTCTCTCTAACAAAAGATAGTTTGTGATTCTCTATGATTGTTATTAATCGATGAAATTGACTTATTATAAAAAAAATATTTTAGTGAATTTTATGTAATAAATAAAAATTGAGTGATTATTCAATGGATTGACCTGAATTTCTCAAAAGTTTAAACTCTCAAAGATTACTGCACATGTAGATAGCTGGACTCTTGAGGAGAAACAAGTTTTCAATAATGCATTTACCAGCTATACTAACCTAGGTTCTCAAACTTTTTTCAAATTTGTTACTTCAAAATTCCTCCATAAATCCATGGAGGAAATGAAAACCTCTACATAAACCTCTTTAAAGATTTCAGTTATTTCTATTATTTGCATATAGATATCATTAATATTCTAATTTTGATATAGTGAAAATTCAATCGTTAGTTTCGATGAATCTTGAAACCAAATAAGTCACCTCCCCTACTACATGTAAACTGACTAAGCCAAAATAAATATTTTAGGGCAACTTTCACATATAGCAAATAAAAAATTCATATTTGTATGTTATAGCAAAGTTTGCATAATTGCGCTCCATAACAAACATATAACTGTATAATTCGCTATACATATACAATTGTATGATTCTCTGGCCTAAATTGTATAATTCGCTGGCATCACCATACATATACAATTGTATAATTCACTGGCCTAAATTGTATAATTCGCTGGCAAATTTTGGCAAACGTTTGCTATGGAGCACAATTAAATCAAACCCTAGCTACTCCATTTATTTTAGGTTATTAGTTTGCTATTATATACAATTATCCCAATATTTTTTCCGTCAAGAATTTTGTTTATTGTTTTGTGATAGATTTCAATTACTTCTATTGTTTACATGTAGATAACATTAATACTCTAATTTAAATTTAGAGAAAATTCAATCGTCATTTTCGATGAATCTTGAAACAAAATAAGTCACCTCCCCCTACTACAACATGTAAAACTGATTTAGCCAAAAAAAAAAAATCTCTGAAGAATTTTGTTTGTTGTTTTGTGTCAGTTACTTCTATTGTCAAGATAAAAAATGATGGAAGAAAAGTGAAGAAGGGAGAGACAGAAATAAAGAAAAGTATATATATATATATATATATATTTTTTATTTTTTTTTACAATTTCGATAAGAATATAACAATTTCTCATAAAAGAAAAACTTGTACCTTCAAAATTTGTAATTAATGTTATATAAATATTATTTAGGTAATTGACCCTAATATATATATTCATGTATACATTTTGTATATCTAACGCCAGGCAACAACAATTAGGTTTGGCTGATGGATCAAAGTAAAAGAAGCCCAAGAAATGCAGTAAAATGGAGTGTCAACAACTGATAGAAAAGATCACGAGTAGAATAACGAAGGTTTACTCAAAACAATTATCCTATGCAGAACGACTGCAAGTGATTATCTCAGTATTGTTTGCTATTCACAACTTTTGGGGTTCTGTGCTTATTCTACCACAAAGTGTATTAAAAGAAGTTGACAAGAAATGCAGAGAGAACCTATGGGGTAGCATTGAGGATAAGAGGAAGACACCATTAGTATCTTGGAACAAAGTGTGTGTGCCTAAGAAGTTTGGTGGACTAAATATTAAGGGGAGCAAGTTGTGGAATGTGGTGTATGTGGAAAAACTTTTATGGCAGTTAATAGAAAAAAAGGATGTCCTGTGTTAAATGGGTACATGGGGTGTATATGAAGGATAATCAAGATATCTGGAAGTATAAACCACCTCAAGAGTACTTTTAATAGAGAAAGTTGAATGCACTAAAGTGTGAGATGTTGGAGTGGTATTCTCAAGGAGAGTATGCCCTAACAACAAATGGGAAGTACTCAACAGGAGCTAGTTATGACGTATTGATAGGAATGCAGAGAATGTTGCGGAAGCCAAATATATAGAGAGTGATAGAATCACAACTGCTATATCTAAATGTAGCTAATAAATAGTAAATGAGACAACAACAAAAGGAACACCAAGAATTAACGAGGTTCGGCAAACTTTTGTTTTCTTTTGCCTAGTCCTCAGACACAACCAACCAATATTTATTTCACTCCAAAAGAGTACAAGTGAAATACTACAAGAGAGAAAGAAGAACAAATGCCTTTGGAGATGAGAAGACAAGTGAGTGGTGTGTTACAAATGAATTAGGAGCTACCTATTTATAGGAGTGAATTCTTCCTATTGATGTCATCCATGACATCACAATATGTCAAAAATGTCAAGATTTACCTTGTGAAACCAATTTATGGTTCACCTAAATTTCACCTACAAAAGATGCTATGTTGACTTTTCTACCAATGAAGAATTATCCTCCTAACTACCATATCTTCTCATTAATTCATTTTTGAATCTTGTCAAATTTAACAAATCTCCACCTTGGCAAGATTCTCCATTTTCAACTTTCTCTCAACAACAATTTTGATTGTGTCTTCAACCATAATCTTCAATGTTCAACAATGTTGATCAAGTTCAAACAATGTTGAAACTTGACCGCAGTCACCACTTTTGTCAACATATCGGCAGGATTATCCGTAGTATGAATTTTCTGTATTATGACTCCACCATCTTCTATGATTTCTCGTATGAAATGATATCGGACGTCAATGTGCTTCGTCCTTGCATGATAAACTTGGTTCTTTGCTAATTGAATAGCACTCTGACTATCACAAAATATTGTGATTTCTTCTTGTCCAATACCAAGCTCTCTAAGCAATCCTTGAAGCCAAATTGCTTCCTTCGCAGCCTCTGTAATTGCCATGTACTCTGCCTCAGTGGTAGACAAAGCAACTGTTGACTGCAAAGTAGACTTCCAACTAACTGGTGCATTTGCAATAGTAAAAACATAACCAGTAGTTGATCTTCGTTTGTCCAAATCACCTGCATAATCTGAGTCACAATATCCAACAAGATATTGACTATCTTTCTGCTCGAAAACCAAACCAACATCTACAGTATTATGAATATACCGTAGAATCCATTTTACAGCCTGCCAATGATCCTTTCCAGGATTGTGCATGTACCTGCTTACAACTCCAACAGCGTGTGAAATATCTGGCCTTGTGCAAACCATTGCATACATCAAGCTACCAATAGCATTCGCGTATGGTACTCTTGACATATATTCTCGTTCAGCTTCATTCTTAGGTGACATAGCATCACTAAGCTTAAAATGAGGAGCAAGCGGAGTGCTAACCGACTTCGTTTTTTCATTCATACCGAATCGGTTTAGTACTCTTTTCAAATATTCTTTCTGAGATAAATAAAGTTTCTTTGAATGTCTATCTCTTTTTATCTCCATGCCAAGAATCTTCTTTGCCTCACCCAAATCCTTCATCTCAAACTCCTTTCTCAGTTGAATCTTTAGCTTCTCAATTTCCTCTTGACTTTTAGAAGCTATCAACATATCATCAACATATAGGAGAAGATATATAAAGGAATTATCTTCAAGCTTGCGCAAATACACACAATGATCGTATTTGCTTCTTATGTACCTTTGCTGCAACATAAACTTGTCAAATCGTTTGTACCATTGTCTAGAAGATTGTTTCAATCCATACAACGATTTTTCAAGTTTGCACACCATATTTTCTTTTCCATCAACTTTGAATCCTTCTGGCTGAGTCATATAGATTTCCTCTTCCAAGTCTCCATGTAAAAAAGCAGTTTTTACATCCAACTGAACTAGTTCCAAATTCAACTGTGCTACCAAAGCCAACAAAACTCTAATGGAGGAGTGTTTCACAACTGGAGAAAATACCTCATTATAATCAATTCCCTCCTTTTGAGCATATCCTTTGGCCACCAATCTTGCTTTGTAGCGAACATCTTCTTGGTTAGGAAATCCCTCTTTCTTTGCAAATACCCATTTGCACCCAATTGCTTTCTTGCCCTCTGGGAGATTGGCCAATCTCCATGTATGATTCTGATGAAGAGATTGCATTTCTTCATCCATGGCATTCCTCCACTTATCTTTTTGTGAACTTTGGACTGCGTCTTTATAAGTGGTAGGAATGTCATCGGCTGCAATTGAGTTAGCACAAGCCACCATATCTGTGAGTCGAGCAGGTTTTCTTATTGTCCTTTTTGGCTTGCTCGTTGCTATTGATTCAAGTTGTGGTTGAGGTTCTTGAGATGGAACCTCCTCTTCGACTGGCTCTCCTTCAAGAGGAAAATCTTCTGTTGTTTCCTCGTTTGATCCCTGTGTTGGGAAAATTATCTTTCCTTCAAACTCCACCTGCTTTGAAGCACCATCAATTTGTTTGGCTTCTTCAAGTGTTACCTTATTTGTCAAGGCAGATTCATCAAAGGTAACATCCCTGCTGAAAATAACTTTTCTTGTCTCTGGACACCATAAACGGTATCCTTTGACTCCAGAAGTAATTCCCATAAATAAAGCTTTCTTTGCTCTTGGGTCCAATTTTGACTCTCTTACATGATAATATGCAATTGAGCCAAATACATGTAAAGAACCATAATCTTCAGCAGGTTTTCCATACCATTTTTCAAATGGTGTCTTCCCACCAATAGCAGCAGATGGTAGACGATTAATGAGGTGGCACGCATATGTTATTGCCTCAGCCCAAAATTCTTTGCCCAAGCCAGCATTGGACAACATACACCGAACTTTCTCCAGCAAAGTTCGGTTCATGCGTTCTGCCACTCCATTCTGTTGTGGTGTATTTCTGACGGTGAAATGTCTGACGATGCCATTTTCCTCACAAATTTTCTGAAAAAGATCATTTTTGTATTCTCCACCATTGTCTGTGCGAAGACACTTGATCTTTCTGCCACTTTGAGTTTCTATCATCGCCTTCCATTTGAGAAAAATTCCCAAAACTTCATCTTTTGTTTTCATCGTATACACCCACAATCTTCGAGAAAAGTCATCAACAAAGGTTACAAAATAGTGTTTCCCACCTAATGAAGGTGTTTTGGAAGCACCCCAAACATCCGAATGAACATAATCCAAAATACCTTTAGTATTATGGATAGCTGTTCCAAATTTAACCCTTGTTTGCTTTCCCTTGATACAATGCTCACAAAACTCCAAGTTGCAAGTTTTTACTCCTTTTAGCAATCCTTGATCTGATAAAGTTTTCAAGGATTTCCCTCCAGCATGTCCCAAGCGCATATGCCACAGCTTGGTCATTTCTGCCTCCTTCTCGTCATTGGATGTTGTTGCCGCTGTCCCAATAACTGTACTACCTTGATAGTGGTACATGTTATTATTTCTTCGAATTGCCTTCATTACCACCAGTGCACCAGAGCATATTCTCATCACGCCATTATCTGCAATGACTTTGAATCCCTTTGATTCTAGGGCTCCTACAGAAATGAGATTTTTCTTCAAATCTGGTACATATCGAACATCTGTTAATGTTCTACTTAATCCATCATGGTTCCTTAATCGGATTGAACCAACACCATATGCGGTAAGAGGATTATTGTTTGCAGTGTGAATAACTCCACATTCTCCTTCTTGTAAATCAATAAACCAGTCCCGATTGGGACACATATGATAACTACAAGCTGAGTCCATCAACCATACATCAGATGATTTGGATGGATCTGTTGTAACTAGTGAGTAATCGGAGTCATCACAATCAGCCACATTTGAATCCATGACAGCCTTCCCATTATTTGGTTTGGCTTTGCTATTCAACTTTGGGCAGTCTTTCTTCCAATGCCCTTTTTCTCGGCAAAAGGCACATTCATCTTTGCTGAGTCTCGATCTTGACTTGGATCTCCCTTTCTTCGTTCTCATATGATTTTGAGAACGACCTCTCGCAACCAGTGCTTCTGCTTCTCCGCCTTTTTGTTTTTCTCTCTTTCTTTGTTCATAACTGTATAAGGCAGAACAAACTTCTTTGAGAGATACTTCATCATTCCCATGCAGTAGAGTCGTTTCAAGATGCTCGAACTCATCGGGAAGTGAACTTAACAACATTAAGGCCATATCTCCATCCGTAAAAGTCACATCCATATTCCGCAAATCTGTCGCCAACTTATTAAAGCTGGTGATATGATCATTCATTGTGCTACCAGGAATATAAGTGAAGCGTAACAGTCTTCTTTTCATGTAAAGTTTATTTTGACTGTTTTTCTTCAAGAATTTCTCCTCCAATGAATTCCATAATTTATTTGCAGATGTTTCCTTCGTGTATGGATACTTTTGTTCTCTTGCAAGGTAAGATCGAATGGTACCGCAAGCAACACGGTTGATAATCTTCCAATCTTCTTCTCCTACACCGTCTGGTTTCTTTTCTTCAATGGCAATATCTAGCCCTTGTTGAAAAAGAACATCAAGGACCTCGCCTTGCCACATTCCGAAATGTCCTGACCCGTCAAAAATTTCAACTGCAAATTTCGCATTTGACACAATTCTTGTCATAAGCGAAGATGCCAATGATGACGTATTATTGACACTTGATGTGGACTCATCATTTTTCTTGTCTTCCATTTTACTACAAATACTATTTACTAGCTAACAATGCAAAGACCAAAGTAAATCTTTTTCTGATGTGGAAGTTCAGACTATGCTGCAACCACAGAGCATACTCAGATAATACCTTTGCTCTGATACCAATTGTTGCGGAAGCCAAATATATAGAGAGTGATAGAATCACAACTGCTATATCTAAATGTAGCTAATAAATAGTAAATGAGACAACAACAAAAGGAACACCAAGAATTAACGAGGTTCGGCAAACTTTTGTTTTCTTTTGCCTAGTCCTCAGACACAACCAACCAATATTTATTTCACTCCAAAAGAGTACAAGTGAAATACTACAAGAGAGAAAGAAGAACAAATGCCTTTGGAGATGAGAAGACAAGTGAGTGGTGTGTTACAAATGAATTAGGAGCTACCTATTTATAGGAGTGAATTCTTCCTATTGATGTCATCCATGACATCACAATATGTCAAAAATGTCAAGATTTACCTTGTGAAACCAATTTATGGTTCACCTAAATTTCACCTACAAAAGATGCTATCTTGACTTTTCTACCAATGAAGAATTATCCTCCTAACTACCATATCTTCTCATTAATTCATTTTTGAATCTTGTCAAATTTAACAGAGAAAAATGAGGATAGCGGAACTGATAAGAAACAAGATCTCTCAACCAAAGCACACATTTATAGTATGGTTAGCAGTACAGGGTAGATTGTTACAAAAAAATAGACTACAAATGATGAATATATCTGTAGATAACATAACATACAGCTTGATGACCATGCTATAGAGACACAACACCACATTTTCTCTGAATGTAACTGGACTAAAGGACTCATTACAGCAATGACTCAGTGGGCTGGAGTGTAAATTTCATCAGGGAATGTCAAACAGGTGTTGAATCGAATCAGGAGGAAGCATTGGAAGCAACTTAACAAGGAAATAATTGCAGCACTTTGGGGTTCAATAGTTTATCAAGTGTGGCAGGTAAGGAATTGGAAACTGCATAGGGGAACTACTGTCACTATGGAAACTACAATCACACTTATAAAGCTAAGTTACAGTGTTAGATTAGATATGGTTAGAAACACTAGGAAAGACCAAAAATGTGATTTGTAATTTCAGCATTTTGTTATGTAACTAGAGATATGTTGGAGGTTTTGTAATTTCAGCATTTTTTTATGTAATTAGAGATATGTTGGAGGTTTAACTCAAATAACCCTTCTTCGGGGGTAGCTGTAAAGTTGAATGCAATTTAGATGCATTAATTTGGTTGTTAATGGTAATATTTACATTTGTTAAAAAAAAAAAAAAATCAAATTGCATTTTACATGAATATGAACTTAATTCATACACAAAGACTTAACTTGAACATATTTTATTAATTAAAAAGCTGGTATATTTGGTATTCCAAATACTCTATTACATGGGACGAGATATATGTATCTGATGAGTTTCTAAGATATATAGACAAATCTCCCTCACCTCCTTCCTATTCTCGATCATCTATCTCGGTATTTCAATGTATATAAATGTATTTGACTTAAATCTGGATAAAATAATTAATTAATGACATAAAATATAATTATTTAAAACTATGAAAAAACTAGTAAATATGATAGAAATATTTATGTAACTATGTAGTTTCTCAATATTTAATTTTTTTTGTCGGTATTTGTTTTTATATAATTTAGCGAATCAACTAGAGATCATCTACACTTATAAACTTTGACCATAGTATATGAGCTAGTTTTAGTAAATATGATAGAAATATTTACGTAATTAGATAGTTTTTTCAATATATATATATTTTTATCAATATTTGTTTATATATAATTTAGCGAATCAATTAGTGATTGTCTACGCTTATAAACTTTGACCGTTGTATATGGACTAGTTTTACTAATAACATTCCAAAGTTTAAAATGAAAATAACATATTCAATTCAATATTTTTATTCCCCGTCCATGATAGAAAATGAAAAATATGAATTTTCATAGTTCTCTTTCTTTAGTCCCTTCATACTCCCTATTAACTCGAAGAGCATCTCTATTTAAATTAGGAGGCAATGAGTGTAATCTTTCACCAAGTAATTTTTGGTCCTTTGAATGAATTTTCTCAACTATAAAAGAACACAATTTTCACTAAATTAATATTTTAAAGGTGAATTAAAAAAAACATAGAGCCTCGTTATAATAGCATTTCTGTATAATAACATTTCTAAAAAGAATATTTTTTTTATATTACTTATATTTTATTTCTCTATAACAACAATTACATTCATTATACCAGTAAATTCTTTGTAGAAGTCCTTCTATAGTTATCATAGACAATTTTGTGAAATAATATTTTATAAAAAATATATTATGTATAAAATTAAATATTAAAATATTCATATACTCATCATTGACACCATATATATAGTAAATCTCAAGTAAGAATATTTAAATGATGTCCGTGTTATAGTCACAACTTCACGAGGAAGGACTTACTTTTTTTTAGCATTCATACTCTTTCCCTCTGATTTTCCTGTGAGAACTATGTTTCCAACTTTCCAATTTTCTGCAGGAAACAAAAAAGGGACACCACTACACCTCAAGGTAATATCATGCACTCTATCTTAGGAATTTCTGTTTTAGTGAAAGACTCTTCAACTACTCCTATCTATGAAGCCTCTAGACACTACGATAGATGTTAGAAGAAGATTCACGATATTTTGACAAAATTGAAATGTAATTATGGAACCCTCCAGAAAGTAAGGAGACTTACCAGAGTTAACTAGAATGCAAATGGTATCAACGGAGTACCTGTTAATGACCCTGAACATCCGTATCTGCATCATAAAAAGATGCAGGTCAAATGAAGTCCTGTACATTGAATGTATGAGCATGTACGGGAAAACTGAAAGCAATAGTTAACTTAACTGAACAGGAGGAAGAAATACTCACCTCACCTCAAAACAAAGCAAAAATGATAGATGCAATATTTAAAACATTATAAAACAGGAGATAAAACTCAATGATGTATAGAAATACAATAACATACTCTTATTTGGAGATTTTTTAATCGATAACCATCACTAAGAGCTATGAGCTATGTGATGATATAACGTCTCACCCACACTACCAAAATTGTCTTATACCTTGACGGGGTATAGAACACCTCAACGATAGATGTTAGAAGAAGATTCACGATATTTTGACAAAATTGAAATGTAAATACGGAACCCTCCAGAAAGTAAGGAGACTTACCAGAGTTAACTAGAATGCAAATGGTATCAACGGAGCACCTGTTAATGACCCTGAACATCCGTATCTGCATCATAAAAAGATGCAGGTCAAATGAAGTCCGTACATTGAATGTATGAGCATGTACGGGAAAACTGAAAGCAATAGTTAACTTAACTGAACAGGAGAAAGAAATACTCACCTCACCTCAAAACAAAGCAAAAATGATAGATGCAATATTTAAAACATTATAAAACAGGAGATAAAACTCAATGATGTATAGAAATACAATAACATACTCTTATTTGGAGATTTTTTAATCGATAACCATCACTAAGAGCTATGAGCTATGTGATGATATAACGTCTCACCCACACTATCAAAACTGTCTTATACCTCAACTAAGTGTTCGTCTAAAAAGTACGCTCATTTACCCATGTTGGCTACATGATTTATGAGAAATGTGAGTTGTCTAAACTCATCCCATATCGATTCTCCTATTTTTAAGTGCTTATTTAAGTTGATTTTGTGTTCATATGTGTTAAATGCATTTGATATTTGTGTACATATAAAGTATTTATCTAATCCATTAGAGATTGTCTACATCTATCAATTTTAACCAATATCTAATTCAATTATATTCAATAACATACTAAAACTTGAACTTAATAGAATATGGCCAACTTAATATTTATTTTCTTAATCCATAATAGAAAAAAGAAATATAAATTGCGTTTTCTTTTAATTGATTCTTTCAAATATTGAGCAAAGGTATGAAATCATGGATGGGGTAGAAAAATATTGAGTTTACAAATTATTTTCAATTAAAGTTTTAAAATGCTATTGAATAAAACTTGCTCAAATACTCTGGTCAAAATTGATAAATGTAGACAACTTCTACGTGATTAGATAATATAATAAGTATAGATAACAATTCAAAAGAGAAAACAACATTTTTTCCTTGTTTGAAAAAACTCATACTTCATTCATAATATCAAACAAACTCATATATTATGCCTTGAACAATAAATATCCCCCCTACACCAAAACCCACCCAAAACTACAACACAACAAAAAAAAAGTTCACCCCAAAAAAAAAAAGTCTAAATAAATGACTTATTTGATTAGTGTTCACCATTGTTCATCCCAGGAGAAGGCAGGTACATTGAAAGGAATGGATCAGGTGACATTGGCATAAGGAGATTGTTGTTGTTGTAGAGGTTATTTTCCATACCGAACGAATTATTGTTATATGCTTCAGCCTGGTTTAAACTCCCAATAATGTTGTTGTGGAGGTTTTGTTCCATACCGAACGAGTTATGTTATATGCTTTGGCCTGGTTGAAACTCCCAATATTGTAGTTATTGGGATTATGCTCCATAGAAAATGAGTTGTTGCTATATGTTTCAACCTGATTGAGTCTTTCAAAATTGTTCAAATAATTATTGGGGTTTTGCTCCATAACGAATAAGTTGTTGTCATATGCTGCAGTTTGGTTGAATCTCTCAAAATTGTTGTTACTAGGGTTCTGCTCCATAACAAACGAGACTTCAGCCTCATTGAATCTCCCAAAATTGTTGTTATTAACAAGTGAGTTGTTGTCATTTGCTTTAGCCTCGTTCAATCTCCCAAAATTGTTGTTATTAACGTTAGGTTCCATAACAAACAAGTTATTGCCATATGTTTCGCCCTGGTTTAATCTCCCAAAATTGTTGTTGTTGGGGTTCTGCTCCATAACAAATGAATCGTTGTCATATGCTTCAACCTGGTTGAGTATATCAAAATTGTTTTCATTTGGGTTCTGGTCCATTATAAACGAGTTGTCATATGCTTCAGCATGGTCGAGTATCTCAAAATTGTGGCCATTGGGGTTCTGGTCCATAACGAACGAGCTATTGTCATATGTTTCAACCTGGTTGTTGGGATTGTTGTTTAGATATGGCACACCAAAGGTGTATGGGTAAGATTCATGTTCTAAAAAAGAGGCAATTTGATAGTTATTAATATAAGAAGGCATGTCATCATTGACATGATACATGGGCACAGTTATTGGTGTCATAGGGTTGGATGTGATAGTTCGAATATCATTTATACTAGTGCGACAACGTTCTAATGGAGTTTTACAGTTCATGCGAGAAAAAAACTTTTGCGCATGACTACTCACTTGTCTCGCTATTTTTGAAACAACATAATCCTTCGAGATATCCTTTTCCAAGATTGTGCAGTCCGATGAGAAATAACCTATATATACATATATCATGATTAGGAAAAAAATATTGGAGAAAGTTTTTTTAGGAAAATAATTAGGGGGAGGATCACAATCGAATCGAACCCATACCCTAAGATGAGAATTCAGATAGTCAACCAACTGAACAACTAACATGGAATTTCGTGATATACAATTATTATTTTTTGAACAAAAAAATAGATACATAACTAATTTAATTGAGTTTCAATTTATGCTCTATCGGTATAAAAAAAGAATCTAAATGAATTAAAAATTTACCAAGTAAGAAGCAACAACGAACTTTGAACTCATAAAATTAAATCTAACATGTAAAAATTTGTGATGAGTCATAAATCTAAAGAATGCAAATATTTATGTGTAAGTTTCTTAAGAAAACAAGCAGAATTTACCGATGTTCCTCTTCCGTCCATAGAATCACCTGTCTCCGACGTGGTGGTGTGTCATTATGAATCTCCATGTTTTGATCTTGAGGTGATAGTGTGTCATTGAGAACCTCCATGTTTTGAACTGGAGGTGGTGGTAGTGTATCATTGAGAACCTCCATGTCTTCAACTTGAGATGGAGGTGTGACATTGAGAAACTCCATGTTTGAGTTATTTAACTCCATTGATAGAAAGAACAAAAAGCTAGCATATATGGTACAAGAGAGGTGTTATAATTCATTTTGTACAATCAATTGTTTGTGTTAAGAGTCAAAATAGTTGTGTCCTTTTATAGTTGAGAATTTTTGGTTTGGTAGACTAAAATTGAATTCTCGTTGTCTGTAATTTAATGACTTTATCAAATAATGTTGTTGTCCGCGCTGGACAAAAGATTTAGATTCCTTAATCAATCTTTATATGGATCCTTCTAGAATTCATTAAGTAAGTTATATTTCCAGTGAAATCAAATGAAGTGTTTATGATATTGTTCGTTTGATTTCACCAAAAATATAACTTAATAAATTCCAGAAGCATCTATACAAAAATTGATTAAGGAGGGTAAATTTTTTGTCCAGCTCGGACAACAATATTATTTGGTAAAGTCATTAAACTATTGACAATTGAATGTACTCTCACCGTTGAGAATTCGATTTTACTTTACTAACCCAAAAATTCTCAATTATAAAAGGACATTACTATTTTGACTCTAACACATCAATTGACTTTACAAAAAGAAGCATAACACCTCTCTCGTACCATTCATGCTAGCCTCTTATTCGTTCTATCAATGGAGTTGAATAACTCAAACATGGAGGTTCTCAATAACACACCACCACCTGAAGTTGAAAACATGGAGGTTCTCAATGACACACCACCACCTCAAGCACAAAACATGGAGGTTCTCAATGACACACCACCACCTCAAGCACAAAACATGGAGGTTCTCAATGACACACCATATCAAGTTCAGAACACGGAGGTTCACAATGGTACACCACCACGTCAGAGACGGGTGATTCTTTGGACGGAAGAGGAACACCGCTAAATTTTGTTTGTTCTTTTTTTTTTCCAGAAACTTACACATAAATATATGCATTCTTTATTTTTATGTCTCATCACACATTTTAACATGTTAGATTTAATTTTATGAGTTCGAAGTTCATTGTTGTTTCTTACTTGGTAAATTTTTGATTCATTTAGTTTCTTAATACTGATAGAGCATGAATTGAAACTCCAATAAATTAATTATATATCTTCTTTTTTTGAAAAATGTATTAATTAATTATACATCACAAAACTTAGATGTCGTAGTTCATTTGCTTGACTATTTGAATTCTCAACTTAGGGTGAGGGTTCGATTCTCACATTGTAATCCCTTCCCCGTTTCCCTTTTCCCCAATTTTTTTCTTAAGAAAACTCTATACAATTTTTTCTTCTAATCATATGGTATGTATATTTAGGTTATTTCTCATCGGACTGTACAATGTTGGAAAAGAAAAGTGGAAGGATATCTCGAAGGAGTATGTTGTTTCAAAAACAACGAGACAAGTGGGCAGTAATGCACAAAAGTTCTTTTCTCGATGAACTGTAAAACTCCAGTAAAACGTCGTCGCGCTAGCATAAATGCTATTCGAACTATTACATCTAAACTTATGACACCAATAATTGTGCCTAAGGATCATCAGGACAATAGTGACATACCTACTTATATTAACAACCACCAAATTGCCTCTTTCTTACGGCCTGAATCTTACCCTTACACCTTTGGTGTACCATATCTAAACAACAATCCCAACAACCAGGTTGAAGCATATGACAACAACACGTTAGTTATGAACCAAAACCCCAATGGCCACAGTTTTGAGGTACTTAACCATGTTGAAGCATATGACAACAACCCGTTCGTTATGGACAAGAACCCCAATAACAACAATTATGGGAGACTCAACAAGGCTGAAGCATATGGCAACAACTCGTTTGTTATTGAGCAGAACCCCAATAACAATAATTTGGGTAGATTCAACCAGGCTGAAGCATATGACAACAACTCGATGTTATGGAGCAGAACCCCAATAACAACAATTTTGGGAGATTCGACCAAGTTGAAGCATATGACAACAACTTATTCGTTATGGAGTAGAACTCCAATAAAGACAATTTTGGGAGATCCAACCAAACTGAAGCATATGGCAACAACTCATTTGTTATGGAACAGAATCGTAATAACAATAATTTTGGGAGATTCAATCACGCTAAAGCATATGACAACTCGTTTAGTATGGAATAAAACCCTTATAACTACAACAATCTCCCTATAACTACAACAATCTCCTTATGTCAATGTCACCTCATCCCTTCCTCCCTTCCTTTCAATGTACTTGCCTTCAACTTTGATAAACAATGGTGGACACTAAACAACTAAGCCATTTATTTAGAAATATTTGTTTTTGTTGGGTGAAACAAATTATAGTTGTGTTGTAATTTTGGCTGGATTTTAGTGAGGGGGGAGGAGGGGGGGGGGGGAGAGGGGGAGATTTAATGTTCAAGACATAATATATGAGTTTGTTTGATATTATGAATAAAGTATGAATTTTTCATGTAAGGAAAAGATGATGTTATCTCTTGATTGTTATCTATACCCGTTATATTATCTAATCACTTAGAAATTGTCTACATTTATCAATTTTGACCAAAACATTTGAGCAAGCTTAAGTCAATAGCATTTTAAAACTTTAATTGGAATAATTTTTTAACTCAATAATTTTCTACCACATCTACGATTTCATACTTTTTACCTATTAAAAAAAAGGCAATGAGTGAAAATATATTTCTTTTTCTATTATGGATTAAGAAAATAAATACTGGGTTGGATATATTCTATTAAGTTAAAGTTTTAGTATGTTATCGAATAAAACTGAATTAGATATATATTGGTCAAAATTGATAGATGTAGACAATCTCTAATTGATTCGATAAATATTTCATACATATACAAATACTAAATGCATTTAATGCATATGAACACAAAACCAAATTAAATAAGCACTTAAAAATATGAGAACATAGTTAACAAATCAAAATTTGTGCACTCATCACAAGTAAAATTAAGCAGAGCATCTCAAACTATAACAATAGAAACACTCTAAAAGAGCATGCAACATAAACCACAAAACTCACAGATGTAATTACTGTCCATCGATGACTTCTTTATTTCAACAACCAATAGCACTTGGTTGAACATCTCTCAAACAGAATACGGTGTCAATAACAGCCAACTCTGTTGTTGTAGTGTCTGAGCCACAAAATGCTGTCCAGTCATTAACGGTCAATCCAGCAGCAATCACATTACTACCCCTATTCACAGTCCATCAAGATAACATAATATCATATGGAGGACACTTCAGATACAAGAACATTTTACATAAAGGATTAAGAAACAAACTTTTTTTTGATTAGGACTAGGACCACAATTTTCAAAGATGTTTTCTCTAGTTATGCACATCCCACAAAACATCACAATCAGCAAATCTGACTGCTCTAATTTTAACAGACATTTTGTGTTTTCTATATGAAACAGAGAAAAGACCAATACATAGATAATTATTGACAACCAAAACATCACAACAGCTAGTTAATGCACGACTCAAATTTTGACCTGTAGGTTTGCTCAATATCCGGAATATGTAGGGAGGGAAATGAAATTTCATATACCACATAATTTCATCCCATTCTATAGGAAAAGACACGAACAGAATACGTTGTCAAGAGAAAGATGTATAAGAGCAATATGATCATTGCATGCTATGCAGTTTCCCAAGGCAGAATGTGTCTCGTCGATGCATTGTACCTCAACAGAATCGGGCAGACTATTTCTCCAGTGCTGAAGTTCTTCAACCACCGAAAGAGACACAAAGGCAGATGTAAAATCAAGGGAAAAGGTGAATGTAAGGTAATTTGACCAAGTCACATAAATAAACATGAAATGGTAGAGCGAAACATTAGCCTAAACGAAAATCAAATTTTCAATATTTTGTTAGTTTATGTAGATATATCAGTCGCCTCCAGTCCCAAAAATGATGCAAGGAATCAAGGACAGCAATGTTGTAGACCGACCACTAATGAAATTGTTTTCTTCTAACCCACTAATTTTGTCATAGCAAGTCCAATTCATATCCATGCCCGACATATAGATAAGTATTCCAAAGGCTCTATTGAATACAAGCGAATAGAATTACATGTTCGCACGATCAACAATTATTGCACTGTAATAATTACCATCACAAATGAAAAAGAATATTCAAAGAAAACTAAAAACTAAAACTGAAATGCCTAAGATAGAACGAATGATGTTATTACCTTGAGGTGTAGTGATGTAAGGCAAGAGAAGCCCATTTTTGTTTCCTGAAGAAAATTGAAAAGTTAAAAACTTAGTTCTCACAGGAAAATCAGAGGGAAAAAGGGCCTTGAGTTCCAGAATATAGTTTAAAAAATTGTTGAATACCAGCACAAAGTCTTCCAACCGACCAGCTTCCATTAATAGTTGTTTGAATCACTTGAAGCCTCGAATATGTGCTAACTCATCCTCAAATGTACTGGAAAGAAATCACAGAAATTACAACTTTTTCTATAAACAGGGAAATTTAACAAGAAAGACTCAGTATTCATCTTTAAGTATTTATATTCACTTCATCTTTCCTTTTCTTATTGTTCCACATTAAACGTCCAACCTTCATTTGCACCCGAGGCCGAGAGTGTGGTCTAGTGGGTAGATTGTGAATCATAAGGTCTCGCGTCCAAATTCTAGCAGACAAAAAACACAAGGTCATTTCTTCCCGTCTATCCTAACCTTAGTGGACAAAGTTTTGTCGAGGTGGACGAAAGCTAGCCCAAACTCCACAGTTATCGAAAAAAAGTTCAGCCTTCATTTTCTTTCTCTAATATTTTAGTTTATAACTGCAGCTTCCAAAACTATGAGTTTGAAAAACAAGAAAGATGAACCTGTGGAAGTTTTGAGAACCCCCAATTCCAACTAAGCAGTATGCATTGGTGAGCTTGGAATAAACTCCAATATCACAAGAATTCTCAAATTGCAGCCATACGTTTTTAAAAAGAAAACTTCACACACAGAAAATAATACTATGAATTGAGAATGAGACAATATTATGTAACTCACTAATGGCCATTACTAGCTGAAAAGGGCAGAGCTGAAGATTGTGCCAAAATTTTAACAATTAGTCGAAATCATCAAGAATACTTACACATACTATTTACTTTCAAATTCAGTAAATACTACATTTAACACAAGTGTAAAATATTTCATTATATCGGACTTACTATTGGCCATCTCTTAATAAGCAAATAAGCAAAGGAACTCAACTTGTAGAATCACAAGGAACTAGGAAAAAATTGGAGTTAGTCCCTTCAACAACAACAACAACAATACATCCCGTGTAATCTCACAAGTACAGTCTAGGTCCGGGGCAAATTTGTAGTAAAAGATTGGGTGCATTGAACCCATTGTCTCTCCATAAAACTAGATATTTTAGGTATATATTTTTCCAAATTGGTATATATTATTATCTGCTCGCACCATTGAACAAAGACTACATGATGCACTCTAGAGATCAATTCCGTGTAAATACATCTTTTCCATTCTTTTTTGGAAGGGCATCCATGTTATAGAAATTCTAAATTCGTGGGTTGTATGTAGAAGCTCGACTCAAATATTAAAAAAACAACTATGTAAAACAAATACGGAAGCGAAGAAGTTATGGTAAAGATAGTTAATGCGAAGTAGAAAAAAACAGAGTAGTGGAATTCAACTTACAATTTTCTAAAACTACAATAGGAGTCGCCGGAAAAAACTTACAGCGAGAGAGAGAGCGTGGAGCCGTTTACTTGTTCTGCAATCTTTTTGGTAACTGAATATATATATAGGTTTAAGTAGGCTGTGGGCCCAAATCCATCTTGTTTTGGGCTTTTACATTATTGCGGCTTTTAACAAGGAAACTTATAATATATTATAATAAAAAAATATTTATCATTTATAGCAATAATATTTTTTTTATTTGATTATTTTTATTTATTTATAATACAAGTTTAATACATATTATAAAGATAAATTTATTATTCAAATATAATACAAGTTTTAATGATAGATAATACATTTATCACAGATTTTAATACACTTATAATACAATGTGATAATTTTTTACCAAACAAACATAATATATTTCAAAAAACAAGTATAATTTAAATATATTGCATAAATAATTCACTTTTAATACATATTATAGATTTATCACAATATTGCTATAAATGGTAATAAACAAATAGTATCGCTAAAATCAATAATTATTTTTAAAAATGTATTAATTCATGTAATTTGTAGTAAAAAAAATTTTAAAAAATATTCTATTTTCTCCGTTATATTCACTGAGTTTAAGAAAAAATAAAAGGCTTTTAAATTTTGTAGTCTAACTAAGAATGAAAGACTTTTGAATATTGTAATCTAAATACATAATATGTGATAGAATTTGTGTGGCTATTAATCATTTTATTAAAAGTAAATTACATATTTTAAGATTAAATTGTTACTTATTTATACAAATATGTCATTTTTTTAAATTGGCTAAAAAAAAAGTAAGTCATATAAACTAGAATAGAGGAATATAGAACAATTTTCCAATTCACAATTTAAGATATATATACATATGGATATAAAAATTCAAAATACACAATTTACATAATTGTATACTTATAGACCATAGGCGGCTAGCCGTAGCCGCATATAAGCTACGCTCAATGCGGGATTTCTTTATGAAAAGGGCTTTAAGCCTTCACGCAAGCAAGCACGAAGATATCGCATCGCTTCCCCCGACCGACTAAAATACAACAGTCGCGACCTACTTACTTTGATTCAAAAGAAAGCGAAGAGTTTGTCAACAAGCAAACAACTTTCTATCATAATTGCGAATATCATTTTATCGTTCAACTAATTAAACTACTAAAATTTTTATAATTAAGTAAATATCTAATAATTGAGGAAATAATAATGGTCAACTTAGGACTAGAGATCTCAATTCACAAAGTTAGTATATAGAGCAATCAATTCACTTCGTAGAAATTAGAGGATCGCAAATCTGATTTCCGAAATATACGGCTAAACAAATTTTGGTTTCTTGAGCACCAAGTCGCTTATTTTTGCATATTTTTTATGGATAGTCAGAAATTTATATTTATATTAAATGACGAGATTAATAAGACAGATGGATGAATCGAATTGAAATTAAACATGTCAAAAATGGGCTATAGGTCAATTACTTGTTTAAAAGTTACTTGAGTTGTAACATGCTTAAAACATCGTGCCATAACTCAATCTTTTCAATTCTAACTAAATTTTAAATATTCTTTTGTTTCCTTATTATTTGTTTGCATACCTAATAAAAGTTATTTTTCTTATGTTAAGAATAAATTTAACATATCAAATAAAAATATTTTTAAAAAAATATATCCAAACAAAGTTTCCATGGTACAATCTAAATTGCATGTCATTCCTATTTTAAAATTGATCGAATTAAACAAATTAAAATGACTCGAATTGATAAAATAAGTGGATCATTAACCTTTTTCGAATTTAAATAAAGTGAACCCATCATAAATTTATGAACTAATTTTACCATCTCTAAACGAGACGTATGAAATTGCAATACACCATATTTGTGCTGTTCACTTGTCAATTGCCATTAGAAAGAATAAAAACTTAAATGAGTAGTGTTACAAGCACACAACTTTAGGCAGTTTTTTTTTTTTGCTTACACGTAATTGTACTATCAAACATTTTTATTGTGTTTTCAACTAAAATTGAAGGGTCTAATGGAATGGGCTAAAATTACACGACATTCTCCTACTATTAATTATTATTACTTCTCTTTCTTTTTGTTGGCTTATACCAAAGTTTCATGTATCAATTATCATAATTATGGATACACGTTTAAGCTGTGACCAAAATTGCAAGAAATGGACAATTATGTGGTACTTATTCGGATTTGGATGTAGGATACCGTGAATAAAATCTTATATTGATGATTAAAAAAATAAGCATCTTAATATTATGTGCAAACTTGATCAAAAAAAAAAATTCTCGTAACATATTATGTTAAAAGTAACTTTGAGTTATTTTAACAGAAGAATTGATTAATTTGAGATTAGCAGAAAAAGCGTCTCTCTCATTCTAGATGATAAGGGAGGTGTCATTGTTTTGGTGACTCTCACGGACCTACTAATCTAGGAAGGACATCATTAATTACTTTAATCGTTTTTAAAAGCATAATTAGTGCCAATATTATGATACTTTACAGAATAAAGTACTCAGCAACCATCATTATATTGACTTCCAACGTTAACAAAAGTATTGTATTTATAAAAAATCGTAAATATTTAATTATAAATCCGAATATATATTAATTTGAAATCATAGTGTGAGTTAACTAAAATATTTCCCTCAAATCAATTTAAATAAAGTCGCCGGCGTTGCTGCGGCGTAAGGTCAACCACGTTTTAATTAAATCATTTGTCTCGAGAAATAATAATTACTTGTATAAAATAGTATTATAATAAAAAATGATATAATGAGTAGAATATATAACAGTTGAGAAATGGCTGCTAGACTCTGGGCATATTTATATTTTTTTAATATAGAAATCTCACCAAAAAAAATTAGGTCAAGCATATTTGGTACAGAAAGTAATTGCCGCCGTAAAATTTTATCGACAACATTGCGTTTCTTAATCATCCTCTCTTTTTTTTTTCTTTCGAAAAGCCTGATTAAGAGTAGAGCAATCTCTATCGATCACGGCTTTAAGCCATCCTTTATTTGACCTTTAACAACATATTTCCTATTTAAAATATGACAGGATTCAAAACAAATTCGCCGTCGGTTGGATAATGACAAATTCATTGAGGCTGACTTTTGCAATTTATTCAACAAATCAGAAAATCATTGAATATATTGAAAGTCAAAAAATAAGATAAGATTTTACATCTCATTTCATATTTTACATAATCGAGGAAAATACAGGAAAGAGCATTAAAAGAATTATTATTACATGAAATGAGAATAAAAAACCACGTGGCAGTGATCTGGAACAACAAGAAAGTTGATTGAATCTCGCTGGCAAAAATGTTTTGAATTCAACTGAAATTTTTGCAGCTTTCGTCCAGCCAAATCACAGCTCATTTCCCTACAACGGATAACACACACATCATGTGAGCCGTTACCCCCTTACAACCCTTCATTTTCATTATTCTAATTAAAACACAAATCAGCACCATGTATCTCTCAAACGTAATCTAATTTGACTGAACACAAAGTTTAAGAGATAAAAGAAATTTAGTAAGAAGGAGAAATGTACAATCATACCAGAACATATCAGGCATTAACATAGTCCATACTGCCATTGCGCTGGCGTTTGTTGGAACTTGAAAAGCAGCATATATGAGTCCATGATTTCTTCTTCTTCTTTACGGGTTGCGTCTTTACATCTCTATTGGCAACCAGATCAGAAATATATTGAACAACAGCCTGAGGATCAGAGCAAATAAACCATTATTGATCGATAGATCTAATCATATTAAAACAACAAAATAGTTAAACGAAACAAAACTAAACCTGTGCTCCCTTCTCAGCGACACTTCCTGGTGGAACTTCCAAAGGATTTCCATCGGTTTTAAGGACCCGCAAACTTGAGAGCATCCTAAACGAATCTGGAAGAACGCGTATCTGGTTGTTACTCATGTCCAATTCTTCAAGCAACTCAAGGTTACCAATGGACCTTGGTAGTGATCTCAGGTCTGCAAAATTGTTGCTTATGTTCAGCTTTACCAGTGATGTAGCAAAACACAAGCTCTCAGGCACTGATTCGATTTCATTGAAACTAACATTCAGCTCTTTCAAACTTGTAAGGGATGACATAGTTGTAGGCAACAGCCTGATGTTATTGTACCGCGCAGTTAGAATCTCCAACGACTCAATTCGTCCCACTGCTTCAGGAAGAGCTTTAAGATGATTGTAGTCCACACGAAGCTCTTTGAGCGAAGTACATTGACCAATAGTGTGAGGAAGTTCCTCAAGGTCATTAGTTTCAACAATCAATTTCTTAAGACTTACTAAGGAGCCAATTGTCTCAGGGAGTACTGATAGCATGTTAGAGCTCAAATCAAGTTCTTGAAGGTGAGCTAACCTAGCAAAACTCGCGGGCAACAACTTCAAGTTATTTCCACTGAGATCAAGATACACCAAGTTAAGAAGATCTCCAATACAATCAGGCAGTTCAACAATTTTGTTTGAGTGCAAATCTAGCTTTTGCAATGATAAAAGCCCCCCTATGGTGGTGGGTAGGACCGTAATTCGATTCTCAGACATATCCAAAGTGATCAAACTAGATAGCTTCCCTATAGAATCTGGAAGCCATTCTACTTGATCGGATAACTTATTCCGAAGCATAAGCTCTCTACTTCCTTTTTTGGATGACACTTCAATCATACTAGCAAGCTTAATCAAACTTAATTTCTCACCATCTTGACCACTTATTGCCGACGGTTTTAAAGTGGAATCAACAATCTTAGGCCCTGATGAAGCATCCCCAGATCGAAGCCCAACACCAATTCCATCCACAAGAAACGTGGCTTTTGCCTTATTCAAGTAACTGTCGTCTCTACTATACAGTTCGGACGCTTTAATAGAGTCTTTTGAGTTATAAAAACTCGAGGAAGAAGCAGCCGCAGTTGTGGTTGCCGGAGATTCAAGGCGTCTGTTGCTGTTGCCGGAGAAGGAAACTTGGTTTGCCAAAGATAAATCATTAGGTTCAATAGAAGACGGGTCATTATCATGAGATTTAGAAGGCAAACATTTCATAGCTCTCTGAATCAAATCGTCGAACACACTGTGAATATTCTCGAGATCTAAAAGTTTCAACGCCTCCCTCTTTTGTTCTTTACTCTGCAAAAGAAGAGCGTTCCTCTGCATCTCTTGCAAAATTTTGAACAGCTCTTCTGGAACACCTTTCCTTTTATTTTGCCTCATGATAGCTTCTATTTTCAACTGATCTTCTTTCTCCAGATTTCCAATTAAAGCTCTTGCTGCTTCAACCTCATCAATCGATGGCCTTGTCGGTAGAGATCCATGAATTCTCATAATTTCTTGCACAATCTCATCAATAGACATTCCTAACGACCCCATTTTCAATAATTATCTGAAAATTTATCGAAAATAAAAAAACACCCACATAAATTAATTCAACATAAATACAACTCCTGCCACAAAATTAAACTCACACTACCCTTTTCCTTGTTCTGTATGTATTATTCAAAGCAAGGAATTTCACTTTATCCAAACCAATCAGCAGATCAAAAAAAATGAAAACCGCAGCTAAGTTTTTTCGTTTCTACAGGTTTCTAGAAAGCGCCAATCAACGATGACAGCAAATTCAAACCTGTACCCACATGAAAGCATGCAAAGTAAAGCTTATTTTTCGCCGTATTTTCCTATATGGAAAACAACTGTTTTCAAAAATACGAAAAAAAACACTCATAAAATTGGAAAAAAAAACAAAAAGCTCCAAACAATTATTTAAGGAAAGAAATTGACTCACACTAATTAGTAGCTTTTCTGTCCAAAGTAGATCAAAAAAATTTCTGAAAGTATACGTGAAATGTGGAGAACAGAGAGAAGAAGAAGAAGAAAGGGAAGAGAAAGGATGAGTTATCTTAAGACAGAAATGTGTCTTGTTCGGTTCTGTAGAAAATCCAACGACATCCATCGTGGGATACCAATTTATTTATATACCTAAAAAAAAGAAAAAAAATTCATTTCAATTTATTTATCATAACTTATAAAATTATAAATATTATCATATTGTAAAAATAAAAATAATTGGGCAGTTAATGATAAGACAATAATTTGATTCAATTTTTAAAATACAGGTGGACTCGATTATGACTGAACGGTTATTAAACGGAAATCCACTTATATTAGAGCAAAAAGGAGATATTTCCAGAAATGACCTTGAGGAAAATAGGAAATGACGAAATTAACCCTAGTTCTTCTAGGATTCTCTCGGACGGCTGATGGAAACTTTTTCAAAGTGACTCGACTGACACCCTTTTGATTTGATCTCACACTTCATGCTGCCGGTATTAAAATTGCGATAATTAATTTCGTTGGTCACTTATAAATTATGAATTTACAGCAGTAACATTATTTTTTATTTAATTTGTAAATAGTCAAAAGATCTAAATGAATATTTTTGACATTGTTACAAGTAGCAGCAACAATTGAGTTAAAAATAAAAAATATCATGTGAGTAGTCGTTATGGAGCTTTATGAAACAGTCAAATAAAATTCGACTATATATATATATATATATCCTCATTATACATTTGAGGCAAACTCTTTTATAGAAGTATGTAGGTTCAACGGTTAGTTGATAGGTACTTGGAATGGTCCTTGATGAATTAATGTTTTGCCTTTTTGATGTGTTAAAAGCAAATTTTTCCTAGAATTCTAAAGTTTTATAATGTAGGTGGTGTTTATATAGTTTGATCAATTACACGTCATTTTTATCATAGGCTTACTGATATTTGTTAAGTGCAATAATAAACATTCAAAGGTTGAGTACTTTGAGTTTAACATTCAAAGGTTGAGTACTTTGAGTTTAAAATTCAAAGGTTAAAATTCAGTTGAGTACTTTGCGTAATTTTATAATGCTAACAAGAACAAAATATTATTATACTGAAAACACGTCATCAACTTATTATGTACTCCCTCCTATTTTACGTGTCATTATTTTTTTTTTGGTCAGTTTCAAAAAGAATGTCACATTTTCTTGTATGATACTCTCTCCGTTTCAAAAAGAATGACCTCCTTTCCTTTTTAGTATGTCTCAAAAAGAATGACCTCTTTTTTTTTTTTTGGTAACAACTTTCCACGTGGCATGTTTAAGACCGCAAGATCAAAGGGCAATTTTATATATTTAACCTAACTTTAATTTAGGACCACAAGATTCAAAAGTCTTCTTTATACTCTTAAACTCCGTGCCAAGTCAAACTAGGTCATTCTTTGTGAAACGGAGGGAGTAAGTATTTAAAGGTACAATTTCTCTTTTACCCTTGTTGGTCCCACTTAATTTTTAAAATAGTATTTTAATACACTTATGAGAAAAGAGAAAAGTGAGTCTACTTTTGAATGACAATTTGATAAACATTTCAAAGTTTTCATTTATTTAGTAAATTATATGCGAGGTCAAATATTGCCACATATAATGGGAGGGGGGAGTATGATTTTTTTCTTTTTCTTTTTCACAATTCACCTAAACGATGTGAAATTTGTTCCTACTTATCTACTATTGCTATTCAGAACTACTATTTTTTTGTTCATATTACTGTATCTTATATTAACTTTGATACACGACATAATAAATAAAATGATAATTTATTATATGTTGAACAAATAAATTTATTGAGGATAGTTAGTAGTACTTTTAAAGCACCAAGAATCACGAAAAGATTTTAAAGTCCAAACCACATCAATCTTTTTCAACATTCATGAATTCAACTTTTTATATATATAAAAAAAAATTGTGGAAAAAAGTATGTTGTCCTTTTTAATCTACGTTTCAGATTCACCTAACAATTTAATACGACTAGTATAGTTTATATATCAACTATACTGCTTTCCACAGTCAATTTACGGATAAGAACTAATATTGCATGGACTATACTTTTAATTAATCAATTTTTGAACATGATTCATTAACTAAGGAAAATGTTGAACGTTTGTATATATATACTTTGTTGTTTAATCTGAGTTGTCACATGGTTTTGCAAATTGCAATAATATAATTCTCTCTTGCATGTTTATGACTAATTCAAACATTCAATTTATAAAAGAAATAAATTGAAGTGGAATAAATGCAACCTCTACAAAGGAATGAATTGAGGCAAGGTATTTTTAATATGATGCTAGTCATGCTACGAAAAATAGTTTTTGACAATATTTACACTTTGCGTGAAGGTAATAATTAAGGAGTAGTTTGGCCGAAGATATTAAATAAAATAATGTAGGTATTAGTTTTGATGTCACTGATTTTTTGTTTGATATATTTTACCCAATTTATGTATAAAGTAACTAAAGCAGTTATTAGTTAGGGAATTTTCACATATAGTCACTCATTCAAAAATAGCTTAATTATGTTTCATAGTCATAATTTGATAATTATGATTCATGGTTACATGTTATAGGTAGGAGAGTAGCGAGTGAGATTGGGAGAGGGAGGAGAGAGGTGAGCGAATGGATAGAGGCGAACTGTATATATATATATATATATATATATATATATATATATATATATATATATGTCAAATTATATATGTATATCAGTCAAATAAATTGTACATATGTTATTGGTATACATATGTATTTATATATCTGGTGAGTGAGATTAGGAAAAGGAGGAGAAAGGGCAAAAAATTGAATATATGTATATTGGTTAGATAGTTGTATACATTCATGCAATTTGAATTCGTATACAATTGAGTTGAGCTAAAATATTTATATTTATAAATCCAATCTTTCTCTCATTTATACAAACACAAATTAGACATTGTATTTGTATAGTTTGTGTCTATATATATAGAGAGAGAGATGGGGGAGGGGGGAAGACCTAGCCTGAAAAAATTATATTTGTATAATTATAAGTGTATATGAGTTGTATATTCCATCTCTCTCTACTTTATACACAAATTCCAAATAAATATATTAAATATAAAATTATATTACATTGATCATTAATTTTTATTTATATAATGATGAAAACAATGATAATAAAATAAGGAATATTTTTATTTTCCATTTTTCTAAATTGAAGTAGGATTAAAGTTTGCTAATTTTAAAAAATATTATAAAAAAACAATGTGTTCATAAATAATGTATTTATTTGTGAAATAAGTATTTTTGATCTATTAAATAATAATAAAGACAAATCTGAACTAAAATATTAACGATAAAAACATCTTTAAACCAATCCATATATATATATATATTTAATTTTAATTTTTATACACCTATCAAGCAATCTTTAATTTTAATTTTTATACGCCTATCAAGCAACCCTTGAGATGATGGTATAATAGGGTGGACACGATGCAAGAGAGATGTGATCAACATTTATAGTGAAACTTTGTCCAATGAATTAAATTTCTTTCTAAAAATAACTTTTTCTATATAAATTTACGCTCTTTTTTTTTTATCTTTCTTCAAACGCCACTTATAACATTATGCTGTATATTATTTGTCATATTTTAGATTTGAAAAGAATGTATTATCCATTATAGGAAAAGTATGGGGCCCAAGTAAGGTCCAGATGTGGTGGTTTGACAGAGCGAAACATCTTTGGAATTCGGTTGGATAATAGGCACGTGCACACGTATGTAGCCTGCCATTTCCACCTTCACGCCATTACCGTTTCTTCTGTTTCATTTTCTTTTTTCTCTTGTCATGCTAATAATAATAATAATAATATCGCATAATATATAAACATGATGCTAGCTTAGCAGACACTTAAAACTGAACAAATAAATCTTATATGACATAATACACGTAAAACGTTACATAAAATATAAAATTATCATATAAAATGTATCATATTGGATAAATATGTCATTTATTTTATTTTATATAAATTTAATTATCTACTTATAAATATTTAAAATAAAATATTATAATTATCGACTTAAAACACCAACTTAAAAGTCACATATTAATATAATAATATCAATATCTTCTGGTCATGGGTTGGCATACAAATTTTCTCGACATGAAAAGATGGCAACTTGACCATCCACGTGGACAGCCACACATGCCATGTCTTTCTCTATCCGTAAATGAATAAAAATAATAACACTAGATATACAATTATTCTTCACAAATATTACAATAAAAAGATGTGAAAATGATTTTGAAGAGCCATGCTGATAGATATATTGAAATCCTGTATATTACTATAATCTCACATGTACTAGCTATACATAACATATAGTATCAAATAGATTGTATATATCTCATGCCATTATAAATTTAAAAATATATCAAACAAAATATTAATGACAGAGCTAATACATTCTAATAACTGATCAGTATTCTTGCGAGCATACCAACTTTTTCTCTCCTGTCCCGTTCCTTTGTCTCCTTGTCTGCTTTTCGTTGCCAGGCCCAATCTATGTTACAAGACAGCCAAAGATATTTATATCTCTTTTTTGGAGACTTTGGGACAAGTTTGTATTAAACATCAATATTATATTTTCTCTATTTGAAAAAGAATATTTCTTTTTTTTTTTAATCTGTTTTTTTTGTAACACTTTAACTTTAACTTTTCACGTGGCATGTTTAAGATCACAAAATTAAAGGTCATTTTGGTAAATTTGACATAACTTTAATTTTAAAACCACAAGATTAAAAAGTCTTCTTTCTTTTTTTAAACTTCGTTCCAAGTCAAACTAGGTCATCCATTTTGAAACGGAGAGAGTATTTTTTATTTACATATACTGACTATACAATATAACATGTTAAAAAGTTAGAGAGAAAAAACATTGACTATACAATATAACTTACGTTATACATGAGTTATACATTAACTATATACTTATGTTACACTCAAAAAGTTGATTAATTTAATCATACACGAAATATATAGTGATAAAACATGAAGTATACATTAACTATTGGCATAATACATATATTGAACCTTAAACTTGGTTTCAAATTTTAACTTTGACCTCCAACTTTCATAATGCACAAACATACACTTTAATTATCTAACTTTTAGATAAATAAACACATGAGTCCTATATGACACAATACACGTAGGACAAAAAATGACATGTAGAACATGTGTGTCTATTTGTTCAACTTTATACAAATTTAAGTGTCTATTTGTGCACGTCCAAAGTTGAAGGGTATAAATGTGATTTGAAACCAAGTTAAAGGGCATATTTATGTATTATGCCTTAACTATTTAATCTCAATCAACTTAAAATCATCTCTAAACCGTTTCAAAATTTAGATATGACATCCTCTCGTTATTTTAATTTTTATATATATATAATTCGTTCGAAACAATTTACATTTTTTTTAAGTAATCAAGAAACAAAAGAAGAAGTATGAAAAATGGATTAGCAACAAAAAAAGAAGAAACAATGAAGAAGACCAGAAGCCGATGGCCATTTTATTTTTTTAAAAACAATATATAGACGAATGGCCATATAAAGTAATTTGTCAAAGTGTTGAAAAAGTGGTAAGTTAAGTTTAGGAATGTGGTATATTTTAAGCAAATATATATTAGTTAATTAATTATTATAGCTGTAGTTTTGGTTAATTAATATTCCCGATTAATATTCAGTGATAATTATGTGGACTGGAGTTTTGAATAGATATAATTCGCATGTTTGTATAATTTGAAATGTGTATAGTATAATTTGTATGATGTAATATTGTATAATTGTTTAAAGTTCAGATGTTTGCGTTTGTATAAATTCGTATTTTTGAGTTTATACAAAAATAATTCAATTATACAAACATAGTCGCTAATTATACAAATGAAACAACTTAAAATGTAGCTACAACCTATTAATATACAAAGTATAACTATGGAGTATAATTAAGTTTATTATTGCGAAAATTATGTGCTGATGTTTTGCACAATCCATTGCAGAAAAAATCAAGATCAAGCCCGTAGGTCCAAGAGGCTAAGCCTTAACAAATCCTTTGAAGGTATTATGGGCCGATAACGTTTTAGGCCCAATCAATTCACACTGATTCGGCCCAATTAACAAGAATGTTGAAATAGGCGCAAATTAAACTTTTCTCAGCCCTCAAATTGTTGCCACTGCCTGGCGCCGCTTTGGCTCCTCTCCAGCTCTTCCGGCAACTCACTTTCTCCTTCTCCGACGAAATCAAAGTGTATGATTCTCTTTTCTCTACGTATTATCTTTTTTCTGTATGTATTTAGTAGACAATAACACTTTTTTCAGCGAAATTTAATGGTAAAAAACGATTTTTTTGGTGAATTGGATTGTACCATTCTGTGATTGCCTGAATGCGAAGTTACTGATTATATCGGTGTTATTGCTGTCTTTGAATTGAGAAATACTTGTGATTTCAATCTTGAATTGAGAGGGCTCAGTGATTACAAAGACACAGCAAACCAGTCATTGTTTTGGAGTCACTTTTAATGCACATCTTATAAAGATTAAAGTAACAGTTTAGAACTTGATCTTAAATTAGAAGACTCTAATGTTATTCTGTCTTGTTGGATGATCATCTTTTTATAAATTGTACTTCTATCTTCCAAAAGAAAAAAAGAGGAGGAAAGACTATTGCAATGATGTGCATTTAACTTTTTTTTTTCTTGAATAAGCTTTGTTGATGAAATGATTCAAGGGGTTTTCTACATGATTATGTTTCACAGGAAATTTGCACAATATTTCAACGCAAGTCTACATAATGGGAATGGAATTACATGCTGAAAACGCGGGTTGTGCTGAGATGGAGATTGCTGAAATTACGGATTCAGATTTGTTCAAACTTGTTAGACATGCCCTTAAATCTGCTATCCAGGTTGGATACTTGGATACATATTTTAAGGAAAATTATGTTCTTATATAATTGCATTGGGTTGGGTTGCTGGTGTGCATGCCACTGCATGGGAAATCAAGGTTCAACTGTATGAGTCAAAATAAACCTTGAATTATTTATTTACTTTTGCCTTAATTCTTTGCTAGCCACGGTTTATGGTGGCTAAAGTACTTATCTAAAAACAAAAGGAAAAGCATTCTTCCTGCTAAGATGTCTCTTTTGAATAGTTGATTGAAGTCGACCTAGGTTCTCCAGATTGATTGACCTGGTCGAGTGTTGACTTCCTTGGAGATTAAGAGTCAAATGTTTGGATGCTAGATGTCTCTTTGTTATTCAGCAAGTGCTAGCCAGCCAAATAATTTCATTGATTCCTTTTGCTGCAAGTAATGTTTTTTTTTGCCCATCCCCACTTCGTTTTCTTTCCTGGCAAACATCTTCACAAGATGTGAAATGTATGAATCTTCTTAGTTGCTGTTTTCACTGGTGCATGTGCAATGCAACTTCCTTTATAGTTTCCACATATTTACTATAGCACTGTAAAACAATTTTTATAGCTGAATGTTGGTATATTAGGGTGATCCAGACCACTATGAGCAGCTTCTTAGTGTTATGCACCCTGATGAAGGCGTTATACCTGATGTGGCCCTACTGGTGGTATGTATTCCTTAGAGATTGCATATATATTGGTCATCTTCCAATCACTTTTTGTGTTGGTTTCTTTTACTTTGTATTTTAATTATTGCTTGATTTTGGATTTGCATTTCAGACATGTTTAAAAGCTCTGTCAGGATCAGTTTCTTGTCTAGACATTGTTCACCATAAATCTCTTATTGCATCTGTAAGTTCTAAATAACTGTATTGTCTCTCTTAATCTGTGTTTTTGAAGAATACAGGTTGGCGCTGGTAAAGATTGTATACTCAAAATGTCTTATCTGCTTGCAGATTTTACAAATGAGCATGTGGAACTATGGAACTGATGTAATGGATGCTTTGATGGAATTTAATATATCCTTGGTATGTGGCTCTAGTGTTACTATCTTCAGTGTTTTGGTCATTAGTCTGTATGATCATGACTCTTCTCCTACGCTGTAGGCTACATCCAGTGGGCAGTATGTCGATCTGTGCTTGGAAATGCTTGTGAGCAATTTTATGCCTCCTGATTCCTTCATATCATTGTTGAATCAGCCACGTGGCATTCTACGGAAGGGCCAAGTCATTGACCGTGTCCATTCAACATTAACATACATTGCAAAGTTAGTTCCTCTCTCGCCCTTGAGACTTGAGAGAATGATAACGGAGAGGATGCCACACATTTTCACAAAGGAACCAGTAAGTGCAGATTCATACTTCCTTTACAAAGAAAATTCTTCCATTATGTAGCTTATTGCAAGTGTTCCAATCCTACTGACTTTTGCTTGAACTAGTTAATCCTGCATTGCCAGAACCTCGTTGTTGATACACTTTCTTCTGTGTTGTGTTCCTTATTGCTGGAAGCTCCTAAATTCTAAGCCATGTTTCCCCTCCGTGCAGTTGATTTTGATATATGTGGAGAACATGTTAAAACTAGAGAGTGGAGCAATTGGTGATCTTGTTGGGAGAACAATGCTTGTGGCAATTATGGATAAGCTAATAGATTTGGATGTAAGTTGTTTGAAATCAATCCTTCACTCAGGCACTGTGTAAATTCTAAAAGGTGTTGCACTAAGTTAATTTGGTTCTTGTCCTTGGGTTTTCTTAGGTAGATATAGCATGGGATGATATCTTACAAGAAGATTTCACCAAAGGCATCTTCGATATGGAGCTGGGAGATCTGGAATGGCCAATGGATGATGGCCAGCAAAATGGTGATGAGGTGATTTTCATCTTTCAACTAATATGCTTCTGTGTTTTAGTGCTGGCATTGCCACTAAATTTGTTTCCTTGACTTCTTTTTTGTGTATGGGGGTGTTTTTCAGAATCACGTAGTTGTGTAAAAAAGCGATGCCCTGTTCATAATGTTGCATTATTCTGTTCACTTCTCTCCTTTTATTTGATTGAAATTTTTCCGTGAGGGTAATATGGAAGGAGAGGAAAAGGAGATCGTATGAGGGGAGGATGATTTTGTACATGCGTGGAGTAGCCTTGTGTCTCTAATTTCTTTTGGTGCATCCGTAAGGATCCTGTTTGGTGTTAGATGATTGGGTGAATTTTTTTATCGAACCATGTTTACCCCAGGTTTCTTTAATTTTGGGTATAATACTTGCATAGAGGGATTCCCTATATGAATAAAATCATTAACCTTATTAAAAATGATTGGTCTTAGTCTTGAAGAGACGTAGAGAAGGTAATGATTACATAATGATTCAGAAGAGGGTTTCCTAGAATGTTTCTACTTAAATCTGAAGTGACTGTCAAGTGTCAACCTTGAGAAAAATTTGCCTTTTTGACACTCTGCACAAACTTTAACCAGAGTTTAAGTGGTTTAAAGGACTATTTCTTCAAATCTATTTTTCCCTAATAAAAAGGTCAGTTTGCCCACAACACTATTTTCACCCTTCCCATATTCAAGTGTAGACAAATTTCCTTTTTCATGGTGTTGCTGAACCATTTAAAGGTTGTATTCAATTAGATTTGGGTATCAATACAAATAGGGTGAGTCATTCTTTCCTGTTGTGTTAAGTTCTATCCCTTTTTTTTCCCGATGAACTAGTCCGTGGTTGTCTTGTATCAATACAATCGTTACGAATATCAGAACTACTGTATTGTATTGTACGCTAGGCTTATATTTTATTGTTTGATTTTCATCCATTTTTTTATTTTTATTTTTTTGTAAGTAAAGTTATTTGAGGGCTCACTGTGGGGATTGAACCCACGACCAGTCGAGCACAAGGTTAAGGGCCGTACGGGTCTACTGACTGAGCTCATCCATATTTTTAATCTGGTATTGTCATCTGCCCTTTATATACTGACTAAGTCTTTACTTCCAGCTCCAAATTTCTTGGATGGAACGGTATTTTAGTGGAAATCTAAATGCTCAGAAATTGGATAGCTTAATCGTCCTTACCTTTCAACACCTTAACTTTTGCAAAGAGAGCGGACGCCTGAGTCAGGTAAAGTGAATGCATCAGCGTGTAATTTCTAACTCCGCTCCGTTCTTTTCTTACTTCTATTTTTCTTTCAAATGGTGTAGGTTTTTCATACTCTGCTCCAGTCTTTTCAGCAAACTGTTTTGATGGCATACAAGTCTAAATTTGCTCAGGTAACATGCATGATTATCATCCTCCGCTACATAGGCTAGTCTTTCTTTTCCCAGCACTTCTAAACTTGATGAACACCTTGTTAGTTAAGTTTTCTTACTTCCAATGTACTTATTGCATGTTTGAACTTAAATTTGTTGATCCTGTTATTGCAGTTTGTGTTGTTTTACGCCTGTTCACTGGATCCTGAAAACTGTGGTAGGAGATTTGCCGATACGCTATTTCATCAATTTAAGTCAAGTAAATATCCAGAATGGAGGTGAGGATTAAAGAATTTTGAATCTTGGGTTTCCTTTTCTTGTCCTTCCCACTTGTTTTGTTCTGTCTGAGTGTTTAGCATGTAACTCTTTATGATACTGTGTGGATGAACTCAAGACCTTTTCATCTTCAAAAATAATTTTGGAAGCTAAAATCAACGGTCTGCAGTCCCTGTTTATTAGAGACATTTTTTTTTACAAAACTCTGCATTCATCTCTCCTCTCTTTTTTAATAAATATGCTATGTGTTGGAAGTGTTTAGATTTTGTTGGGGTATTGCTTGGGTCTCCAATATTATTCCCTTACTGATCCTGCCATTGAATTTTTGTGCACTCAAAGTCAAAGTAGTATTCCTTACTCAAACTAGCAGACTTTCTGCATAGGCTGCTAATATAACATGCCATCAAAAATTCAAAATAGCGGTCCTTAAAACTTAGATTATCGTGCTTCAGTAACCCGTCAGTTGTGTTGTATAACACAGAAGGCATTTGCCATTTTTTTACTTGTCAGAAGGTTTGACGTGGTTTTTTTGTGATCTTTTGCTTAAAATTTCAAATGCAACTGAACACATTTGATACTCTCTTGAGTGTTGATAACTCTGATAGTTCTTTGCTTATTAGTTCATCGGGGGTGGGGCTGTCTGGTAGTTATATATCTTTTAGTTATATTCATTTTGTTCATGGCTGTTTGGAGGAACTAATACTTTTATTGGTGTCTTGCAGAATGAGTGCTGTTGCCTATCTTGCTAGTTATTTGGCTCGTGCGAAGTTTTTGCCCATCTCATTTGTTGCTGAATATGTAGAAAGGTTTATACAAGGACCAAACATCTTCAACTCTATGCACAATATATTTTATAGTTTTGAGTTGCTTCTATTGGTCAATAATGAATTCAAATGCATGTCAAGTCATAGATTTTTTTTTTTTTGTGTGAGGGTTCAGTTTGCTGGAATGGTGTTCTACTTATTGCTCCAACCAGGGTGGCAGCATCAATCCAAAAGCTCACAAGGAATTCTATGCTGGGTGCCAGGTACTTGACAGCTTTGTTCTACTCAGAACCTTCAGTAGTCTGTCCTCCCCCTCACTCACAGAGATCTTCATTCTTTTTATATTGTTTGAGGAGTGGGGATTTTTCTGTACCTTTCCGTGGACCTATTTGAAGGCTTTCCAAATTATATTCCTGGTGTTAATTTTATTTAATGTATCATTTACGCGCCAGGAAGAGAAAAGGTAAGTGTTAGGAAGTTAACTTTTTTTTCCCCATGAATTACAGTAAACTTCTTAGAGAAATGGTTAAAATTTTTCAACTAAAAGGACTTTTTTTTAATTATAAAGAATTAAAAAGACTTCTTTCAAATTATGTCTGCAAAATATGTAGGGAATTTGAATGAAGACTTATCTTGGAAACCAATCAAAGCGAGAGAATAGTTTTTCATTCTTTTTTTCTTTAGCACGTCACTTTTAGAAACTTTCTTGACATCCAAATAAATTGTTACTGATACTGTTCATTATATTGCAGGCCATGATGTATGTACTTTGCTTTCGCATGAAATCAATGCTAGCTATTCCTCGCATCAGATCACGTATATCAAAGCATATAGAGGATATCCTGAGGCATCCATTGAGCCCATTAATGGTAATGTGTTCATTTTCTTAGTATATGACTCTTACGATTCGTTTTATTCATCCCTGACAAGCTTAGACAAATAGTAAAAAGGGGTCATTGAGGATTCATATAAATGTCCCTTTGATCTTAGGTCTTAGTTGTAAGCTTCGATAACTAAAAACATGTAGAGGAAAATTTTAGTAGAATGAAAATCTGTTGGAATGCATGTGGATTAGAGAACTACAGAACATAGTGGAAGCTAAGTATTCATATAGCTGATACAAGCTAGGTGATATCAAGGTATATAGTCACTGGTTCCATCTGCAGTAGACCGGTGTTTGAAAGTGGTCTTATAAGTTTTTGGTTAGATATTTATGTTAGTTTTGGAAGAAACATGAGATTTAAAAAATCTCTAATTTTAGAGGACCCTAAGTTGTTCAAAAGACAAATAATTGAGTGTTGGTGGAATGGGCCCAAATAAAGTGGAGGAATTGATAACCAATCCCAAATTGGGATTAAGGGTAGTTGTTATTGTTTAAAAGTTCTGTTTTTTTTTTTTTTATATTAGTGGACTCAAATGAGAAGTCATTCAAGGCTTGTATGTGCTTCTGTTAGTGGATTCTCTACTTCTTTGTTAATTCTAGTGTCCAATGAATATCTTGCCTACAGGTATGCTTGCCATCAATAGTGGAAGAATTTCTTCGGTTGGCAAAAGTGACTCATCTTGATGTGCCGGATAACGTTGTATCAAGTAACCTGCTTGAGTCGGAACTTTCAATGGCTTTTGGTGGTAGAGAGAGGCTTGACACGTTTTTCCCGTTTGATCCCTGTCTTCTAATGAAATCTGACAGGTTTGTTTCTTTATTGGCATTTTTGACTTCTCTTGTTCATTTTAATTGGTTGGTTGGATATTGAAGCTCCTTGCTTACCTCAGAGTGAAAATTTCCTGGTGATTGTTCTATTAATTAGTGGATACTTTTGTCTCATGTTGCCATATGTTTTTGGAAGATTCATCCGGCCAAATTTTGTGTACTGGTCAATGGTTCGGAGCTCTTATGACAACGATGATGATGATGATGATGAGGGTACTAGTGATGAAGACGATATTGAAATCTGTACATTAGGGAATGGGATAAATATACCTAATGATGGAGCTGCCCGAAGTTATGATCAGGATCTCGATGAATTTGGTAATGAAATGAGCAAAATGTCCATAACACCTAAAGTTGCTCAATGGGGGGAATTACAATCCGGCAGGCAGATGCCTTCAAATTTGCTACCTTGCCCTGATTCCTTGTAGAGATTGATCTGCACCGTTTGATGACCTTGAAAGAGGAAATGCTTGCCCTTCCATGGCAAAGAGTCGTATCATGTCATGAAGTGTTGAAAATGCCTGTCCTGGTCCGTGGTTGGTTATGGCAAGACAGTGAGATTATGTGATATTCATTGTATCCTAGATTCATGAGAGGCCTTCACCCCTGCCTGCCTGAATACATCCCGCGAGATGTTAGAGGTCAAGTTTTGTATTCACAGCTAAAGTTATTTGTAATATTTAGCAATAGTTGGTTTGATGATGAAAACTAAATGTGGAAACACTCAAATTCTCTTTGTATTTTCTTGTTGGTGTTAATATATTATGGTGCTATATGCTGAATATAAGAGTATATTTTAACTGTATTATGGTGCTATATGCCCAATATAAGAGTATATGTTAACTGTTTCGAAGGGTGCAATACCATTTCATTAGGTGGAATGGCCTTTAAAGAGAGATACCGTTGGATTGTTTTTCCAATATCTAAGGTTTGATAATTTTTTATTAAAATAATAATGGATATAACATGTTGAGGGACTTTTTATTCATAAACTTTGTTCATTATGTAGATATAAATTTAAATCTCAAGTGAAGCAAAGTAGCAATGTTTCCTATACAAAATGATAGCAATAAACCACATGACTCTTTTGGACGTTTTCAGATTGAGAAAACAATTAACCTGGAATACTAGTAAGTAAGGAATGAAGAAGCTGTAAAGTAAAAGTAGAATAAATCTGAAACATATTTGTACTAACTGTTTGCTCAAACAATATGAAAAAGAATTGGTAAGCTGCAGATACATTCTCACATCACATAGATATGTATTATCATAACAATAGAAGCATTCTTTCATCTCCAGGGCATCTGAGGAGGAGAGCTTCTCTTCTTCTTAGTTTCATCAGGCGGACTTACTGACATAGCACTTCTGGATGTTGAACCAGAAGCTAGTGTGTCTGTGTGTTGAAGCTACCAACAACAACCTGAACATCAGTTGCTGCTGTAAGGAGCCCTACCACATAATATAACCATCTGCTTCACCATCAAGTAGCACAGACAAGCCACCAGATTACAAGACAATGAAGAAACCGTCACAGATAAATGATCGGGAACAGTCCCTGCACCAAACATTTGATCAGCATATCACCACACAAGGCAAAACTCCACACACCCACTCTCTATTAACACACCTCATATGTTTCAGTTCCACTTGTTTTGCCAAGTAATACTTTAGATATGGAACCATTGGCTGACAGAACGCACACTGATTTTGAGCTACTTTTGCAGAATGACATTATTTTGGCCAATACATCCTGAGAAGCAGCCAACAAGCTGAGTTGAATATTCAAACATATAAAGAAAACACATGCTGATCAAAAGAGAGGCACACCTCCCCAGCTTCTATCTTGATCGCATGCGATTGCATAGGTCCAATATCTGCTGCTGGTTTTGATCCTGCAAGTTGTATATCAGAGATTTGGCAGAAAGGAAAACTACCAACTATTATTACACTGTAAATTCAGATTCGGGAATGAGACGTTTTCTGATGAACAGGACAAAATCAATCTTTAATAACAGTAAAATAAAATGTATCTCCTTGTTTCCATGCAGAGCAAAATTAAACGTTTCTTTATACTAGCATGAAAGCAGGCAATTATTCAACATTTTGCAGAAGAAAATTGCAAAATTTAACAAAATCGAGCAGAAATATTCATATGGAATAAAGAATTGTAGCCCTAATAATAAAAGTAAAGCAAGGCTAGTTGTCCACAATTATACAAATGCATAGTATAAAAGTTCACTTCACATATATATTTAACTGAACCAACACTTTTCTTCTTGGCTTTAGAACCAGGCGGTCCTCCCCTACCCCTTTTCACAGGCACATCAGAAATCGCCACTTCACCTGCCGTAGACGGTGAAGGAGTAGTCATCCCAGGGCTCGCTAAATCGGCCTGCAGCTGCGTAGGAGACAAAAGTACACCGCCGCCGACCTGAGATGGTGAAGGAGTAGTCATCCCAGGGCTCGCTAAATCGGCCTGCAGCTGCGTAGGAGACAAAAGTACACCGCCGCCGACCTGAGATGGTGAAGGAGTAGTCATCCCAGGGCTCGCTACATCTGCCTGCAGCTGCGTAGGAGACGAAAGTCCACCGCCGGCGATCTGAGACGGTGAAGGAGTAGTCATCTCAGTGCTCGCGAAACTCTCCATAGCATGCTTCTCGGCCTTCCGCGTTTCCGCGTTTCAGTTGGACTGCCGGGAGGGACACCGGTAGTGCCGAGGAGAACTGGAAATGACGGCACCGGAGGAGTTGAGGAGGAGATTGGTTGCATCGCATATCATCGTCGGCGGCGGCGGAGGGGGTGGGTGATCCCAAGTTTACCATTGATGCTTTGAACTGATTCTTCAACTGATTTTTTTCGCTCTATCGTTACTACTCCACCAGTAGTATTTATAGTTTTCAAAAACAAAAACCGTTTATATCAGAGATAAATTAAGTACATTTAAATCCCATTTTTTCAAAAAACCAAAATTAGTTAAAAACATAAAAAAATCATTTTTATTTTACTCCTACCGATTTTGTTAATTTAATGACTTTCGTTATACTTTAACTAATTTATATGTAACTGGTTAATTAATTAGTTAAAGTTAGTCACAGAATCAGTTAGAAATCGATTAAGTTGTTACAGAATTAAAATATACAATCATTTTGTAAAAACATAATTCATTCATCCAATATAGAGAGTAATGCACACAAATTCTTCTCTTTAGAAACTTACTTTTCTTCTTGTTGCTTCTGCTCCTAGTTTCATTAATATTCATTTTATAAATGACCAAGAAATCTTTGATCATCTGTCTAAACTTTATTCAATAACAATGTAGGAATATAGTAGGTTTGTAAAGGACGTAAAATCGCATACTGTTTTTTTATTTATTAAGTATCTTATACAATTTCTTTTAGTTTTGAGATTACAATCAAAAGAGAGAATAGAGGTTTGTGAATCTACTCATTGTTTTTTCTAAGGAAGTTTAAATAGGCGACTGAAGCTTGAATATGAAATACTAGTTGTAAGTAAGGAAAGAAGCAAGAGTTTTTTGTATTAATTAAGATATGGTAAAGAAGATGGAGCTATAATAATTCTTTCATCATCATCAAGATGAATAATGGATGGAGGGGAATATTGAAAAGGGCAATATTTAAAAGAACAAACGTTGTTGTTTGATGGTTGTGGGGGAAGTGGAACAAGACTCTCCTTGTAATAGAAGATTGACGAGTAGTAGAGATGATTGTCAATAACGACGGGAAGATCTTTCATTTGATCGGTGTGCCTATCGTACAGACACATTTTTAATGGTGATCCATTCATTCTAATCACCACAACTTCACCATTAAAACGAAAACCCATGGGCTGCAGGTCATACCGTGTTTCAAATGTGTATTGCTTACTCCAACATTCTGAAGCACATCTATAGTCATTTAGAGCCCAAAGTGTATATGAATAATAACAATAACCTTGTTCATCTTCGCCGCTAAATGATGAACCAAAAATACCTAGTCTATCATCATTCAGTAGTGAAAGCTTCCGGTGGTATGATTTACAACATTCCATGCTGCCGTCAGTAAATGGTGTACAGATCTCTCGAAACTTGTCTTCAATCATATCAAACGCAATTACAATACTCCTCGATCCTCCTTTGATTTTACGCCCTAACCAATGAATAGCATCATTTACATTCAGACAACGACCACCAAGTTGGGTGATCTGATAAGGAAAATCCACGTCTATTTCTGTTGGTGGGAGGAATTTCCTACTGTCATCCCACCTTGTGATTCTAATGTAAGCGGAATTGTTTAAGTAGAGAATGACCCTAACCAACTTGTACTCGTTGGTGATGGGAAGGAAGGTGAAACCTGTAGCTAGATCAATTGCTATACGATTAGACCGCGTTGTAATATGATTTGTGGGAGGTACTCTATCAATAATGCCATGGAAAGTGGTGAATTTGTGTGTAGCAATGTTCCAGAGGACCACTGAATGAGGGCACAAGCCAGAGGAGAAGCATACCATGCCTCTACAAGAGTCTGCAATGTAAATTTTATGTCTTCCATAAAGAGTAGTAGGAGGTAAAGATAAAGGGGTAATAATGGTTCTTCCATCTTCAGACGACACTGAGACGCTGTTATATGTTGTTCTCCCACTGACATTCTTGTTGTAGAAACATATCAAGCTGCTGCTGCGCTTGGTTCGATGGTGATGAATGTTGATGAAGCGGCGGGAGAGGATTAAGTCATGCCAGGACCAACACACACTTTGAAAACGCAAAAGGGACTTCACTGGTAATGCTAACAGAACAGACATTACAAAGTCTCCTGGAACAACATTATTATTAATGTTCATGCCTTCAAATATAGCTTCAAAACTATCATTCTCCTCTTCTCTATCCCCTGCAATTGAAATATAGTTACTGGATTTTTGTTCCTTATTCTATATATAACCTGATTAGCAAGATTTAATATATACATAAACAGACAATGATGTAATCTATGATTAATTAAGGGTGAATGAACACATCCACAAAAATTACTTACCTGAGTTGAAAACTGGGCACCATATTCCAGCACCTTCATTCATCCTGTATATACCACCTCAAAGATTGCAATTGTAGCCTGGTTGGAACCCTAATAAAGGGATCTCTATTTACCTATTATTATTATTATTAAACAAATAGAAAATACAATAATGTTTTACCAAGTCTTTTTATTACTCAATAAATAGTCAAAACATTTTATATTAAGCAAAAAAGGGTGTCTTATTCCAATTTATTTGTCAATCTTAATACTATTTTTCGATATTATTACACAAACTCTTCAAATTCTTTAGTTGGATTTTATTATTAAAAATTTTAAAACTCTTACACAAACAAATATTATCATTATTCAATCACACAACTCAACCAATCGACAACTCAATTCTAATAACTATTACATTGCTTCTTAAATTGAATCAAGCATCTCGAATGATGATGATATGGTTGAAGATCAAATTCAATGGATTAGTTAGTAATCTCTGTGCTTGGACGAACACTCTGCTGGTTGGAAATGTGTCAATAATTCAACTTGGTGGTGGCCATGGACAAGCTAAACTGGCTCATAATATTGAATCTTAATAGGATAAGGGAGTAGACCTACAACGTATTTCACAATAATTTCATTGCTCTCACAAGTATGTATATATACCGATGCTTGACACGTTTACTTTAATCCACAAATATTTCAATTACTACTGTAAATAACTTGATCAAAAGCTTACATTTTAAGATCGAAGGCAAACAATTACAGATGAACAGACTAATATAAAGTTTGGAAAAATGACTGAAGCAGTTCAAACAAGGTACTTGAAAAAGCAAAGACAAACGGGATCAATATAAAGTTTGGAAAAATGACTCAACTACAGAGAACAGTTCAAAACAAGGCTATAAGGTAATTTCAGCACTGTCACTTGGACAATTTACTACTACTTCCACCGTGAGCAGCCGGGAGACTGACAATCATACGGAGTTCTTCTACCACTTCTTCTGACGTGGGCCGGGATACTCCCCCTTGGGCTAAACACTGAAATGCCAAGTCCGTTAATTTTCTTGCAACGATCATCTTACATTTACCCGTCTTCAAGAAATCCAGATGGACAACATGAGAATTCTGCTTAGTGCTTATTGAGTTTGAGTGCCTGCTCTACAAATTCCGAGGAATAGTGACACGAATGAGAATCAAAATCGACGTGCATAACTCCCCTCTCCTTTGGCACAGTGACTTCAAAGTCAGCTTCTTTCACCTTCATCAACACTTGGAGCATCAAAAAACCCAGACAGTAAGAGTCATAGTGACGGACATGGTCGTGATGTCCTGAGAAAATGAACAGCTTATTAAAAAAATTGAAGTTGTATAGAATGAAACTGAATTCTGAAAAAAAATATGCTAAACAATAAAAGATCTTTTTATCAATACCTGAGAAGAGCAGGTATTCCTTATCGAATTTTTGAGATCCACTTAAACCATCTCCAAACATCTTCATTTGCCCAAAATCTGTCACAACAGGGTTCCAGTTTTGATCCAACAATATGTCCGCGGGCTTCAAGCCCCTGCATACGACATCACTCATATGCAACACCCTGAGTGCCTCAGCAACTTTCACGATAACATTTAAAGCTCTCTCCCAATCTAAAACTGTAAAATGGGACAGGTTTAGAGAGAAAAAATTCAATATGAAAAACAAACCCAACTTATTGTTGGACAAGAAGCATATGGTATTGTATTAACAAGGAAAATTATCTGTGTACAATAGTCGCAACACAGACAACTTTTCATCACTTAGGTGGAAATGGATAACTCCTAATATTATAATCAAGAGTGTGGTATAATTAATTACTAAATGCAGTTGGAATATGATACGGAAAAAAACATGAAAGTGAGTAAGCCATGACCCAGTCTATCGCACAACCCCATGTTGAGAAGATGTGGGTTTAAATATCAAGTTCTCAATTGATTTGCATTTAATAACTCAGTCAATATGTAATATTAAAAGTTATTTACCTTCAATGCTTTTCTGGAGATCTCCCCTCTCATAGAAGGGATAAACCAGGTATAAACCTCGATTGGTGCGGCAAATTTGATGACACCCTCGTGTTTTATTTTAGACAGTATCATAATCTCAGTCTAAAAAAAAGATAGACTAATTAGTTTATATAAAGAAAGAAAGAGTATAAACAACACGGCAGAATTCAGGATTACCTTCCACTGAATATAGTTCTCATCATTACTAAACTCTTCTTCTTGGCAGAAATAATTTCCTATTTTGACAGCAATTCTTTCCCCATTCAAATCACTGGATAATCCCACTATCAATCCTTCATACACCGTTCCCCAGCTACCTATTCCTACCACACTTCTGGCAGAAATGAATGAATTAATCTGTTTGATTGTGAACTTCACCAACTTCCTCTCGATCACTAACAGTCTGATTTCACTATCCAGTTTAAGATCCTTTTCCTACACAAAATTATAAAGATTATTTTAATCGATCGACAAAAAAATGCCCCAGCTTCTATTGGAATTCTATGGGTCGATTGATAATATGTATAAAATTAAGACCCCAGCTTCTACCTCGATCACGTGCGATTGCATAGGTCCAAATTCTTCTGGGTTTGATCCTGCAAGTTGTATATAAGAGATTTGGCAGAAAGAACTTTAATAAATAATAAACTTCAAACTATCAACTCTATTAAATTCCAAATTCAGATTTTCTGCTGAACGTCATATTAAAGTATGCTAACAGTATGATAAAATGCATCTCCTTGTTTACATGCACATGATCAGAGGAAAATTAAAGGTTTATTTATACTAGTATGAAAGATCATAAAGCAGGCAATTGTTAAACATTTTGCAGAAGTAAATTGCAAAACTTAACAAGAATCCAGCAGAAATGATATTCATATGGTATAAAGAATTGCAGCCATAATAATAGAAGTAAATCAATGCTAGTTGTAACACAAATAAACAAATACAGAAGAATATTCAACTGGAAAAAAGATTTTGCAGAAGAAAATTATTTAAAGTTGCAAAACAAATACAGAAGAATCCAGAAATTCAAACTAAGTAGCTACTACTATATAAGTCTTGGTATAAAGAATTGTAGCCCTAATAATAAAAGTGAAGCAATGCAAGAGGTAACGCAAACACAGAAATAATTAGACATGTGCAGAGTATAGAAGTTCACTTCATATAAATTTACCACTAGAAACCGCCGCTTCATCTGCCTGCTGCTGCGTAGAAGACGAAAGTCCACTGCCAGCGACCTGAGACGTTGAAGGACTAGTTTCTCCATCTGCCGTAGAAGACGAAATTCCACCGCCGGCTACCTGAGACGTTGAAGAAGTAGACGGAAGTCCACTGCCGGCGACCTGAGACGTTGAAGGAGTACTCTGTATATCTGCCATAGAAGACGAAATTCCATCGCCGGCGACCTGAGACGTTGAAGAAGTAGACGGAAGTCCACTGCCGGCTACCTGAGACGTTGAAGGAGTACTCTGTACCTCTGCCATAGAAGACGAAAGTCCACCGCCGGCGACCTGAGGAGTAACCGCTACATCAGACGTAGAAGACGAAAGTCCACTAACGGTGGTGCCTAGGGGAGCTGGAAACGACGGCATCGGAGGAGTCGAGGAGGAGATTGGCTGCACCGGCGTACCATCGTCGGAGGCGGAGGGTGATCCCACGTTTTCCATTGATGCTTTGAACTGATTCTTCAACTGATTTTTTCGCTTTATTTTCACTTACTGTTACTACTCCATCAGTAGTACTGTGCTCTATTTATAGTTTTGAAAAACAAAAACCGTTTTATTTAGAATCAAACAGATTGAAAATAAATTACATTTAAATCCCATTTTTTATAAAACCAAAACTGGATTAAAAAACATAAAGAATAAAAAATCATTTTTATTTACTCCTACCGATTTTCTGTGCTAATTTGTTTAAAAAAAGAAATTTAATGACTTTCATTATACTTGTAACTAATTTAAATGTAACTGGTTAATTAGTTGGTTAAAGTTAATCACAGAATTAGTTAGAAGTCGGTTAAGTTGTTACACAATTAGAATATATTATCATTTTGTAAAAGATCTATTCACTCATCCAATATAGAGCGCAATGCACATAAATTCTTCTTTTAATAATAATTAGTTACTTTCCTTATTGTTGCTTATGCTCCTAGTTTCATCACCGTGTAAGAGATTTTAAAAAAGTTATTTTAATATATTCATTTTACAAATGACCAAGAAATTTTAATTCCTTTCATCATCCGTCCAACTTTAATCAATAATAATGTAGAGATATAGTAGCATTCAATAACTTAACTTTAAAGTTATGAAAATAAGGGTTTGTAAAGGACCACTAATGATAAAATTGCATCTATTTTTTTTTTATCAAGTTTAGTGATTATGGAGTTTGATCCTTATTTTGAGATTCAAATCAAAGAGAAAATGCAGGTTTATGAATCTACTTATTTTATTTAGCGTCTCTTTGTTTTTATTTTTTCTTTACGAAATTAAATTGTTACTTCGTCATATGAATCCGACTTTGATGCTGATTTGTCATTCACATCAAGCAAGTAACTAGTAAGCATCATATGAATTTGTGGGTTTAAAGTACCCGTTTAGAACATATTGAGGAAATTAGATGAAATTTTGTACAGTAGGAAATTACAATATAAGTACAAATGTATTCTAGGTCATTAAGCTGACTTTTTATTCTATTATATTCTAAAAATGGTTGAGGGTAGTAGTTTTAGACCAAAAGGTTGAAGGGGGTATATCTTTGAACCAAAAACAAAGGTGGGGTAATTTTAGACCAAAAAGTAGAACGAGGTATCTTTGAACCATTTCGAATAGGTTATGGGGTATTCTTGGGCCTTTTTCCGAAAACAAGTAATCTGGAATAACGAAATACTAGTAAGTAAGTAATGAAGAAGCAGTAAAGTAAAAGTAGAATAATGTTTTCTGTGCATAAATCTGAAACATATTTGTACTAACTGTTTGCTCAAACAATATGAAAAAGAATTGCTAAGCTGCAGAATCCATTCTCACATCACACAGCTTTTCCAATGGTATTATGAACAAGAGAAGCATTCCTTTTAAAAGGGCAACCTAGTAGCAACTCCAGTAGGGCTTCTCTTCCCAGTTAAAATAAGCGGACTATCAGGGCTCACAGGCCCAACGCTAGACCCACTTATTGACATAGGACTTAATGTTGCTGGTGTACCAAAGTTGTCTGACTTCACCTGTTTTCCTGTGCTGAAGCTACTAACAATAACCTGCACCGTAATTGGATTTCAATATGGCGATGGAAGTAGAGCTAGTATCTTTGAAAATTTTCTATGTCAAACCTGAACATCAGTTGCTGCTGTAAAGTGCCCATCCACATTGCCTCCCCAAACATCACCATCTTCTTCATTACCAAGTATCGCAGTCAAGCCACCTTCTCTGCTGCGTTGACCACCAGATTCCAAGACAGAAAAGAAACCACTCAGACTAAGGATATCGTACTGTCCCTGCACCAGTTAAACAACAATATTTTTTTTAATCAGAATGTGATATACTATCGAGGCATGTGATGGTACTGAAGTATATCCAGCCAAAAGTGTCAAACATTTGGTCGAGGGGTTACATACTACGACATAAATGATAAAATCTAAGGCACACGAGGCAAAATACATGCTAAACTTGATAAATGTCCACACCCACTCTCTATTGTAAGAAGAAATATTAACATGGAAATACACACCTCATATGTTACAGATTCATATGGTCGGCGAAGTGATACACTAGATGTGGAACCATTGGCTGACAGAACGCACACTGCTTTAGAGGTACTTTCGCAGAATGACATTATTTTGACCAATATATCCTGAGAAGCCAAAAGGCCAGAGATATTGAGAAAATATTGTTTCCTATATAAAGAAACATTATATACTATATTCTCGTTGTTTCTACTGATAAGATAAACACATGCTGATCAAAAGAGAGGTTAATTAAGACCACACCTCCCCAGATTTTATATTGATCACGTGTGATAGCATAAATCCAAGCGCGGCTACTTCTGATCCTGCAAGTTGTACATCAAGAGTGACTTGAGATTTGGTAGAAAGAACATACCAAGACTGTTTAACTCCAAATTACAAATTATCAGCTATTAAATTTCAAATTCAGATTTGGTGAATAGCTTAAGAGAGGGGATGAGACGTTTTCTGTTGAACATCATATCAAAGTATGCTAACAGGTAAATTGGAAGGGCAAAATAAATCTTTATTATTCAGTTTCCACATTGCAATGAAGAAATACACAGTACAATGAACTGCATCTCCTTTTTCATGCACACCAGAGGAAAGGGTTAAAAAGAATAAGAATGGATTTCTTTATACTAGTATGAAAGCAGGCAATTATTCAACATTTTGCGGAAGAAAATTCAACTGGATGCAGGGGAAAAAAGATTTTGCAGAAGAAAATTGCAAAATTTAACAAGAATCGAGCAGAAATATTCATATGGTATAAAGAATTGTAGCCCTAATGATAAAAGTAAAGCAAGGCTAGTTGTAACACAAATAAACAAATACAGAAATAATTAGACATGTGTAGAGTATAGAAGTTCACTTCCTATAAATTTACCCCAATCGACGCTTTGCTGCTTATTCCCAGTAGAAATCGCCGCTTCATCTGCCTGCGGCTGCGTAGAAGACGAAAGTACACCGCCGGTGACCTGAGACGGTGGAGGAGTAGTCATCCCATCTGCCTGCGGCGCGACCTGAGACGGTGGAGGAGCAGTCATCCCAGGGTTGGCTCCATCTTCCTGTGGCTTCGTAAGAGACGAAATTCCACCGCCGGCGACCTGAGACGGTGAAGGAGTGGTCATCCCAGGGCTTGGTCTTCCGCGTTTCCCCGTTACAGTTGTACTGACGGAAGGGTCTGGAAATGACGGGACCAGAGGAGTCGAGGAGGAGATTGGTTGAGCCGGCGTACCATCGTCGGTGGCGGAGGTTGATCCCACGTTTTCCATTGATGCTTTGAACTGATTCTTCAACTGATTTTTTTCGCTCTATTTTCACTGCTTCACCAGTAGTACTGTGCTCTATTTATAGTTTTCAGAAAACAAAAACCGTTTCATTCAGAACCAAAACAGATTTGGAAGTAAATTAATTTAAATCCCATTTTCGAAAAAGAACAAACAAAATTGGTCAAAATTGTGTTAAAAAACGTAAAGAATAAAAAATAATTTTGTTTTTCTCCTAACGATTTTCTGTGCTATTTAGTTAAAAATGTGATCATTTTGTTTTAAATTTTTATTTAATTACACTTTTATTTCACTTTATCTAATTTAAATGTAATAAAGAAATAAGTTGCTAATTAGTTAGAGTAAGTTAAAAGTTGGTTAAGTTTGTTACACGAATATATATCATTTTGTAAAGATTAGCTTCGTCGAGATTTGTAAAAAGCTGTATTAGTCTATTTTTATTTTATAATGGCCAAGAAATCTTAATAAATAATAATGTAGTAGGAACATTAATGGTAAAATCGTACTGTTGGTTGATTAAATAAATGGAAGAAGAATGACAATTGAAAAAGAAGTACATCATCTAAAACCATTTAAATATTCATTGATTTAGTTATTAGAGTAATGTCAATTCAAATAATTAATAAGTTTCTTTTAATATTTCTTTTTAGTTATTATAGTCTAGAGGTAGATCCTTATTTTGAGATTCAAATTAAAGAGAAAATACAGGTTTATAAATTAATTTATTTAACATCTCTTTGTTTTTATTTTATCTCTTTTTCTTTTCATATGTTTTTGTTTCCTATACCTGTTACTATAGAGCATTATAAACTGTATTGTCACGATTCTGCTCTATCACGATAAATTTAAACCCTTCATAAAATTAAGATATGAGAATTTACTTTCAATAATTGAGCGCGACATTTAATGAATAGTAAAATATTGTTCCTTTAATCCCACTTCCATTTTCTGTTACAATATATTTTCATTCCGTCTATTACCAAAAAAGAAAAACAGATATTTACCTTACTTAACTTCACAGTAACAGGAAAAGAAAAAACTACTAGTAATTATGTATATATTTGAAATAAAGTATCAATCTATGTATCTTTGCAAAAATTTACTTGTACGAGTTGAAAATTAAAACTCAAGACAAGTGTGCTCGGTCATAGCACGCACATCTCTCTGATATAAGGTGTACAACAAAATAACATATTTCACTATGACCAATTCCCAACATATGACTATACTAACAAAAAGCCGCTGCATATTGAAAACAAATACATAAGTAAAGATACCTGCACAAGAAGAAACGGCATGTTTCAATGTAATACTAACTTTTCCTACAACTCCTTCGAAGCCTTTTACGTGTCTGTGCAGGTGACTTTTTTGCTTTATCCTCATCCATTGAATGACTTGAATCATTCTCACCCATGTCTGCATAAGAAACCAGGAGCAGAAAATATGAGAAAAAGAAACAATGTGTGTGACCTAACAAGCATTATCCTCATCTGCAGACTCAAAAGTTAAATCTCATTATTGTCAAAGTTCTCATTACGTTGATCCACTTGAGACAAGTCTAATGCAAAAGTAGAGGAAATAAAACCATAAAAAAATTGCACCCCATTAAAGAGCTGGAATGTTTCTTTGTTTCCAGACCAGCAAACTGAAACCGTTAACATGAAATATCCTAAACATGTGTTGATATGTTACCTTTACTTCAAGTAACGACAATGGATGTGGACATTAAGAAAACTAAAATTAATGAACATTATCCATTCCAGATTCTTCACCCTGCAGACCACCTCAACGAACATTGATATCTTGCAATAATGCATCAGGGAGGTTTTCAAGATCCCACGGCAACTCACAAAACAAGGGATATCCAAAATGCTCTACCAGATTCAGATTGAGTTATTCACCACTGCCTTAAGAGAGGCCAGCCAATCAAGTGGCTGACAAACTTGCTATCTTGAGCTTACTCTCTGGAAATGAGAAGACTTATAACTCTCTTGATAGCCTCACACAAAGCAAATGAGAGGTTTACTACAACTGGATAAAAGGAAGATCCCTAGCCTCAGTGTTAGGAAGAAAAACCCTCATGAACTGGTATTTTGATGATATATGTTGATTTGTACATTTTTGTGAAGCCAACTTTTGTAATGGAACTGCTGAAAGAGATCTTTTATCTCTTAGATATCATAAAAGGGGAATCTGTATAACATTTCTAGTAGAGCCAAAATCTGAGTTTCTGGCATTGAAGTGTAAACGATTGGGTTTGTCCAATTCCTTAGTCTCTTTTGAGGAGGTTAGGCTTCATATACCCCTCACACATGTAGGGGTCTAGACTCTAGCGTAACCCCCCACCACGACAGTGGCTGCAACTAAAAACAAAACACTAATATCATGGGTCAACCCTATAAATAAAACTTAAATGACCATCTAAAATTATATATCCTCAAGCTGCTTCACCTAGACTTCGGAAATTTATCTAATTAATCAAAAATCACTTCAACATGCACTTCTCACCAGGAAAAAGAGTAGCTAAACTATTATACTGTATACAATGTTACACCCACTGTTTGCAGGAAACAGCACTTGCAGCGCTGCAAGTAGCACTTCATTTTTTTCTTTATTATTTGTTTTGCTTGTCACACTGCTAAAAACACTGATGGCAACATAATATAATAACCACTCATTTCTAGCTGCAAACCAGAATATAACTAAAGAAGTGAACAATTTCAGTGTCATACTTTTTGATGTCCCCACAGCTTGTCTGGAGAGCTTGCGCTTTATCTCTTCGGGATCTTCAGTTGAACTGTATCCCAGACGCTTGCTGGATATCGTTATCACTCCAGGTTCAACTTCCTGCTCTGATCTCTCGCATTCCCCGTTAAAAGGTTTCATGAAACAGAACCTATAGTAATGTTAAAACAGGATATACAGAACAAAACATTTAGTGAATATGAGGCAAATACTTTTGTACATGAGAAAATGTGAAAGATATCAGCAAAACAAATTAACTATTATAATGACCTAGTGAACAAGTAGAACTTCACTGTGGAGTTCAGACAAGAAAGCAAACAATATAGCAAAACTGAACACAAACAAAATCAATATCATCTTGCAATAAATCAGATTTTCTATAAAAGACCACATTCCAATGGAACAACATATTATCTTTGAATTCCATAATGTCTGTTCTTGGATGAGCATTACAAGGGGAACATAATTAGGAGATGAGAAAGAGGAATAATTTTTTCAGAAGTGAAGTAATCTCTATATCAATTTTGTCATGAATCTAAATCTGTGGGTAACTATCAATTTTGAAAATAATACAGTAACATCTATCAATTAAGTCCAGGGAAGTCAGATAAGACTCTTACCACTGAAGTGGTAAAGTCTTGCTGTTGAAGCCATGGCTCAACATTCTCCACTTCCTACATTTGTCACACTGAACCCACTCGTTGTCAGGTTTGTATACACCACTACCTGCCTTCTGAAAGAGAAGAAAACTCATGTTTAAAATTGGTGAGAATGCCATCTTTGACAAAATGAACCATCAACTCTAAAATCTAAAAAAAAATCTAAAAAAAGCAATAGAATGACTTGAGAGAAATCGGAGAGATCCCTTCTCCCTGCTCAGATCAGTCTCAGAAATGCCGGAAAGCTACATAGTGAGTGTACTGATATTTCAAAAAGGAAATCATACAAAGAAGAGGATTAATGGTACTTTTTTCAATAATATTTATTGCAAGGTATCACCATGAGATGAAAGTAAAGGCGTACTGCTGCCCATGCACGCGTAATTTGGACAATCATACTCACAAATTAGTATATTAGAGCACCAATTATGAATTCTGAAAATAGTTTCGAAATATAACGCATGAAGCAGAAACATTTGAACGCTTTCCTCATGCCTTATTTGTTATCAGATGGACCACATAAAATAATTTCTGTGCCACATGCCTCTTTGTGGGAATGGAAAATAAATCACTTCATCAATCTCCAAAAAGGGGAAACCAACAGCGTCATTAGCGATGATTCCTGAACCTGAAGCAACCTTAACTCTAGTATCACTGAACTTTTATTTTTTCTTCGAAGGTTTTATATTGCCTTGCTTATCATTGCTTAACTGAGTTTACTTGCCCTTTCAGTTCCAGCTCTGCTAAAAAATTATTTTGTTTTGGTTGCATGAATATGACCACCATATTATCCTTCAAATTACTCCCACAGAACTCATTTCATTAGTCCTCATTCAAAGTTGATAGGGTGGTTTTAAGTCATTAGATTGCATCCCCGATATTAAACAAGTTATCCTATCAAAACTGAGCAATCAATGATAAAGTTGAAGAGCATATCAGCTTCAAATCCATGGCAAATTACAATAGCCCATTAAGAATAAAATCACGATTGTGATGGGGGAAGGAAGAAGTAGCTACCACAAATAAAGTTATACTAGGCCAGTGTAGTGAGGAAGTACCAATTCAACTTTATCAACATGTTCATCCAAGTATTTGTCTGATTTCTCACCCAACCACTTCTCCAATTCAGCATACACTTCACAGTCCTGGAATCCTTGCTTATTGTTGTGCACCCAAACATGACCGTTATCTTCAGCCTGTGCCATGAAACATTATTTTGAAAATGAAACTGACATGGTATATGTCTTATGTACTTCTTTTATCATAAGGAATGTCTTGTAAAAAGTAAACTGAAAGGTTCTTTGTTAAATCATCACTTTCTTTACAAATATTGTCAGTAAATATTCAGTTCCTTTTCTAATGAAAAAACTTTTATTGATACATCAAGACAACAACTATGCCACAATCCAAAGTGTAGATGACCCCAGATCCAGATAAAGTACAAACAGGGCAGTTGGTTGTGAGCCACCATAAAAATAGTTAAGTTATGATGAAAACTGACAAATCATAGCCCACATCAACTGGTTTAGAATTAAGGATAGTTGATTGATATCAATTAATATACCTCAAGAGGGTGTCAGATACACAAAAGTATTATACTACAACGATATTTTAGAATCGCAAAATCTACTGAACTATCAAGAAAGAAAGGTATTTCCTCTCTACACCAGAAAACATACCATCATAAAATCAAGAAATTCTATAGTAAAACATTGATAGACAAAAATAATCTCGAACGGTTGGTACTTGTAAAACATGTTACTTCTCACATGAATTCATATTTATTATTTTGTTAAGTGATATAGGAGTCTTCCAGCTCATCAAAGATATCTCGTGTTTGATCATCATTAAACTTGAAAGTTGGAACTGTATATGTAATGATTTGATTGCTTTTGGTCCCTATACTCTGGCCAGTAATTTCTCAAGCCTTCCACCGGCTCAAAGTTTAATCGCTCCAAGTCACCAACAATTACCACCATATCGTCTTCATAATTTCTTACACTCCTTTTTTACTCTTTATCTTACTTATTTGGAAACATTATAATGTAAGTCACTGTACTAAACTTCTTTGATACAGAATTGCACGCAACTTGGTTTAGTAAAACTCTGGTTCTCTAGAGACTAAGCAACAACAAGAGACCAAGTGAAATCCCACAAGTGGTGTATCGGGAGGGTAAGGTCTCTAAAACTAAGCAAATGGAAATGGGATGTGAGAGTTACATCTAAGAAGAATCAAATTAACTTTAATGGGAAGTTAAATAATTTGGGTATATAAAGTTCATCACAAGTTTCAAGCACTTCATGTGAAAGAGGGCAAATTGTCTCAAGAACGTATATTGCAAATTTCCCTCATTTTCAATAGTTGAATCACAACATACTTTGTAAAAATATTCTAGGGCTTAGGTGTGACCTTTCAAAAAGTTGAAGGGACTTAAAATCTATATTCTAACGAATATACTCACTCAATCATCATTTTAGGGAACACCACAAAATAATACAACACATTACTATAATTCTTTTATTAATAAAATTGTCTAGGATACAGAAGTTTAAAATTGCAATTTTATCGCTATGTAAATTTAAAGTGAAACCAAAAACAACATATTGCAAAAACATCATCAACTTGAAAAAAGAAACTGAAAGGAAGAGAATGTTCACCATTAGATTTGTGACATCAATAACACCAATGACACCACGACCTCTATCTCCATTGTGCATCATACTCCCAACTCTCTTGTAAGCCTTTGAAAGAATAACCAAGTCAGCTGCTATACTATAGATTGTCAGCTAGGCAAGTGATTTCCCAGCCAAAAGTAGACATAAATCCTTGTATATTCACCCAATTTGTTGCGAAAATAAAATGATCTTTTTCGTCATTTATTTTCTAGGAATCTAAATGCTAGTATCTAGATCTCCTCGAGTCAATAGAACCTCTTATTGACTTCAATGAATTTGGAGTGAACACATAGGAATCAAGATATGGATTCAGTAATCTGAACTATTGATATAAGAGGGCTCTGTTGTCACAACCATATGCCGCTTCATCATAGACTACAATTTGAACTCAACAAGAGACTAAAACTGGGAAAGAAAATGAGAAAATAGTCCAATTCATCCTGGATTTTTCCAAGTAACTAACAATCACTCAATATCAAGCCATTTTGACCTTCAAATCAAGTATATGCTGAAATATACGTACAGGAAGGTATATTAAGGGGAGGTGAATAATCAAATGTCAGCTTCAGGAATCCCAAATCCATACGATCAAGTAATACTGTCTAAATGGAAGCCATAATGTCACCCATCAAGTAATATAGTACTCCCTCCGTTTCACAAAGAATGACCTAGTTTGACTTGGCACGGAGTTTAAGAGTATAAAGAAGACTTTTGAATCTTCTGGTCCTAAATTAAAGTTAGGTTAATGTACAAAATTGTCCTTTGATCTTGTGGCCTTAAACATGCCACGTGGAAAGTTGTTACCAAAAAAAATAAAGAGGTCATTCTTTTTGAAACATACTAAAAAGGAAAGGAGGTAATTCTTTTTGAAACGGAGGGAGTATAAGAGTACTACTGCATATTTATGATCAGAACACCTTAAAAAGTCACAAGTTCATTTTTTGTAATCAATCATATTTTCGTTTCAGAGAAATGGAAAGCGAAATCAGAATGAGATTATGAACAACTATCAGCAAAAAAGACAACATCTCCTTTCTGAAACTATGAAGAAGGCAAGAATGAACGTCCAATGCTTACCTCTATTAGACGTCCATGCCAATACAAAAATATTCCACAATTTGCTTCTTCCCATTCCAATTGATTGCAACCCAGAGTAAGCTGAATCGATTTCCCCATTATAGTACCATTTTCCACAACAGTCCTGTTCAGAGATCTTGCTAATGGTCGACTTTTAACCTATTAGAACATTAAAAAAGAATCAGTTTCCAATCTTATTAACAGTACATAGGGATCAGCCTAGACAACTGTTACACAAAAACGAAATGTATGTATAAGTACCTGTGATTTTTGGACATATATTTTTATACGCGGATCAAGAAAGATCACTTCCAAATAAGATCTAAGTGAGTAGTCCAAAGGAACCTAAAACCAAACAATTGTAACTTAGGAAAATGAAAAGAGAGAGAGAGAGTGTGTGGAATATAAGTTATAAAAGAAGTCAACCAACCATTTGAGTCATCTGGCCTGGACGAGCTCTGACCCGTCTAGAACGAATGAGAATATCGCCCTGATGGAAGGAGCTCCCACCAGTTATTCCAGACTCCCATTGCAGGCTATAATTGGGTCCCCACTCCTCCAGATTCCAGATATATATATGCGTTCCCGTGCCATCCTTACTGAACAGACCTACTTTTTGACCAATTAAGTACTTATCAAACGGTGAAAATTCCTTAATAGCTTTCAAGTTGTGTTTGAACAAAGTCTCATTTTGCTTATCCAGCTCCATAAATTGCCCATATCTGTAGTAACTTACAATGGGTATCTCCAGATTCTGCAGCATAAGAATGAGCAGATAAAGATAAGCACTACTGACGAAAATTACAACCAAAAAAAGAAGTCTAACAAGTTCATCTGGTGACTACATCTTTTCCTTCATTAAGTGTCTGGGAAAGGAAAGCAATTGATCTAGAGTTAGTAGTCTGAGTCAGAACCAATGCATCTTTCCCAAGCTTCATTGCCCCAGTCTGCACAAAGAACATCAATGGAACAGAAAGATATCATGTTATCAAAAGCTATCAAGAATGCAGATTAAGGTGAAACCTAAAGAATCTCAAGCAAAGGAGATGCATCTAAATGCCAGCACTGCATTACAATCCAACATTATGAGGAAGTCATTATCATTAATTACAAGATTCACATTCCCAAGTCCTTACAGTTAACCATGAAGCTTGTTACCAACAAACACATGGTTTATAAGTCAACTGCATGTATACTTTGTGCAGGATCATGTTTTCGCTTCGCATTCACAAGAATCACAACTTTTTGTGTACAGCTTGCACGCATGTTGCCATGTTGGTACCACCATATTGCCAAATTATTAATTTAATTAAATTGTATCATTAATTACTGGAGTCGATATGGAGCAAAATTTTTGTTTTCATCTGTTATTTCAATAGAGGCGTACATTTAGTCAGTTAAATCAATTTTAGTTGATTCACTCAACTTAGAAAAGTTTTTTGCCATATAACTGTAAAAATGAATTGTCATATTCCTTTGTTTAATTGAGAGGAGTTTGTTCCCCTGAACGATTTCACTTAGGCCACTTTAGTCTGCACTAAAAATAGCTCAGACCTTACACCATTAAGTGCATTTGTTTACATTAAGATTGAGATTTAAACACTTGATTTTTTTTATTTTTCTTTATGACAAGGGAAACCCGCAGCCGCTACCCTTTGGGTGCGCACAGGGTAGAACCCCCGCTCCTATGTAATAGCTCGCAAACCACATAGGAGAGGTAACCCGCAGTAGGCAAGCCTGGTGAGACGAGCTCGACCCAGAAGACAAACCCCTTGCTTTCGCTGGCAAGGGGTTTCAAACTTGAGACCTCCAACATGGAAGTCCCAAGCTCAAACCACTGGGCAACCCCGAAGGGTGATTTAAACACTTAATTGGTCAGAATAGGTCTTAATCATTAAGATCTTGAACAAAATCTTAATATAATTTAAGAGGTATTTTGTGTAGATCATTTTCACTATTACTCTGTCCACAATCACCAGCCTTTCAGTTGGACAAGATGAGAAGAGAGGTAGATGGTTTGGGCATGTGAAGAAAAGAAGCACAAATGCTCCAGTGAGGGAAGTGTGTGAGGTTGGTGGTGATAGGTTTGAGGGGTAGAGGTAGACAGAGAAGAAACTGGAGAGGTGATTAGGTAGGACATGATGCACCTTCAGCTTACCGAGGATAGGACCTTAGATACAAAAAGTGGGAATAAAACCATGATGACAACAGATAGGGACCTTTAGAGTTTCACATCTTGTGCATGCAGATATTAACGTACCTTAAAACCAATTCCAAATCTCCCAATACGATTAGGGTCATCCGCATCAGGTTGCTTGTGTCCAAATGATACCATCTGAAGCATCTCCTGATGGTTCATTCCACACCCATCGTCTATAATGCATAGCATAGGAATTTCTCTGCCAACCACTCTTGAAAATATGATGTCAATAGAAATTTCCAACCTGTCAAATATCCAATAAAAGCAAAGTGAAATGAGAAACTATGCAACTTTAGTGCACAACCAAAAAAATGGTAACATCTGCCTTCCCCCACTCCCCACCTTTCTAGCCCAGTTAGAAGAGAGAACTGCAAGCAAAGTAGAATGATCAAGTAGAAGGAAAAGGGGAGTACAAAAACGACAAGTTTTTTTCTAAAAAATCATGGTAACAGTACAAAAAGGGAAAGACAATTAAAATAAGGAAGCCAGTGAAGTATCATTGACCAGGAAAGTGACTTGTCTACCTACTTAGTTGCTTTGGCGTCTCTAGAATTGTCCACAAACTCTGCGATTGCTCCAAAACTCCAACCAGAATGGGTATGACCTAGAGTTTTCAAATAACTAGGATTTGCATGCACAAAATTACTCTCCAGGGAAATATTCTGTACATCTGTTTTTTCAGGCCTTCCACTAGCTTTGGCTGATAAATCACAAGTTTGGGCACCTATAACAGCCTCTTCATTGCAGGGAGAACAAGCATCCTCAATCACATGAGAAGTTGATCCAGAGGCCTTACCTACAGGACATTCACTTGGTTTTCCCCTCTCCCGGTAACAAGCAAATGTACAATTGAATGGTGAGCCTTCTTTGGGAGGAAGTATGTAAAATTGAAAGCGCTCATGTTCTCCAATAGCGACCTTCAATAGGAAAGTAATACAAAGATATGTATCGGATAGATAAATAGAATTTTCAAGTAAAATGAGCACCTAGAAATAGAAAGTAGGAAGCAAATTAATCAATGCAATAAAGTATCAGGATTCTAACAGGTTACCTTTTTGTATTTCTGAAGGAAACCAAGGAATGCATCCCACTCCTTTTCCTGATGAGAATTTTCTGGAGAACGACGTAACAAGCAGCGGGATAACTCAGACAGGTAGTCAAATTTGTCTTGTCGGAGTATGTGTTTAATATTCCAAATAGAAGGCCTGCATTTCAGATTAGTGCACATCATGATTTGCATCAATCGAGCATTGAAGTGAGGGAGGTAGAAAGCCTCAGGACAAGTAATGCATTACACAGTCGATAACTTTAAATCTTCAGAAGAACAACCCATGATTTAGATTTAAGTCAAGAAAGGAAATAAGATCAGTAAAGCCTAGTTAATGTAGAACATGAAAGTAATCAATCAGAAATCAAGTTTCTGCTTTTAACACAACTTATCATGATAACACTTATGTGTCACCATGAAACAATCTTTTCTCTATTTTTTGAATGGATACATCATTTTCATAATTAGTTTGATGGATATATGGTATCTTACAGCATACTTGGATTGGATAAACAGGTTGTATTTAAATTGCATCAATGTTTACAAGGGAAAGTGACTAAAACCTCTCCACATGCTTATGCATAATGTATGCATCATTTTGCAGAGGAAGAAACATTAGACCAATTTGAAGATGGGACTGTATAGATAATTGAATTGCATTGCAAATAATATGGTCAGGAATATGATGACATGGTAGTAGCAGAAGAAAGAGAATGATGCCCGCTAAAGAGAGTAATTTGAGGATTCTGCAGCATCACTTAGTTTTAGAACTGGATCATGCAGTAGATATTAGGAAAGAAAAGATTGGACTAACAAAGGTGAAAAGTAAAGAAGAAATTCTGTTGCCAACAGATTCGAAAGCTATTTCTTTAATAATAATAGAGAAAGAAAAAAACATGTTTGCCAGTGACAAACAACTCTACCTCAACAACAACTACCTACCATCGGAAATTGGAACAAGAAATTACTTTAGTATTGGAATGAAAAAATCAATGAATGCCAAATAGAGAAAAATGCTTCAAGAAGGAACTTCCAAGTTTTCCATTGAACAAACTGCTGAAATTTCTTTTTTTGATGAAAGAAAAGAAAATAGAAGTTGATTCACGACTAAAACTGGAAACTTATAGTAGCAGATAAATATCACATCAGCACGCGATGTTCCATAAAAGTCACCATGACTTAGTAAGAAAATATGCATGAGCTATTCAGAAGGTGAAACTAAAGCAGAAGTGCAAGGAAAGCTGGAATTGCATACGTATTGACAGGTGGATTGAGACACTGTGTTGAGCATATGATTTTCCCGTCCTTTTTCACCATTACATACTGTTTGAAGCGATCTACAAAAATAATTTTAGTCAGATAGGCACTGGGAAAAAGTTAAATGAAATAATAGGTTAGTATTTTGCTCAACAATATATTTCAAGAGGAAGACAGAGGAAACAAAAGGGAGGAATTTGGTAATAAACTGCTCTTTAAATATAAAGGGTCAACAAGCCCAGTTTAAATTTCCAACGTATTGATGATCAAAGCAATATTGAATATCACATGATCATTTATTTTTTTATAAATAACATCATCAGTGTCTCTCAGCACTAAGTACTGGTACACAAAATACATCCATGATTTATTTATGCCTGACCATGCAAAAAATAAGATATAACATGATAGCCGATGACGGCTCAAAGATTATAACAAGAGAACAGATTATCAAATTAATTTCTTCTCTTTTGGATTAACGAAAAAGATTTTACCTTCGAATGATAACTCGTCCTCCACGCCAAGATCTCCCATCATAAAACCTAAAATAACATACCATGTAGCAACCATAAGGGCATTGATTTTCAGGAATAAAAATTTCAAGCCTGATGCGTTCAAACATTCATAATACCATAAAAGGCAAACTGAAGTAACTCTACAAGTACACTGCATAGCTACTTTATGTAGATGCAGAAGAGATAAGCAAATATAAAGCCCAAACTGCACAAACTAGATTACAGAATTGCTCATGTTCAGACTTCAGAATTCACAATAGTATCTCAATACCAAAGAGAGCTCCCTAACTTGGAATTGACCACTTAAATAGATGAATAATTTGCTCCTTTCATTTCTCACGTGCATTTTCTTTCTATGATATTGCTCGGTGTCCCAGAATATGAGGTGGAACCACTCAATTTTTGACTTATTTTGTTTCAACTTGTTCTTTAAAGTGACCAGACTTAGATCGGACAGGGATAAATTTTCTAGTTTTCCACTTTTCAATGCCTTAATACCAGATGGTAGATGGCTTTAGAAGTAGAGAACTAGATTTGATTCGGTTATGTCCGATCAGAAAAAAATTATTTTATGCATCTTGTTCCAAAACAAAGATCCAATTAGAAGGGTGAGCCACCAAGTCAAGCAAGCAAAAGGGGCCCCTGAAGAAGCTAAACAAGGAACAGGCGTTATTTGTGTCAATTCCAACTAAGAAGATGCTGCTTCCCTTTTCTTTTTTTTTAAATCTTTGGTGACTAAGACAAAGTAGAGTTGTGGATCAAGTGATCAACCAAAATCAGAAGAAGTCATTCTAAAGAAATGACACTAAAATCAAATTATGAAGCTCCTATATTACCAGGGAACAGATAAAATATCTCCCTAACAACCGGAAGAAGTGAGTTCTTATAGAACAAAGATTGGAAGTGTAAGACCCGGGATCCAGACTTGGTAAGGAGGAAGAGAACTTTTGGCTGACGCATATACAGCAGGTGAAAACATATAACTCAACAGATTGGCATTCCAGTACTCAATGACATTTTTTCCCAAAAAGAATCAACAAGAATGTATGTCTAAATTATGGTTTAACAAAGGGTTTTCAAACAAAAAAACTATGTTGCATAAGGAAGTATGAGATTATACCTGAATAAAAAATTTAACTAGAAAATATAATTATAATGAGTTCATCAGGCAAATAAAACAAATTCACACATAATAGACTTGATTTTAAGGTAGACAAAATTATAGACTATTAAAATGTGTCTTTGACTTGAGAAGAAATAAAAATTAGTTCACTTTTGGGTGAATGTAAATGTTTTAAATCGGAGGGACAACGACTCCGGTTAAAGATTTATCATAAGAAAAAACAAGAAAAAGTAAGGAAGAAAAGGGGTCTATAGAAAACTGGGAGGCAAGTGCCAGCCACCTCTGTACAGAACAAGATTTGTTTTTTGGGTGTGTGTGTTTTGCGTGGAGGATTATGTATGGACATATTCATCCTTGGAATTCCTCCATTTTTTTATATCAAAGCTACTGCAACCCCAAAGAACTGTACCCCTTTGTGAGACTACAAAACCTAATACAGCAATGTTAGCTACAAAATATGAACAAATACATTGCCAAAAAGTGGAAAGTGACGGTCAGACATAGTAAGCTTGAACTTTTTCATGAGGTGATCAGCAATAATAAACCAAACTGTCAAACAATAAATGCACATCACAAGATAATGCAGTACAATTATTCCACCAAATAACAATTAATACTCAAAGCTCGATTTTTTAAGTCCAAAATTCCATCTTTAGTCCTGTAGGATGCTGCTTGTTTCTTAGGTTTAACAATGCAAAACTTGTCCGTGAACCAAACTTCCAAAAATTAACAAAAGAAAAGTGATTTTTTGTACAGGGGAAAAATTGAAAGTTACACAAACTGAAAAATAAACACAACTTTACCATCATCAACTCTTCCAACACAAACCTAACACCGTACATTGTAAAACCTACTTCAACAAAGCAAGTCACAGAATCCACACTATTTTTCTTCCCGTTTCAACCGAAGTCAAAACCCTAGTAAACAAATTGGACTCTCCAAAGAAAAAACTATTTTCATGTGTTTGAGTAGCGATATTCACTTACTGAGGAAACGACGGGCATTACGGAGTATGAGGCACTTACCGGCGGTCGATTTTACGTCGGAATATCGGCGAAACGGCAGAGGGGAATGTGTATTGATCGACTCAGACACGCATGCAACGGACGGAGGTGTTGGTGGATTATGAAAAGGCTAAAACTTTATACAGTAATGTTTTGTTTCATTAAAATAGCAAAAAAATACTTTCATTATTAAAAATAATAAAATATCCTACATTCGTACGAATATCTTTGCACGAATAACAGCATCTCTAGGTACAATTTTTCAATATATAGAAGGGAAATTACATAAATGGATAATAAAATCTACAAAAATTACGTTTAAGTTTATATTCAAATCAAAAGTAAATTTTAAAATATTCATTCCCTCATAAATAATTACAATTCATATTATCATTCATTAAGGTGATAATTTTCATTTAACTGATACTAAATCGATATCATATACTGTATTGATATCATTAAAGCTGATAATTTCGCTTAACTGATATTGAATCAGTACTATATATTGTATTGGTATCATTAAAATTTCTTGTTTAAAAATTACATATTAGTCAATGATATTATAAGAGTAGAGAGAGAGAGAGTATCGATTCAGCAAAATTACCGACCTTAATGATACCAATCAGTGGCGGATCTAGAATTTTAAGGTTGTGGGTGCTCTGAAGTGAAAATGTAAAAAATACGTGTTAATAATGAGATTCGAACCTTGGTATAACAACACTAAAAGAATCTTAAGTACCCATCCAAGAACCATTGGGCCAACTATATCATTTATTCATTGAGTGATCTATGTTAATTTTATACAAATACCTATTAATTTCTACATAGATATATATATTTCGTAACGAAGTTAATGGGTGCTCGAGCACCCGGCGGACACAATGTGGATCCGCCCCTGATACCAATACATACTGATTTAGTATCAGAGAAATCAATAAGGGGATCTATAGTATAATTATTTAGTGGGAAATGAATGTTTAGGGCTATATATTTGTAATTATTTTGCTTTTATGGGATATTTACTTATTTTCTCCAAAATTATTTAGTATGTTTGTTACGAAAAAAATTACATAGTAATTTACCATACTATTCATATTAATTGATGTTTAATATTAGTTCTTAAAAAATAACTTAGAGAATAATTAATGAATAGTTACAATAATTATCTTTTCTTAATAGGTTAAAATAACATGTGAAAAATAAAATAAAAAATTAAGATAGTGAACAAATAAAACTACACGAATAGACAAAACTATTAAAGTGCAAATTTTTGGTAAAAAAAGAATCCTCATAAATATTTTTCCTAAGACATAAATTATGTTTTCTACGTTGTGTTGGTGTGAGAAAAAATATTAAGTGTATATATATGTTACATTAGTGTTCGTGCAAAGATATGAAATTTTAATTTGAAAGAGTTGGTTTTGGTTCTTGTGAAATCAAACTAATTGGAAGATGAATTAATATGAATATTTGGTAGGAAGATAATTAGTATAAAATAAAAGTCAAAGATTGTATCTTGGTAGATGAAATTTAGGCAAACTATAAAATGGTTTCATATTCTTAACCTTGACAATTTTGATACATAGTGTTGTCATGGATTACATCAATAGGATGAATTTATTCTTATAAATAGGTAGCTCTTAATTCATTTTCAAATCATCCTCTCACTTGCCTTCTTACCTTCTAAGGCATTTGTGCTCTCTCTTTTGTAGTATTTCACTTATATTCTTTGTAGAGTGAAATAAATATTGGTGCAATTGTTCTTTGATGGACATAGGATCATTTTGATTCGAACCACATTAAATATTGTTATTCTTCCTTGTTCTTTAGTTTCACGTTTCCGCTAACATAATTATTGAAGAAAAAAAGTGTTTTTAAGTTAGTGTTGTGCATTCAACTAAAGTTTCTTCAAATTATACAATATTGTTTGAGTTGTGATAATTTAGAGGAGATAAAGACAAGATTGAGTATGATTGGAGGATCAATGAAGATTTTATTGCAGTAAACTTGATTTTTTTATAAATAAAATTATATATTCGAATTTCAATAGAAATTAAATTTGTTATGAAGTTTCAATGAATTTTGGAGCAAGAAAATCAAAAGGTTTCAACTATCACCTCTCCTGCGTAAAATTACCACATTGATGTTATTTGTCTTGATTTTATCTTATTTTTATTTTATTTATTATTCTCTTTTTCTCAATTTATATGACACATATCGATTTCGAGATTCAAACAAGTTTATCTCTGATCGTAATTTTTTCATATGTCTTTTAATTATTTTAAATTATCAATTATTGAAGCTTATATAGTACTTTTTATATAGTTTACAAATATATAAATTTCATTTTAAAAAATTTGAAGATTCCAAGAGCAAATTCTCGATCAAACTTAAATTGTTTTAACTCTCAAAAAGTAAAATGTGACACGTAAATTGACACAGAAAAAGCATTCCTGATCTTTTATAGAATTTGTAATCTAAAATTGCTCAATTTTTAATTAAAGATTGATACAAATCCTAAAATATAGTGATGATATTTTTACTCTTTTAAGCCAATAGTTTTCAACAATAAGATTTGTTTTGTTAATTATATTCTTTTCTTTTTAAGAAATCCTGAACTTATACAAAAGTATCCACGTAATACCCAACAAAATCAGTATATTTTTCTCATGCATTCTATATATTTGGACTGGATATCTAAATCACCCCTATGATATTCATATTACCAAAAAAATGTTATTACAGCTCATACATTTCCTTTATTACAATAGGGATAATTATGGATTGTAAAGTTTGTTACATCTTTACTAGCATTAACTTAGATGTCTAAATCATCCATAAGTTTCATTTAATTACCAGAAAATGATGTTTGTATTTTTTTTGTTGGACACCTGAAAGCTATAGGGTTGTTGACACTAGGGGTGTATAAAATCAAATCGAAAATCGAATCAAATTGCAAATCTAATCAAATTAAAAAAAATTTAACTAGTGGTTGATTTAACTTGGTTTGGTATTGAAAAAAATCCGACTATATTTGGGTTGGGTTGATTTTAACTAAAAAAATAACTCGACATTATATATATAATTTAAAATTTTTATTTTATACATAAAAATATTTACTTTGATATACTTTTTAAATATTCCTTATACTTTTTCATGGTTTTTATCTTTTAATATATTATTTCAAGTTTGAAACTTAGAATTTTGAATGGTTTCATAAAGATTATAGTCCACACATGTTTGTAATTATAATAAAAAGGAAAACTTTCACATATAGCCACTTAAAAATAATTAATTACTCTCCATAACTATAGTTTGATAATTACAATCTGTAGCTAATGTTATATGGAGGAGAGAGGCGAGCAAGACTGGGAGAGAGAGGAGAGAGGAGAGAGAGAGGGAAAAAGAGTGGGAGAAAAGTGAATTGTATGTGTATATTGGTTAGATAATTGTATATTATACATATGTATTTGTATATATGGCAAGAGAGATTGGGAGATGAAGAAGAAAGGCGAGTGAGACTGGGAGAGAGAGGAGAGAGGCGAGCGAGATCGAGAGAGGGAGGCGAGAGGCGAGAGAGAGAGGGCAGCAAGTGGGAGAGAAGTGAATTGTATATGTATATAATTGTATATAACTATATATTATACGTATACATTTGTATAAATGACAAGCGAGATTGGGAGAGGGAGGAGAGAGGCAAGCGATATTGAGAGGGAGGAGAGAGGCGAGCGAGAGAGGGAAGAGAGTGGGAGAGAGGTGAATTGTATATGTATATATGTTAAAAATTGTATATTATACATATGTATTTGTATATCCTGACGAATTATACATATACAAACATGACTAATTATACAAACTCGAAGTCAGCCCACGTAATTAATGTATAATGTTAGTCGCGATTATTATAGCAAACTAGTGGTAGTTATAGCAAACTATAACTATGATGAGTAATTAAATAGTATAATTTTACTTAGCCGCGTAATTTTCCCTAATAAAAATTAAATCAATACTAATGCAAAAAGAAAATAATTTAACTCTAAGAATGACAATAATACTAAATATTTGTTCTTTGATTTTACATTGATTTAGATAATTAAAACACATAATCTAATTTTGATTTCCTTTAATATTTAGTCATGTAACTAATACTTATTAAACTTATTTTAGCATAGTTTAGTACTTTTAAATTATGATTTTCATTATGACTTATTAGTTTGCAATATTTTTTTACGGATTTCATTATTATTATAATTATTATTATTTTAGTGTAATTAATCATATCATATTTTGTGTTATTTCTTAAGAAACATCTTATATAGTTGTTCTTTTGATAGAACTGAAGAAATATTTGAAGTACAAGTAAATTATATGTGTGTATAAATACTTTATCGGAAAAACTCGAAAATCCAAAAATTCGAGGTTGAAAAACCCAAGTTTTATTGGTTTGGTTTGATTTATAGATCTAAAACTCCGATACAAATGATGTGGTTTGAAATTTAAAAAAACGGAAAAGGACAAAAAATACCATAGACTATTAGAAAAGGCTCAAAAATACCCCCATCCACCTATTGGGTAAAAATACCCCTCAATCCATCTATTTGGTCTATTTCTACCCTTAAAACTAACAACAATTGAAAAAAAAAATTATATTATTATTATTATCACTTATTAGGTGTCATTTTTTTATTGGATAAATCAAATTCCAATCTATTTGATTTTTGCTACCCACCCGTTTTAGTGTCCATGACCCAAACTCAATTAGAAGACCTATTAAAAATCAAATTAATTGATTGATTCTTTCTCTCTTTAACCCTAAGTCTCTTTATTCTTTCCTCTTTACTAAAAAATAGCTTAATTATATAAATTATATTTGTCATTTTACCATGTTATGTTGTTGAATGGAGAGATGTTCTCATGCGACAAAAACACTTAATGAGACCAGAGGTCCCTTGTAGAAACATGAATGGAAGATAAATATTTACTTTTGCATAATACAATCATACAAACCTTAAAACACTTTAAGCTTCTTGTTCTGGCATAGTTGCGATCAATTAAAGAAAAGCCAATAAAGAACACTAGGAACCTTGATATAAAAATTGCCGTAAGTTAGGCTCTTCTAGCCTTAATATGTCGAAATGTTTTTTCCAAAATTATTGAATTCAAAATAAATGTCCGCTAGCACGTCGATCGGTTAATTCAATAAAATCGAAATTAGCACTCGATTTCGTTGACACCATGCAATTGAACCAATCCAATTGTTTACTTATGCAATAAGACTGAGTTAATTTGGCCGCTCACCCAACCTATTTTAATTTAACGAAAAAACTTGATCCATTTAGAGATATGAAAATGCAAACTTGACAATTCAGTAACATCCTTTGGTGCAAGAATTAGTGACGCTCTTACAATCTTATTTATGCTCAGATGAAAAATTGGAAGTATTTTCAGGTTAACAAACAACTCTAAGAACCATCAGTAGAAATTTCAATAAACAGAATCTTCTAATTGAGTTTGGGTCATGAACACTAAAATGGGTGGGTAGAAAAAAATTAAATGGGTTGAAATTTGATTTATCTTATAAAAAAATGACACCTAATAAGTATAATAATAATATTTATCTTTTTAAAAAGTTGTTAGTTTTAAGGGTAGAAATAGACCAAATTGGTGGATTGAGGGATATTTTTTAACCTTTTCTAATAGTCTAAGAATATTTTTAACCATTTTCCGTTTAAAAAATATGAACCAACCCGATCATATACACCCCTAATTGACACTAGATTCCTGTCTCACTATGGATGACAATACATCATATTCTTTTATTATGTACTCCCTTCCATTTCACAAAGAATGATCTGGTTTGACTTGACACAGATTTTAAGAGTATAAAGAAGACTTTTGTATCTTGTGGTCCTAAATTAAAGTTAGGTTAAATGCACAAAATTGCCCTTTGCCTTAAACATGCCACGTGAAAAGCTGAAATTAAAATGTTACAAAAAAAAAAAATCATTCTTTTTTAAACAAACTAAAAAAGAAAAGAAATCATTTTTTTTAAACGGAGAGAGTAACATTTACTTCACACTATTTCTGTCAGGCCAAAGAATTGATTTGCCATGGTCTAACAGAGATGCTCCAATTCTTAGGTTGTTTTCTTTCATTCAGCTATCATATTATCTTGCTACAGTTCATTAATTTCTCTATTATTTTCAATATATTGTATTCTCTCATACTGGTTTTAATATGTTTTACATGAACCGTAAATCTGTAGGAAACAACACATCTCTATCATCAGAAGATAGAGATATAAAACTATATATAACAAAACCCTTTCAAATCCCACTTGTAAAATTTCACTAGATAAAGTGATTGTCATTTTTTTAACACAAGTATAAAGGATAGTGGATATTATGACGGAGAGTACAATATTACTATGAACTGTTGCTCCTTTTGCCTTGTCTATGTTTAGGTAAAAACTAACTTCCCCAAGTGAATAACAGATGAAACTGGACTTTCTTTTTTATCAGAGCAAGTAACCATAAAGCTTCAGAATATTTGCATCATCAGAGCCAAATAACCAGTGCCACCTCCTTAATAGAGTTACTATTTAGCTCAATACAAAACAATGAACGGATTAAGCTCTTCCTAGCTGGTTTCGTATATTGTAAATGCTTAAAACACATTTTCTGTAGTGTTTGAAAAATAATTTTATGAGCAGCAAAGCTAGTGTGATTTACCAACAAATCTGATCCTGAAAGCTCACCACCCGCCCTCCTTAAAAGGTCAGCAACAAATTACATGATTGTACATATAATCAAACGGAAGAGAGCACACTAATGTACTGCTTACACAAATCCTGCGTCTCCACCAAAGACTCCCCCGTGGCAAGCATCCAGTCAAAATGTCATGCCAGCATCTTGAACTCATACATTGTGTCCCTGGACCCAAGTTCAAAACAGTGTGTCAAATCCACAGGCGAGAGCATTCCTCTTATAGTGGCTTCAAATAATCCAGAAGAGCATGCTTTCTTATCATTAAGCTTCTTCGACTAATCAGCCTCAAACTTAAACTTGAACAACTTTTTGTAGAAACCTATTCGGCTGCAACAGATTCCACTCTCATCTCTCCAATATCCTTCAACCCAAAATGAGGCTCAGATGGGAATACAAACACTGTAGAAGCTGCAACTGAAGGTTGAAAGCCAGCTGAGTATCGTACTGAGGTCAATGTAATTTTAGGAAGCTGCTGAAAACCTGAGGCAAGCGGTACAAGCTTATAACTAAGTATGTGCTCAGACTTTGGCAAAATAAAAGTCGTATCATTATGAGGCCCTGATAAAACAAAACTCTGTGAATCCGCTAAAGAGTATTTGACCTCCTGAAGAAACTGTGTTCTGTTAGTAATTTTGATGGAGTATGTAAATGGATTTCCAAGAATAGCATGAGGAGGACAATCTAGACTCACGATCAGTGGAGGTTGCTCCACATTTACATCAGGCAGACTGTGTTTCGTTAGAACTGCAGATGTTGTGCTACAGGAAGTTAATTTTTCTCCATCTCCATGATCCCTTCTCCATCTCAAACACACAATACCCATGTTTAGCTTAGGAAGATTAACCTCGGGAGTGACAGCAAAAACCTGTTTAAACTCTTCTCCTGCCACAAGCAGCACATGTTCTTCTGGGTTCTTACTCTTAGTTTTCACATCACAGGTGCTAGCATCAACTGCCTCCACGGACATGGACAACAAGCGCAACGGCACCTCAGTGCAGTTCTTAGCACTAACAACTAGCATACTTGTTTCATTCAAAGGCAGAGATGGTATTTGGTCAGAATCGGAAGCTGGTTTAGTCTTTGACAGCAGCAGTGGTTCCCTTCGAAATGGCAACATAAAGCGATGGCTCATCACAACAGCAGTCTTACCTTCAATTTGCAAGCTTTTGTGCACATGAGCTCTCTGTGAGCTAAGTTCCGTAATTTGAGGAAAGTAACCCAGTGACACATAAAGCATGATAGGCTTAGGACGGTTCCATCTAATTTCTAATTTGCAGGACCACGACTCTCCCTCATCCAAAAATGGGACCGAAATCAATCCAAAAGAGGGCTGGATTTTTTGAATGTTCTCTGAATTAGCAAGATCTTCACATTCTCGTCCAGATATTCCAACAAGTTCTACATGAAGATTATCTGATGAAAAAGATTCTGCCTCCCTTGGACTAAGCAAGCCACCACCTCTTGTATCAACAAGGTTAATTTTCAATTCACCAGAGTGAACACTATGGCCCTTTGAGGTGATAATCACAGGAACAATAAAACTCTCTCCGACCAATGCAGGGCCAAACGAATCTAACTTTAGATCCACTTGTGGATCTGGTTCTTCAACTTGGACAGCCTTCTGACCAGAGAAAGCCAGACCAGGATCCTTCATTGGTATAGTTTGCATTATGTCTTCAAATTTCCAAAGGGGTAAATCACTCATGGAGGCCGGACTTTCAGCTCGGCAACAAATAGTAAAATGTTGACCCCATCTTGCAGTTACATATATGCATTCCAGCTTTCCGCTTTGCTCTGCATCATTCAAATGTTATGCCACTTTAAAATGCAATAAAAAGGCATATTTTAATTAAAAATTAGGGTGGATAGCAGAGTATTATTATGTAAAATGCTTTAATTCAGTATCTCCTCAGTGAAATACTCAGTTTTGATCAATGGTGGTCCCACTGGATTTTTGTCACCTCAGAGAGGTGTTAGACAATGAGATTTTCTCTCTCTCTTCTTGTTTGTATTGACAATGGAAGGACCGGCTTCTGGATAAAGCACTACAGTGGCAGTGGATTAAGTGTTTCGGTGTGGGCAGAATCTGGAATCAGGACTCACTGGGATGAGGTGGAATTTGGAAAGCCTAAACAGTGTGGTCCCTAATAATCAAATGGAAAAAAATAGGAAACCCAAGAAAAATCAACCTAATGAGGGAGGCACATAGTCAAGAAACAAGATCCAATCTGGACATTTTACACATCTGTCATGCGCACACCGGCAAGTGCAACAGAGCAGTTGGAAGGACTTCAGAGTAACTTCTCACTTCTTATGGAATTAGAATGACGAGACACAAAAGTTTCATTTGATAAATCAGGGACGTGGTCCATTAGGTAGGAAAGGCTCAGAGTAAAAGATTTGATGGTCTTATCAGAGTGTTGTTATGGAAGTTGTTTTTTCTAGATGACAAGGGAAACCCACAGCCGCTACTATGCAATAGCTTGCAAACCACATAAGAGAGGTAACCCGCACTAGACAAGCCTGGTGCTCTTTTGCTGGCAAGGGGTTTCGAAATTGAGACCTCCAACGTGAAAGTCTCAAGTTCAAACCACTGGGCCACATCAAAGGATTGTTATGGAAGTTGTTTTTGAGGTCTGGGCACGAGAAATAGGCATCATAGATGATTTCTTGGTTAATTATTAGGAAGGATGTTCTGTCTATGGGATGAATATATACAGTTTGATGTGTTCTCCAATCAAACATGAAATAGTTCATGCTTGGAGTTGCAACAAGTAAAAGTTAAATAATCAGCTTACCAGGTTTCACGTCGTATGTGAGCCGCAGCCATTTGTTTGTGCGAAGTTCCAGGGTGGGAGCTGTCTCCACTCGACGACCAGGCTGCAAACAGGATATTGCAGCTAAATGGGATCTTTGAGCATTAACAATGACAAAGTTACACTCCGACTGATTAAATTGGATTTCTAATTGATCAATTTCAACGTTAAGGGGCAGTTGAGATAGAAGGGAGAGTGTAATCACTGATTCTGCACCAGGCTTAACTACTTGTTCATGAAAAGCAACTGAAGCAAGAAGTACTGCTCTGAGGGGACTGACGAGATCGATCTCAAGATAAAGGGGATTATCAGCTGTTACTTTCAGGCTACTGTCTTCTTCAGAAGCTGTACTTTCTGATTCTCCTCTTATTACTGAAAACACTTCATTGTGTATTATTTCTCTCTGGGCAAGACTTGCAGGCCCAGCTGGGCCACAGTCTCTTTGACCAGCCACATTAGTAGATACTGGCAGAGCAGCCATTTCAAGAGAGTACTCAATGAAATCTTTCACGAGAGCAGTTTTCTTTGAGCAGTCTCTGAGGTAACCCAAGACATTCCATAATAGAGTAACCCAGCCCTCCTGTCGATAAAGACTAGCAACATTCTCAAAAACTTCTTTTGCATTACTATATTCATCTACTGTGAAATATTCTCTAGCCATTTGGAAACCGCAGTAGGCAGCCATCCGAGAGGCTTTATCATTGTTGTATGCTTCAAAAGATTTTTTAAGGAGAGCAATAATTTCATAAGAGTCCTGCAATCTCTTTCCTTCAGCCAGAGCATAACGGGAATAATCTTCATCACTAAGACTGCAAATATATATGTGGAGAAAGTATAGAGAAGTAAGAAAATAAAATTTCCTGAACTAATTTACTAGAAGGAAATCACCACACTCACGATTGCATAATAAATGCATCTCCAATCTCCAGCAGTTTTGCAAACTGACCAACATAAGAAGCAGCTATCACAGAATCGGCATTCCCATCAATATCACCAGAAGTTTCAGACATAGATAACGCAAGTTCAAGGGAAGAACTCTTTTCCTTCAAGTAATGAGCTGCTAGCTGTTTAAAATAAAGCTAGATAAGCAAGCATATGAATAGAGTCGTATGACTCTTGCGCTATAAGGATAAAGCAGGTAAGTAGTACTCAAGGATATACGGTTCAGCTACAGATGGGGCTTTAAGCAAAAATTAAAAATTGGAACATGGTTGCTGGCAGCTTGTTTAGAGAAAGAATATTAAAACTGCTCCTTGAGGCCTAAAGTTGATGGATCTCATCTCCCCATTCATTGTCATCTTAGTGAGGGCAAATATTCAACTACATTAAGTTAGATTTTGTCCAACAATGACACGATTCTATAAAGAACTGGTGAAACCTGCATCTGCTATGGGGAAAAGCAGTGCGATATGGTGTAAAAGAAGTTCCATATTACTTGGTTCTAGTTTCTCAAATTACCACCATCTCATACCTAGTAATTCCAATTTCCAGGCAAATGAAAATGTCTGTCTTTGATGTGGAGGTCTGGAGGAGCTAACTAGTAAAGCCCACTTCCATATCCAGTTCAAAAAAAAATCTTCCTGGAAAGTTAAGAACTTGAGGTTTTTTCTTTTAACTGGTAATGACAAAAAACAAAAACTTGAGGTCTGTTCGTATTCGTAACAACTGTCTAAATGATGGAAACTTCTATGGGAAGATGACGACCAAAGAAGGTATATGTATTAATGGAGAAAGTGGCTAAAGGTTATTTCCATCTTGCTCTTACGTAGTTGTGATTTTACATTTTGATAACAAAGAAATACCCGAGGACCAGTGGCAAACGATACAAAAGTCGGTGGATAATTGGTCCATCTCTCTACCCTTCTCCACTTATTTACTGGGCTATTGTCTGTGTGGCAGAATCCAAACCTGTGATGTACGCCTAACGCACACATCATAAGCCGCGCTCTTACAACAAAACCAAAGTTCTGGAGTCTCTTACATAGTTTAAGAGCCTAATTATTGTTCAACTTTAAGGAGCTATAGGCTAGCTATCAATTATCATCCACCTTTTCCTACCTACACTGGTGGTTGACATTCAAGAAAGAAAATGTAATTTTCAAGATAGCTAAATCGTATCTCCATATGTACTGCTCTATAGGTGTGACATTACAATAAATGAAGGTGATAAGAGGAAAAGATATAGACCTAAAATCACATGGAAGGAGTTAATTTCTTGATGAAGTAATGTAACTGTCTCAAAAGACTTACAATCTCTATGGAACAATCTAAACTTGACTAAGGATCAAACATAATGAAAGTAACAATTTATATACATGATACCACCTAATTATGATTGAGTCTTGTGGTCACACTTAAATTAGATCCTATGTTTTCTATGAATTTTTTTGTTTTGATAGACTTGTATATTAGTGCAACGATAAGTGGGAGATTTAGAAGACCACTATTTTAGAAACTCCTAATGGAAGGGTATGAAAGGAGCAAAGAATACATAGGATTCATATAGCAGACTCCAACTAATTTGATTTTAGATTTGGGTACTAATCGAACACGCGAACCACAATAAATGAATAGTTTGACAAGAAAAACTATCCAACCTGGAAGTAATAAGCTGAATGAAATTCCCACTGAGTTGCTCTATCAGTAGCTTCTGAAACCAAAGTGGAAACATGCTGAGCAGTGATAGAGCTTGTCTCTAGTAATTCAGCAAATACTAGAAATTGCCGGCTTAACCATTGCCAGTGAAGGAAAATAACTTCTGGTGCTCCAACAAGCTTCCTGTAAGAAGCATAGTGCTGGCGGAACCAGGCAATTGCTTCAGCAAGTTTTCCACCATGCAGCAACAATGTAGAAATCTTGAAATGCAGTTGCTCTGCCACACTTTTGATCTCAGTCAACCGTTGAATAGGAGGCAATCTAGTTGATGTTGAAACCATCTGTATCGTTTATAGGTCTCTATTTATAAGATCAAAAGATGCATAAAATGCAAAATATGTTTATGTAACAGTTTAAGGCTTCAAAGCAATTAATCTGCTACAACTCAGGCAATCTGCTAAGTTATTTCTTACTAATGGAACTATGAACGTATCTTATCATAAAGAAAATGGAACTGGTAATGATAATTCATCCACCCTTTTATGCAACTATTCCTAAGAGAAGAAACATTAAGATAGTAAATCAATGAAAACCTGTGCAACTATAATTAAACACAAGAAAGGAGACACCACTTATCTACTGCGGTCAGCTATTCCCACGACATGGATGGAAATATGCCCCTCATGGTTGCTTCTTTGGATTATTATTTGGATGAGATGGTTCCTTTGGATTTTACAGATAGTCAAACATAAAAGAAAAAAAGGAACCACGCTCAAGCAACAAACTTGGTTCTGTTGAAATACACAAGCGAAACTCTAACAGCTCAGACCCAATGGTTATAAGTGGACAGGAGTGACAATACATCTAAATGAACTAAATACACCTACACATGGATGAGAAAGAAACAGAAAGTTTTAAATTAAGTTTCACCAATGGATCTCTTCAACATTATTAGAATTCACTCAAATGACCACACTCATGCAGACTAAGGGATAGAGGGGTTCTCGGAAGCTCCAGCACTTTGTCTCTTCCATTTATATCCATTTGGAACTGACTACACAACAATCATCTTCCTAAACAAAGAAATGGAAGACCAAAAAGAATCTAACACTCAGTTCTCAAAAGTTCTTTACATCTCATCTCTTGGTAACGCAAAGTACTTCACCTTGTCTAAAATGCAGAAAGACTCTATCAAGAAGTGGTCTCAAAATTCTACAGGTCAAGCACACTACCATATATATACCTCTCGCACTGCGTGATAGGCATCCTCGTATAGCCGTAATGCTTCAACCCAATCTCTGCAAAATTCTGCATATACAGCAGCCTGTCACAATGTTAAGAAGAGCATAATCATTACATAAGCAAAATTCCAGGGAATAATTGAGAAAACATAATAAAGGGCACAATAACTAGTTTCTAGGTTAGTATTTAAAAGATAAAATGTGAAATAATACTATAATGTTGTATTATACCAACAAGATTAGGTAATGAGGAAACATACTACAAGGAAAACACATATTGAACTTCAAAGGGAACCCTTACTTTGAAACAGCATCGAATATTCAGCTCCGCAGAATGGAAATTTTTCCTTTCGAGACGTGCTTTAATTCTTCTTCCTTCCTCCTTGTAATAAGAATTAGATAATTCTGAAAATGTGTTTCCCAACCTGCAATAGGTATCTCAAATAACAAACACCACTGGGTTCTGTAACTTAAATTTAGCTATAATATGAGAAATAAAGTGCATGCCTGATCAGGGACTGTTGAAGTTCTGATTCGCTTGAAACAAAGGTGATAAGATACTTGGAGTCCAGTTCTGCACGCTTTCTGAGAGCAATCATACGGTCTTCACTTAAATCATCTGTTTAAAAGAAGCATCACATGTGGGTCAAATCCTCAAATTGAAGATGGGAGCAGATTAGGAGAAAGTTGACATAGGAAAGACCTTCCACCAAGAGAGAAAAGGGAGAGAGTCAAATATAGTTTAATTATTCTACTCGTTCTTTATCAAATTTCATTCATCTCTCTTGTGTCAAATACCAGTAGCAGGGAAAGAAAAATTACAACCCATGACTTGATATATTTCCAGTAGCCAGAAAACCACATGCCTGAGTGCCTCTGAATATGATGAATATAATTGCACCCAACTAATTCATTTGCTTCAACTTACTGTGAATTTCCTTTGTCTAATCAATCATTTCTAAATGTAGCTTAGGAGGTTAACCTAGCAATCAAATGAACAGCAAAGGTATTGGAAGTTAATATGGAACCCATATTCGAGAAAGTGTCAAAGTCTATTCCTGTTCTATTACTCCACCACATGAAAGTGTATGAGTTAAGAATTTGTGATTAGATGTTGCCTAGTCCTATCATGCAAGAAATCCATACACAGATAGATGGATCACAGAGAGAGGAATTTGTAAAAGACTCACCTTTAGAATTTGATGGAGCAACAACCACCACGACCAATTTTACGTTCCTTCCGCGTAATACACCTCTGTTCATTTAGCACACTATCTTAACAACTCTTTTAATGAATATACGTCTAAAAACCAGTATATAACCGTGTTTGATAAGATGGAAAAGGTTTTTCCCTAACTGATAGAGAAACGGAACACTGAAAATGATCCAAGTACTACAGTTTTTTTTGGAAACAATTTATCTCGCATTGCGAAAAGTAATTGGAAAAGGACAAAAGAAGCGTACTTGAGATTTTCAAGATCGGTGCAGACCTGAAGCCACTGAGCTGGATCGCCGGAGACGTGATCAGAGTTAAAGAGAGCGGATACAACTGCCGGGACTCTAGTTCGATGTTTAAGAAGCCAATCCTTCTTTAGGATTCCGGCGACAGGTGGAGGCGGAACAAAAGCGTCCTTTGAAGGCTTAGCGAAAATCGAGATCTTGGAGAAATCAGGCAATGCGAGGGCATTAATAGGCGGCTGCTCAGAGTGAAGGTGAGTTGTGATTGAAGCGTGAAGCTCTGGACATCCTATAAGAGATACTAATGCTACCGGCGGAGTTCGGAGTTCTTCTGGGTACTCCTCCATTGCTTTGAATGCTCCGATTCCGATGCCCGCCGAATTTGGAGTTGCTGATGATGGTGAAGAGGTCTGGAAATTGATTTCAGAGCAGAATTGAAGAGATCTTGGGAAGAGATGGGTGAGTTTCGGACCAAGTTTGGGGACTCGGCTGGGTTTGACTCGCGTTGATTTCAGTTGGGAGTTGGGACTGAGGAATCATGTTTGGATTCTTGACTTGGGCCGGTCCATATAAAGTGAACCCAGCCCAATGAGCTCCAAGTGTCTAGTACCAACTTATTGAAAAAAAAAATATTACTATCCGTTTCAAAAAAATTGAATTTCTTTCCTTTTTAGTCTATTTCAAATAAAATGCCTCTTTTCTTTTTTGGTAACATTTCAATTTCAGATTTTCACGTGATATGTTTAAGACCATAAGATTAAAGGGCATTTTGGTACATTTGACATAACTTTAATTTAAAACCATAAGATTAAAACTTCATTTCAAGTCAAATTAGGTCATTCTTTTTTAAACATGGAGCACTAAAAATACTTACTCCCTCCATTTCACAAGAATGACCTGGTTTGACTGGACACAGAGTTAAAAAAATAAAGAAGACTTTAAATCTTGTGGTTCTAAATTAAAGTTATGTCAAATATACAAAATTGTTCTTTAATCTTGTGGTCTTAAACATGTCATTTGGAAAACTGAAATTAAAATGTTACCAAAAAAAAGAAGTGGTCATTCTTTTTTAAACTGACGGAGTAATTAGATACACAAACATTTGAAGAATTTACAAAAATTTCTAGCTCTCTTATTCTCGAATCACTTATGTCTTGTATCGACCAATTACATCACAACGCACGTAATGGATCGAAAAGTTGAGTGATATATCCAAAATCAAAACGTAATATATAGGGATGTGTTGAAATATATTCGTATTCCACCAAATTTGCAATTTGAAAAAGAGTTCGATAAAATCAGCAGGTGCGGCTCAAGAATATTGGTGGCCTAAAGCGAAAATCAAACGGGGCCTTAAACTTGCATTGTTTATAATTTTTATGTTATTGTTTTCTTTTAGTTTTCCTTTACTAATATAACCATTTTTATTTTAAATTATTTTTCCTTCAAATATGTCAAATTTCTTCTAATATTTCCTTCATTTTTCATGAAAAGTTAACTTTTTTTACAAATAAAATTCGATATTTGTTAAAAAATAATAACCCTTAAATTTGGGGGCCTAAGACGCACGTTTTTTTTTTAACACTGTCGAACCACCCCAGATAAAAAAATAATTATCTCTTAACAGAAAATTGTGTAAAATCCACAATAAATTGAAGAGCAAACAACACATATCCCAATGTTTTATAGTTTATTTACGTGTTTTTACTTACGGGTCAACTTAGGGGTAGTCTCCTTCAAAGCATGATCTACATATATTTGAAATACACTAACTTCGTCGCTCATCTTTCTCCTTTGTTGCTAACACCAACACTAACTTTTACAAAGTTACGAATGGTGAAGTTTGAACTTGTAAAGATATACTCACGAAGTTCCGATACAATACGAGTCATATCACCGAAATAATGATTCATGTTTTAAAGTAGTCACCATGAGTGGAACAAAGTTCAAATACACAAGCTTTGAGACAAGTCTCATGAGTTATAGATATGTGAAACAAATAAAAAGATTCTTCGACCCACAATACCTTTTGTTATAGCTTCATAACCATGTTATGTAAGTTAAAATTTCATAATTGTGTCCTGCAGTGTCGTGTGAACACAAGCCTGCTGCTATAAACATCACAATAGGTAATTTTATTTTCGGATTGTGTCAAAATTCTAGCAAAATATACTGTACATCACAAAGGAAATTTTGCTTCCTTTGTGAACCAATATCAGATTCTCCACTTCAGCTCTATACAATGAGAGATTTCACTTGTAAGAGCTTCGGACTCCAACAGATTATATTGGAATCATTTTGTGTGTTAGATCAAGAGTTTTTTTTTTTATAGGTATGTTTTTTCGTCATAAAAAAAGGCTGAACACCGAACATCTCTGCAATAGTGGCTAACGTAGCTTTAGTTGATTAGGTGCTGCAGCTGCAGTTACTAACAGGTAACTCTGCCATTAACATTGAGACTTGAGAATGTAATTGTTCCCTTCAACAAAGAAAACAATTTTGCTGGCCATGAAGAACAGGCATAGAAAAATGACTATCTACGATGAATAGGCATCCACTGATATTGGTTCACAAGGAACCTGACCAAGAAGACAAGACACGATTACTAGCTATTATCGCACACAGACGGATACCAACTGAAGGATGCCTACAAGAGTATGCAACTACATTGAATAGCATTCATATCTCGAAGCAAAACCTTTGTGTGTTTTGCACACATGGCTCATATAGTCATACGAGGTCTTTGCACCAGAGGTCTTCTCCAGTCCTTCAAAGTAGCCCTGATTTCCTTCCTTTCGTCCTCCTTTACTTTCTCGTTCTAATAAGGGAGAGGATAAGGTGAGAGACTTGATTCCTAAAACAAACACACTGGACATATATTGAAAAAAAAACGTAAAAATGACAAAACGGAGAAGGTCCCTAAGAAAATAGCAATGTTCATAGATGGAGATGAAGACCTGGATATTGATCCCCTAACCTTAAGGAGATCAAAACACAGAAAAGAAAAACAAATAAAAGACACACGTCTAATCGACATTAAAGAGAAGTGTACACCTACATACCGGGATGACCCAGGCCTATTTAAAGAATCATATGTTGATTCTACTAAATCTGATTGCGGAAACCATCTTCCACAATCAGTTCAATTATATACTTTAATGAATGAGTGACTTGAAGTCCTGGCAGGATTGTCCATACAGACTGCGAAAGAGCAGTCCAGGCACTACCTCATTTGGATATGGTTATCCGAACTTCTTGGTATTTTACAAGTGATTCCCTCGAGTTCTTGGTGGTCATGACTTTGAAAGACCTGAAACACAAAATGCAAATAAACCTTAACAAATGACATTGGCGGTTAAACCATGCAGTGTATATAGTTTAGAATAAGCAGTCATTTGAGAGAGACCACTAATGAAAATCCACCCAACAGACAACCAGTACCTTTGTTTGCCTCCCCATCTGACTTTCAAGGTCATGTTCCAAGTCTTACCACACAAATAACAGCGAGCCAATTCCTTGAATTCATCCTGCGATTGAATCAACATTAGAAAAACATAAATAAGCATGTGCAAATTTTCAAGGTAAAATCCACATCAAAGCAAAGATATAATGAAAATTCATGATTTCCTTACTATGATTCATCCAGTTAAACCATTTAACCTGCCATTTGGTCAGAGCCACTGCTCTGAGTGAATTGTGGTGGACGAGCTTGTACTGCAGTCTGCGGCTGACGAGGAGATGGCATAGTGATGCCTGAAGAAATGGGGTAATCAAGCACCTTCACTACAAAAAGATAACATAACTTTTTTTACTTTGACACAACCACATAATATACTAATAGAGATCATAATGATAAAAATAGACCACATTTGGGACAGTAAAGCTTGTGCCATACATTTGGGAGGGTCACTGTTCAAATTGAAACACTCTAGTTGTTCAGATCAATATACAAGTATGTTTGATCCCTTAAACAAAGGCCGAATTCATCTCTCAACACACATAGCTAGACCCTTCAACTAAGTGAATTGGTGCTAAAATGAACATTATTTTTGTTTTGGATTGGAAGACATGTTTGCATATACAAACATCAAATGAAGAAACAGACACCAAAGACACACTTTCTAATTGCACACAGATACAGGAGATAACTCCTACAAAAGTGGTACCTGAATGATAAGGTAGTTGCATCAAAGGAACATTGTCTGTCGTAGCTCCGCTAGCATTAGGTCTCTGATATTGCACCATCTGAGGACCAGTCAACAAATGACCCCGAAACGCATATGCAGGACTGCCCGGCTGCGCACCAAGTTGGCCAAATTGTAATGTGTTTGTGCCAACAGTACTTGGTATTCCATACATCTAAATGAAATGCAAAGGCAAAAGATATGGCCGTTGATGGAACTTTTTAAAAAAAATATTCACATCCGTGAATAGGGAATGGTGCACAAAATCATGTCCACTAGCCTTACTCAAATTAAGCAATAACAATCCTTGTGAGGAAGAAAAGAATGAAGAATAGAAAGTATGCTACTTAACATCCAATTATGCAAAGTAGACGTACCTGTGGGTAAACATAGTCTGGCCCATATGCAGGAAACCTAACAATACATCATTCAATAATGAAAGAAAATTAGGTATAATCCACGATATACTAACATATTTCAGATAGTACTAACATATCCACGAGCATTTTTTAAATATATCTGATACCACAAATTCAAATCAAATCCAAAGAACCACGGGAACATCAATATACAAATATATAGATATAGACACGTGTATCAACAAAAGACATTGTCACAGGAAAAGCATGTCTTATTATTTATTAATTTTTAGGAAAAAAATTGTTTATTGCCTTCACAACTTCAATTTTTGTTTTGGGGAGCATGCTTGTTAAAGAGAAAAGATTCATCTCTCCCCTACTTCTGTCATAAAATTAATTTGCAATACACGACAGTTAAGGTGATAAAGATGATGATGTGAAATTAAGTGCTAATTCATGTCTATAAAGTTGCAGGGCAATTTTAAGACAAAATTAACTGTTAAGTAACTGAAGTTGTAATTATGTTTGCAAGAGGACAAATATCTACTGTGTTAGATTTTAAAATATGTTCCTTCCACCAAGAAAAAAGAACTGTATATATATATATATATATATATCTTTGGCCTACTAAATTTGCAGTATATCAGCACAGCAGAGTTTGATACTCTGCTTGGGTAGTCATTACTGACCTATATGGATATGAGAATCCAGGCTGATAGCTGTAAGGAACTGGTAGCTGGTAATAGGGGCTCCCCATATACATACCCCTCGGGGCCTGTGGATTTCCCAGATAAGGCATTGAAGATCTCAAACGTCCTACAAGAACAAAAAATTGAAGGGGTGAGAAAGATAATTAGTAATTGTCAAACGTTGATGGTGCACCAAATATACTAACTGTATCTTTATTTGGAATATTATTAGTATTACCGTTGTTATATATCTTTATTTGGGTTATTAATAGCACTACATTGTTACTTTAGTATCCTATCTGCAAGCTGGTAGACCAGCTCAGCCACACCAAAAGAAAAGGACATATCTTGAAACAAGGTTTATACAAGCTACCAAAAATGAATGTGGTTGCTGGCTCTCCCTCTCCTCTCTCTCTGTAAAATCAAATTTAACTTCAGTCTTCCCTTAATACCTTTGTTTAGTAATGTGGGAGAAAAGAAATAAAGATGACATTGCAAAGATAAACTGACAGACTTTTCCCAGCTATCCCCCACATGAATGCCTAAGCTTAAGGTGCAAAATAAGGAGGAAAAGAAAACAAGAAACAACAACTAGTTAGAAAAATGATACATTATGAAAGAGAATATAATGCATTACCATAAGGTAAAAGTCCTTGAGGTCTCCCAAGTGAAGCCAGGTTGCAATTAGCCCTTCTACCATCAATGATTGGATTAGGATTGGTGCAAGCCCTCCATGCAGCTTCCGGATCATGGAATGTAACCTAATTTCCACAGTAAACTAATCAGCACAATATCAAATCATGACAAATTATGATCAGAAAAATTGGAATTTGAACATTATCAAGCATGTATACTGTCACCATAAAAAAGGCAAATACTCCAGTTGGGAAGTGGACACAGAATTGAGAATGTATTTTTTTAATGACTTGTGGAGGCCAACTTTCGCACACCTCGACCAATTCCACTAGGTAACGCTGTCCACCCACACTAATCAAGAATGTATTTTGGAACTGTAAATTTCTTTTTAACACAAATATTATTCTTAATTTATGCTAATCAATATAGTATCACCAAAATAACTACCCAATTTACACACAAAAGGGGGGGCCCTGGAGTGCCATGCTATGCATGACTTCTTCCATGTAGCTAAAGACAATTATTGCCAGATAACATGCACATAACAAAATTCAACATGGCCAGCTCATCAACCACAACAGTACACCCCCCAAAAAACTGCACAAGAAAACATCCGCACTAAACTGTCAAGTTACAGTCTTTCAGTCATTAAAACAACGCAAAGAACAAATCTTTCAACAATAATACTGATCCGAGCAAAAAACTAAACTGATCATCATAATTAAAGTCTAAAGAAGAAAGAAAAAAACTCACAAAGCCATAGCCTTTAGAGCGTCCAGTATGTTTATCAGTAATAACAACCGCTTCAATAATATCCCCAAACTGTTCAAAATAACTGCGGAGTGATTCACTCTTCGTCTCCCAAGCCAACCCACCAACAAAAACCTTCGTATACGTCGTATCCCCAACCCCATATGGGCCCCGACCCGCAAACGGCGATCCTGACCCCCCACCACTACTACTCCCACCTGGACTCATCTGATACGCCATGAACAACAAAACAAAACAAGATTTTACCCAAATCACCCAATTAAAGAAAAAGATGAAATCTTTATATGGGATCAAGAAAAGAAAAACAGAATCTTGAATTGTAAGAAAACAGAGAGGTGGAGTGAGGTGGCAGTACAGGGTAAAAACTAAAGAAAAAACCCTCTGATAATTGCAAACAAGGAAGAAGAGAGAAGAAAACGTGTGGGGCCTAAAGGGGAAGAAGAAGAGTACGCGTTTTTTGTAAAAGACAGATGGATGATGATGGATGATGATGAAGGAAGAAAGGAAGGGTATTTTAGGTATTTAAAAATGTGTCTGCGGAATCTTCCCGACAATTTAATCCTATTTTATATATTTGGAGAATACGTTAAATTCGTTCCTATCCTTTCATGTAATGTAATAATGCTAATCTTTTTTTATTTTATTTTAATTTTTTTTCCTATTATAGAGAAAAATAATTCTCACACGCAAACTATATTTGGGAAACTATTTTGTTTCCCATGATTATTTGATTTTCATTGGTCCAACCACTATTTAGAAAATATAACATTAATTACCCTGTTTATTTTTACTTATCCGTTTTGTTTATTTATTTTTAATTAATTGAAATTGAGTTAATATATTTAAAAATATAATGAGTAATATGCTTGGAGACTCTATCAATTAATAAGGATAAAATAATATATTTATTATATTAGTTATTTGTATTTTAGTAAATGTTTCAAATTAGGATTTGGCAAGTGAATAATTTGAATGAAGAAAGTGTAAATTAATATTTAGTTAATTAATTTATTAAATAAAAGTAAGAAAAAATTATTGTTATTTAACTATAAAAACTCTGTCACTATTTTTTTTATTTTAAGCAATGTACATTTAAATAACTATGTCATCAATCACAAATAAGTTGGATTAGTTATGAAAATCAGTCATACAAGTTGGACATTTAATTAGTCTGATTTTTATCTCACAATAATGAAATAAAAATTTAATGAAACGAATGATATAAGAATGGGTCCCTTTTTTGGTGAAACATTGTAAGTCGCACAAATATAACTATATTTAAAGTTCTACTACAATATGTATTACTAATATAATAATAATAATAATTAAATTCTAATTATATTATAATTCTAATACTAATTTAATTTTAGTCATAATATTATTCTAGACGAAATATTATCTAATTAACATAGGTAATTTAATCCTAATGTGACTCTGATTTTTCAGCAGTGTTATAACTTGTTAATCAGCTTCGTTGGACCTGTTCCTTCGACATGTTCCTATCCTCAGCTTCATTCTTCTTTAAGACTTGCTGTAGACAAGTCAGTCAACTGCGTTTGACCTGTTCCTTTGACATGTTCCAATCGTCAGTTTCCTTTTTGTTCAACACAAATTGTATAAGAACTACTATTAGCAGATAAAAATATTTTTAGCGATAATTAATTAATAAAGACCATTTTAATTATCAAAAGGTATGTATTCTTTTAGTGATAATAACACTCTTTAAATATATCTTTAAAGTCTTTAGCGATAATGAATCTAATGATACTTAATTAATGACGATAAAAAATTAGCATTCTTCATTAATGTGTTAATTTATTATCGCTAAGAAAATATTTTTGTGATGGTTAATTATATATGTATGTTCAATTTAATTAACAATGTCAGTCTTACAAAAACTTTATGAAACTTGTCGATCTTGTGCTTTAATAGAAGTCTTATCGGCTTTTCATTGTCTTTAGTATTTCTTCGTATCAACCATTCAAAAAATTAATTTTAGAAGTAATATTTTTTTAATTTTTTCAAATTAAAAGGTCTGGAAATCAGAGTTATTTGTATTTAAATAAAAATCTACATTATTTATATGAATAGTATGTATAACAAAATATTACATTTGTAACATCGCTACAAATAATGTTAGTAATTTCCTTTTTCCGCTTGTAAATTGTAATTATCTCTTGTAGTCGATATTATATATTTTTATGATACTTGTATGACTTTGAACCTTGCTAGATGATCCAAATATATCAACCATTAGTAGTTAAATCAAATCTAACCTTACCAAATTAAATTAAATTGTCTTGTTGGCTAATGACAAAAAAAAAATCCACACGTGAATCTTATTATCTACTATAAAAAGCATTATCAAAATTAGTTAACAAATCAAACATTAACCATACTTATATTGTGTCAGCGAAATAAAAATAATTTTAGTGATTATAAATATACATTCTAATAAAAAAAGTGTTAATTTTTTTTATCGACAACCATTAACTGTTATAAGATCCACTATTGTAGGACATTTACAGAAAATAGTAATTACTATTAAAAAAATTTAGTAATAAATGAATTATGATAATTAGTGAAATAATTGTTGTTAATGATTATTGTATGTAGTGTGATGGTGTATGTCATGATCATAGAGCAAACAATGGGAAATGTTTTTTTCCTTTTGTGGTTATTCCTTTTCATAATATACTTTTGACCTTCTATTTTGATTTATTCGAATTCTTTGAGGAACTCAATTATAACGTTGAACTTTTCCCAACCTAAAACTATAGTATATGGTCCCTCTAAATTTATTACTACTAAAGTAATTGAACATTTGAAGTATTACCGAAGAAATGATTGCACAAACATTATTGATTTAATACATTATGGCTTGTTAATTAACATTAATGAAACTATTAGGTCAATGACGTCATAGAAATTATATTAGTTTAATATGACAAATATGATATGATCCGCAAGGTAAAAGATTTAAATTTACTCCTAATAATTGTAATTTGTTTTATATTTGTCATTTTCTTACTCACTGATCGATTGAAAGTTTCAGTAATTTTTTAAATATTAAATACACTTTTCAAATAATGATTTTTTTAACTTTAAAAAATTGACTTGACTTAAATATTAGATTGAGTTCTTTTTAATTATTTAAAAATATATATAGACTGATTCAACGTAACCTTCTGACAATAGTTATTCATATATATATATATATGAGGAAAATCTAAAAAATATTATCTTCAACGGGCAAAATTATATGATTAAATTGAAAGTCAACCATTGCGCAATAAGTTTGGTGGACGAAGAAGTGAACATGAAACTAATTTGAAGACTTGTTTTCCTAATTACAATGAAAGTAGGCGCGAATAAGTTCAAATAAATAACAAAAAAAACTTTTTTTTCTCTTTTAATATTTGATATTTTCAAGATCAATCAATAATGGCATCAATTAATTTTTTTAACGGTATAAAGAATAATAAAAATTATTTTGTAAAAATCCCTCACAAAGCTTCCCTAAAACAAATTGATGCACATCAAATTTAATCATGAATTAACATAAGTATATTTCAAATTTTGATGAATTTTAAACGGTTTAGTTATCACGCTTAAATTTTATAAAAAGAAGAGTAAAAATATGTAGATTAGAAATATGAAAAAAAACCATTCTATTCGTAAGTAATAAAGAATAATATGAACAAGTGATTATTAATATGTGTTATAAAAGAAGTCATCCCTTCAATATGAGAATGTATATGTTATTAGTTTAACATAAATAAATACTGAAAATATATTAAATAAAATACTTTTCAGATGAAGATATTATAATAATTTAATATTCAAATTCAATAGTATACCATCTATATATAATCTCCAGTACAATGTAACAATCGCCTATAGTGACAGAGCCAAGATTAGAAATTTAGAGGTTCTAAATCAAATTTGTTTGGTGGTTCATATGTTGATATACATATACTCTCTCCATTCCTTTTTAGTTGTTCACTTTTAATTGACATATCTATTAAAAAAATTGCCGTTTCTTAATTTGTCAAAAATTAACAAGTAATTAGGGACAATCATAAAAAAAAAGTAAACAAATAAAATGAGACAAAAAAAAATATAATTAATTTTTTAATATAAATATTAAATATATATAAAAAACTAATAAATTTATTCAAATCCATAAATCCCATCTAACTTCATCTCGAACCGTCTAACTGTATTTATATATACCACTACAAAATATTGATATTTGATATTTTCTCAACATGTGGGTTTCATAATATGCAGAATACAAAGAGACAAACAAGATTGTTGTTGTTGCATAGAAAGAAGAAGAAGAGCAGGTGTTTTTTGTTGTTACCTTAAACATTAACACAAAATAATATAATTATAATTTTGATGGATAAGAATAAGTATGAGGAAGTTGCCGATTTGGCAGAAAAGGACGGTCCTTCACCGCAACTCCCCACAAGTCAAAACTCTCGAAATTTCCCTTAATTTATGCAACTTTCTGCCTTCTACTTTTTGTAATTTGTTTTTTTATCTCGTATTTAGAATCTATATTGAAATTTAAAAGTTTATTCAAAGAGAGACAACGAGTTTACATGAATTCATGCTTCTTTCTCGAGATAATTTATAATAGTGTTATATTTTAAAAAAGATATTAAAATATCGATATACGAATTCATATTTGGAGTACCATATAATGCGATGAATTGAATAAACTTCTCTACGTGATGTTATAAAATATTTATCTCATTTTTATTTTTAAAAAAAATTAAATAACACCTCTCTAAGTTATTATTATACAACATTTGACATTATATATATATATATATATATATATGAAAATTAATGTTGGATCTAAATTATTAAAATTTTGACGTTTTTAATAATAAAAACCCAAATGTCAAACCAATCAAATTTATATCTAAGATCAACTTTTTTGTAATAGAGCACCCATCATCTCGAAATTCTTGGTATGCCAAGAGTTCCGACTAAACCATGATCGCGAATTTCGCTGTCCATTTGGGGGTGATGCTCCCAACAAAAAAAAATTCATACCAAAGACTTGAGCCCGAGACTTCTAATTAAGGGTGACACACTTTAATGCACCACAATCCATGTTCGATGCATTTTTATCCCCTTTGCTCTCAATTTCAACTTATTTCCTCAATCCCATCGCTTTCTAGCAACTCTTAGCTCCTAAGCTATACATCTTTTTAAATTTGAACAGAAATTAAATCGCCATCAATAAAGTGAAAGTTCATATGGTCAATCAATTGAGCTATTAAGATTTTCAAATAAAAATATTGCATATTTTTGTGTCATGAGGAAATGTTATAATGGAAATGGAATTGACTTTGAGATGCGTTTTTCTTTGAAATACAACATATATATTTAGAAGATAGGTCAAAGAATAACATGTATAAATACAATATTGTTTGTTTTTTTCAAATAAAAAAAGAAGAAGTTTGGGTCTGGAATCTGGGCCTCAGCCCAAATTTGGATTAGATGCTGCCATGGCCCATGAAGTTCCTCTGATTTAGCCCAAAGCCAGTACTCTGACTAGAGATGGCATGGGCGGGCTGAAAGTACATAAAAATGTTAAGGAAAAATTACATAAATTAATACATTTTAATAAATAATTATTGATTTTAACAATACTTTTTATTTATTATCATTTATAGCAATACTATGTTAAATATGCTATATATATTAAAAGTGAATTATGTATGCAATATATATGAATTATATATGAATTATAATTGTTTTTTAAAATATATTATGTTTGTTTGGTAAAAATTTGACACATTGTATTATAAGTGAATTAAAATGTGTGATAAATGAATTATTTATCATTAAAATTTGTATTATATGTGAATAAAAATTATTCTTTGTAATATGAATTAAACTTGTATTGTAAATGAATTAAAAGTGATCAAGTGAAAAAGAAATATTATTGCTATAAATGGTAAATATTTTGTTATTATAGTATATTTATGTAAGTTTCCCAAAATGTTATGCAAGGTCGATTAAAGTTTTGGGCAAATGACAGAAATCATATATTTTTAAGGTAAAATTACTATTTGTCCCTTATAAATTTATAATCACAGAAATACCTCAAACTGATACAGTAATATAAGTGATGATACATTAATCTGATGCGCGAGATACATTAATTATTAAGTAAGATACATTATATTTTATACATGATACACAAATCTGATGTATATTTTATACATGATACACTAATCTGATGCACGAGATTAGTTCCTAATGATGGCTTATAATAAGTTCGGGTCTGGCCTATAAGCTTTCAGAGGGGGAACTACATTGCTTACCCGGCCCAATGTTTCAAATAAATGTTAAAGAAAGAGGAACGGCCCAACTTAACTAAACTTACTCTACGTCTCTACCTCAGCTATCTAATATCATCATAAATAGCAAAAAGATTAAATTAATACTCCGTCCCTTTAGCTACAATTTGCATGATTATGCTTCATAATTATAATTTCGTTTATTATCGGTATTTTCATTTGTATAATCGGTTTGTCAATATACAAACATTCTAAGTATATATAAATTTTGTTTTCATACATTTGGCAATTTTTCAAAACTATTACAAATCATATGTATTAACAGAATATTTATATATAATTAAGGGTAAACATTTACAGATTTTGGATCTATATAAGAGTATTAGGAAAATTTTGAATTTATACAATTAAGAGATGAATTATACATAATCTAGACGTAGATCACGTAATTATGATGGTAAGTTATTAGCGATTAGTAATTAATAATTTAATTAACTTATAATGATATTAACCAATTAACTAGTATATATTTACTTATCCACCTAATTTTTCCTATCAATTACACTTGAAAATATTAGGGTAAAGTTACAACTGTATTTTGCACCGTTTTAGCCTATTTTATTTTTATAAGAAAAATGGATCGATGTAATCCACCATATTAATGGTAGAGTCAGCCACCATTTTTTTTTTTTCTTCTTAAGCCAGAATCATCGTAGACACCTTTTTTATTTCATTGTCATCCAATTTTTTAAGTCAATATAATATTATAAGGAAAATGGTATATATTATCACCAACTATTGATTAAAATTAAATGTTACAATCATACTTTGATTTAATTGTGCTATATAAGAAACTGTTTGCTAGTCGCCTAGCTCTCTCCCTTAAACTGTAGCTCGCCACTCTCCCTCTCTTGCTCGCTCCTCCCTCTGTCGCTCGCCTCTCTCGCTTTATACAATCATAAATGTATAAATTGCGTTATATTTGTATAAAGCAAGAGAAAATTGTATATATACACATGCAAATATATATATATATTAATTTTATACACTCATAATTATACATGACAAATATACCCCTGCCCAGTTCTCTTTTCCTTTCTCTCTTTCTCGCTTTATACAAACACAAATTATACAAAATACAATGTATAATTTTATGTTTCTATAAAGCGAGCGAGCGAGAGAGAGCGATATTTGATATACAAACGTTTTATTTCGATTCAATTGTATGCAAATTCAAATTTTATACATATATACAAAACACATAACATTGAATTGAGAGGTTGTCAACGAATTATACAAATGAGAGGCTGCCAACAATTTATACAACTGGCCTCGCAACGAAATTATACAAATTTGAAGAGAAGCCAACGAATTATATAATTGCTTCTTTTGTATATATGTATAGTGAAATAGCCTAGCTTCTTTTGTATATATGTATAGCGAAATAGCCCATCTTCTTTTGTATATATGTATAGCTAAATAGCCTAGCTTCTTTTGTATAGATGTATAGAGAAATACTCATAACATGTTTGCTTTGGAATGAAATTATGCAAACTATAACTATAACATACAAATATTAATTTTGTGTTTGCTATATGTGAAAGTTGCTCTATAATATAATATGACATATAGTAGTGTTGTAGTGTGTATATACCGTAATGCACTATTATACCATAAATATACACCCTTATACATTATATATCAATTGTGTATATAGTGTAGTAGTGTATGGTGTATGGTTCGGGTTCGAGCCTTGAGTATGGAGAAAATCCTGTTGGGAGTGCCATTCCCGAACGGACACTGCAGAGCGCGATCTAAGTTTAGTCGGAGTTCTAATGTAAACTCCGAACACCGGGTGAGAAACAAAAAAAAAAGTGTATGGTGTGTGAATGATGTGTATATTCTGTATAATTATTTGTAAACTATATATTCACCAATGTTAACACAAAATAAGGTGACTCAGGTCGTTCGCTTCATCATTTTTTCACTTGTAGATTTATAAAAATTTAGAAAAAAATCAAAGCTTTGGGATCCCAACATAGTGACCTTCAAATTTGTGAATTTACCCTTAACAATTGTCAATAAATCTAACTTAATCGAGTCCCAGTCAAAAGAAAAAAAAATTTATAGAAAAAAGAAAGATATGATGAGCATGTTTAACTAATTATAATTAGGTTAAATATAGTGTAGATTAGATCACGTAATGAATATTTTGCTTAATTATCCGGAAATATTACTTGATTAGAAAATCAGCCGGCCGTAAGTCTATTAATCCCTAATTGAGAAGACTGATGATATTATATATATTTATAATTATATACCATTTATTCCCAGAACTTTCGTAGTTTAGTAGTCATATTAATTAAATAATTAATGACACACACTAATGGTGGATTAACTATAACATTTAAGCTAACAAGGTCCTGTTTTTGGTGGTGGCCATACTATATATTCGCAATAATACCACTAACCCCCTTGCCCGTACCAAATATTTGGAAATTTAGTATTAGTTATTAGTTCAATTTCCATTACACATACGACTAATTAATTTAGTGCATTTGTACCACCGCCATTCATTCATAAGTACTAATTGCAGAAATTAGTCTACTCTAATTAGGAATTAATGCAAACAAGACTAGTGTAGTACTTTATTATTATTAATTAATAAATAAGTAAATGACATGAACTTTACTTAAGTTTCCACCTTTTTGTGAGTACTTTATCTCTTTTACTTTTACTATTAAAGAAGATATGACATGTTATCATTAATTAGAAAATAATTTTATCTCGTTTGGTAGGCCACATTAAAATAAATAGTCTATGTATTATAGATGGTATTATTTAGTACTATGTTTGATTAGAAATTGGGTGTATGTATAACTAATCTATGGATTAGTTATACCTCCTACATGGTATTATATGATGTATTACTAATACCTTCTATTTGAAGGTATTAGCAATACATGGGATATAATACCATGGGATAAGTCTACTAAAGACAAAAATATCCCTCAAAACATTATAATTATTTTATTTATTTTCTTGATTTTATATTTTATGATTGTGCTAGTAAATTTATTTAAATAAATCAGCTTACAAATTATTTAGAGAGAATAATTTGTAACAAACAACTCTCTCTAAATAATTTGTAAGCTAATTTATTTAAGGGAAAATTATGCGGATAAGCAAATTTATACTATTTAATTACTCATCATAGCTATAGTTTGCTATAATTACCTCGCGACTAACATTATACATTAATTACGTGAGCTGACTTTGAGTTTGTATAATTAGTCATGTTTGTATATGTATAATTCGCCAGGATATACAAATAAATATGTATAATATACAATTTTTTAGCCTATATACATATACAATTCACCTCTCTCCCACTCTCTGCCCTCTCTCGCTCGCCTCTCTCCTCCCTCACTCAATCTCGCTCGCTCTCTCCTCTATACAACATGTAGTTACAAATTGTAATTTTTAAACTATAGCTATGGAGAGTAATTAATTATTTTTAAGTGGCTATATTTGAATGTTTCCCTTTATTTAAATAAATTTACTAGCACAATCATAAAACATAAAATCAAGAAAATAAATAAAATAATTAAAATATTTGTGCGGTTTTCTAATATTTTATATTTTGAACAATTTATAAAAATGAATAGATATTAAAATTACAACTTGCAATTTTATGCGAAAAATGTAGATGGTTTATTTAATTTTACTATTATTTACCGTCTTTTCAATTATAAAAGTTGATAGTTTAACTTTTTTTAAAATTGAAAATTGACATTTTTAAGTGATCAATTTACTAAGATGTCAATTATTTATCCTCAAATAATTTAAGTAAAAAAAAGGCAAACATGATAATAAAATTGATTATTTCATAGCTAGTTAGAAGGCCATAAAAGAAAATATTGTGTGGCAATTATTTATCTTAACCCAATTGCATAATAATTCAAAGGTATAATTGGATTTTTTATTTATAAAGTTTTAATCCAAACACAAGATGATGTGAAAAACAATGAACCAAACACTTGATAAAAATAATTTCTGCATTACTAATCACTGCACTATTAATCCCTGCATTATTAATCCCAGTATTATTAATCCCTGCATTATTAATATTTGTACCAAACGATCCCTTAATGGTAAACCCCAAATTATCAATGAATATCTCCTTTTAATGGCCAAGTTACTTTTTTTAGAGTATTAAAGAGGCTACTTAAACGATCATTGAAAGGTTTAAAAGTGGCCATGAAGGATAAATCAATGATTTATATTTTTAAAAAATAAGTTAGATTGACTGTTTGTTTAATTTGATATTGTAACAAACATATTCAGAATTTTAAATTACATATGGTATATATCTTGGTAAGCTTCAACCGCTTTGACCAAGTTAATGGAAAATTAAGTTGGCGTTACCGCTCAATCGAATGGATTAATGGCTAGTAATTCGACTCGTAACTTAGACGTCTGCGTTTGTTCTTTCAATTTTGAATATATAAAAAAGAAAAAAGAAATTAGTCGTTTATTATTGAAGCTTCATGTTTGATCATAAGTATTCTGATTCATATTATCTAATTTCTTTACGAGTCTTGTCATACGCAAGATGTTGACGATACCCAATGGAGAAAAATAAAAATAATTGATATATATATATATATATATATATATATATAGATGTTGGTGCCTAAAGAAAATTAAAAAATTTAGTGGCACTTTGGTAGGGTGACGTGAAACTGCTACTATTTAGGGTGTGTTTGGTACGAAGGAAAATGTTTTCCAAGAAAATATTTTCCTGGAAAACAAATAGATTTTAGATTTATTTTCTCATGTTTGATTGGTGAGTAGAAAATATTTTCCGGAAATGATTTTTAGTGTTTGATTTATGAATGAAAAATATTTTTGAGAGACATCTTTTATTTTACTAGAGTAAAAAATAATTTATAAAATCGAAAATATTTTTTAAAATCAAAATTATTATTTTTTGAGGGTGGGGTGGGGTGGGTGGGTGGGGGTAGTGGGTTAATTCTTTGAGGAGGGGTTGGGGGGCTGGCCGATGAGGGGGGGGGGTTTCAGGGATCGGGTGAAAAAATAAAATTTTAAAATTAAAAATGTTTTTTTTAAATCGATGTTTTTCTCAAAAAAAAAATGTAATTTGAAATTGGAGGAGAGTTTTGGAAAATGTTTTCCTTAATTTTTGAAGGGAAGTCATTTTCCTTAATTTTGAGGAAAATGAGTTGATTTGAAAAACATTTTCCATAACTTTTGTCCCAACAAAACATGGGAAAATTAAAAAACAGAAAAATATTTTCCTTCATACCAAACACACTCTTAATTTTGTGAATATATTAGAACTGTTTGACATTTGGTCTAGCAGATGCAGCCGTTGTACAATTAATACTTATGAGATGAAATTTAAATATTTAGGTACATGGTGGCAGCCTAATCTAGTTCATCGAAGATTGAATATAAATGTATATAAATTAATAAATTTGTGAAACTGAATTTCCTATTTTCAAATATGTACCAACCTCTAAGCACATGCAAAAAATAAAAAAATGTTTTACAATAGAGAAGCTAGTTGTTGTGAAGTGTTTGGTAAGTGTTAATCAATAATCAGCTAGCAAAAATAATAATGAAGTAACTTGCTAGGTATCATATATTAAAATTTACGGAATAGTATTAAAAAGAATAAATAAAGTCGTTGATATATAAATATGATATAATTATTATTTAATTTTTGGCTGGCTTATCAATTATCATATACCATGTTCTATTTAATACCATGAGCTGCTTATAAAACCTTCAACTTAAAATGATTCAACAAAAGCTCAAGACGGAGTGTTGCTTATATATACCATATATTTTAGTAGTTTTACCGTCTCATATTATGTGATATTTTTTAGATTTTGAGATTCAAATAAGTTGATTTTTATTTGTAAATTTTTCATAGATCTTTTAAACATTTTGAATTAATTCAATTATTGTGACTTATAGTTTACAAATATATAAATTTCATTTGAAAATAATTAAAAATTTCATACGCAAACTTAAAATATTTGACTCTCGAAAAACGAAAAGTGTCACAGACAGAGATAGATTTCTTTTGCATCCAAATAATTTAGAAGAGTTAAAACATTATGAGAACCTGTTTTTGACTATTAAGAGTTTGCTCAATAATTTGCTGAAGAATAACATAATTTCAATTATTCTTAATGCATTTTTATTAATGAATCTTTTTAAATAGAAAATTAACAAAAGTCCATCAATTTTAGTTACATATTTATAACCATGCATGAAAAATAACTGGTCATAAGTCATAACACGTGTGTTACTGATAGAATTAATAAGTGTTTGGCTATATGATTTTTCGAGTTTTGATTTGAAATTAATGTTTTGTTTATGAAATCGGTATAAAATTTCAATTTCAAATTTTATCTCCAAAGTTTAATTTTTTTAAAAAGAGATTCATTATTTATTTATTTAACAAAATTATGCTCTAACTCAGTATGCATGCATGGGATTATATTACTCTTTATTGGTTGAGAAAAAACCAATGTTTGGAATGTGTTCTTATAATAAATTATAATTATTGAAGCCTCGAAGGGCATTTTGGGACCATAAAAAGTGATTACTTGGAGAAAAATGTGTCGACAGAAACTGGAGTGTGGTGTATCTTTTTTTTTTTTTTTTAATGAATATATTATACTCTTGAAGAGTATTAAGTATACATTTTCAAAAAAAATATATATACATAATTCTAACATGTGGATTAAATTAAGAAAATAAAAAACTTTTGGGAAAAATTATATGTATTTGTAGCTTTTATGAATATGTTATACTCTTATTTATGTTTTTTAATATATATAGGAAAATGGATAAATGTTCGTCAAATTTTAAAGCGCAAAACTGCAGTTGAATATATATAAATAACAAAAACATTTGAACAAGGAGCACGAGTGATTTAATTAGTGGCTAAATTATTCAATGCCATGGTGAGTTTGATTTCAAATTGTTACATTTTCTTTTTTAATTTCTTCAAAATAGAGGAGTATTGAGCCCTCAATTTATTTATTAGTTTATTTTTGAGCTTGTCCTCGATCTACTCGATTTTAGGCCTTAATTGACGATTGAACATCGATTTTAATCCTAATTTTGTGATTTATTTTTAGCAGTGGACAACTGGGCATGTATTAAAATAAGTAGTCGTACTAATACATGTGTTACTGATCGAATTAATTGGTGAAAAATTATTATTAACGCTGTGAATTGATACGAGATCTGCATATATATATTTATATACATACGTGTTTTAATATAATTTTGTTAAACGCATTTCAAGGGCATATTTGGTAAGCCGTGACAAGCATTAAATAACTTGCGTTAATTGTCTGTTGGATGAACTAATTCTGTATATAATTTTTAATTACCTGTTTGGACGAGCTAATTCGTTAAAAATTAAGTATAATTTAAAATTTTTAATTAATGATTTTTGAATTGGTAGTTTTTACTTAATATAAAGTACTTAAAAGATTATACTAATCTTCTACGCGAGAAAATTTTACTAAAATTTCTTTTGAATTTTTCTTCCTTTATTCAACTATTTTTTTTCTCACTAATTAAATTTCTTGACATATAATATATAAATTTCATGTTTTTTATATCTTGTAGGAAAAAATCTAAATTAATTTTGGATACACTAAAATTAAAATTCAGTTTGGCCAAAAAAAATTGTACACCTACTCATAACTCTAACCTGATATAAAATTGATCCAAATTTCAAAACACTACTAAGAGAACTGCGAATCTGTATATATTATGGGGCAGCTCAAACATATTTCGAGATTTATAGCGAAATTTTAATTAGAGAATAAATTTTATGTGTATTTATTTATTTATCAAGTTTTTTAGATGTAATTATTGCTTAATATCTTTTTTTATAAATGATTTTTCAAATACCTTTTTAATTATTATTTTTAAGCAAGATTTTATCTTTTAACATTAAAAAACATTATTATTGAGACAATTATTATATGAATCGATAATATAGTTCTATAAGTAATAAGTTGATAAATTTTAAATAAAGATAAGAGTTAGAATAATAGAATTCGATTAAAAAAGTTGATAGTTGGTATACCCTACTTTAATACGAAGAAATAAAATATATTTATAATTTACTTTTTTCAACACTTTTCGGCTATTGATTCATATTTTTGACAGAATATTACTCTAACTATCAAAGATTTGAAGAAATAGAGTGTAGAAAAAGTCAAAAAGGATAAATAATGTGAGTGTTAGCCAAGAAAATACTATTATATATATATACATGTACTCTTTGGGTGTGTTTGGTAGGAAGGAAAATGTTTTCCATGGAAAATGTTTTCCTAGAAAATGTTTTCATGGAAAACAAGTAGATTTTGGACTTATTTTCTCATGTTTGGTTAGTGAGTAGAAAATATTTTCCGGAAATAATTTAGTGTTTGATTTATGAATGAAAAATGTTTTTGAGAGACATCTTTTATTTTTACTAGAGTAAAAAACAATTTATGAAATTAAAAATATTTTTTAAAATCAAAATTATTATTTTTTGGGGGTGGGGGGTAGTGGGTTAATTTTTTTGGGAGGGGTTGGGGTTGGGGGGGCTGGTCGGAGGGGGGTCAGGGATCGGGTGAAAAAATAAAATTTTGAAATTGAAAATATTTTTTAAAATTGATGTTTTTCCCCAAAAAAATGTAATTTGAAATTGGAGGAGAGTTTTGGAAAATGTTTTCCTTAATTTATGAAGGGAAGTCATTTTCCTTAATTTTGAGGAAAATGAGTTAATTTAAAAAACATTTTCCATAACTTTTGTCCCAACCAAACATGGGAAAATTGGAAAATATTTTCCAGAAAATGTTTTCCTTCATACCAAACACACTCTTTATTATAAATAATTGATTTTTTTCATGAAAAATTAAATATGAATTTATAAAAATTTGAGGTCCCCAAAAATTGAAGGTCTAAGGCATTGGCCTAAAATTTATAGGCAAGAGCCGAGACTAATATATCATATAACTCTCTAGATAAATATAAATATATCGTAAAATCAATTCACAAATTAAATCGAACACGACTATTATAAAAATAAAAATAAAATAGTGCTAGTAAGAATAGTAAAGAGTAATAATTTAACTTTCCCTCCGAGGAAAACAAGGCAACTCATTTGTCTTTTCTGTTGTTCCTGTGGAAAATTTTCAATTAATGTCCAAACTTCAAAGCATATAATATACATATGCCAAATCAATAATATATTTGGTCAAAGATTTTAAAATTAATCCATTGACTCGTTTAATCCAATGATTATCGGATATCTCAAATTAAACATAACATAAAATGAACTTACAATTTATTCTGTAATTATTATACTGTATACCTTACAGTAAATAAATTTTAAAATTTATATAAATTAACGATCCATTTATTTTATCAATGAGAAAAATATGATTCAATATCCCTAGATCATCAAGTTTGTAGATTTTAGCCTAACTCTTAAATTATTATATGTATTTTTCACTCTTTTCATTTCATATTAGTTAATCACTTTTATTTTGCATGATGTTTTAGAAATCTTAAATAAAAAGATAATTTTACTAATTTATCCTTGAAAATATTTTTTAAAAATTTTACAAAGAAATATGAACACTTAAAAAACTTAATTGTAGAAAAAAATAATTAATGTTTTTATTTAGTAAGGTAGACAACTAACATGAGACAATTATTTTTAGTATAATGACCAACTAATGAGATTGAGGAAGTATAATTTAATATAATTTTATAATTGCAATGTGTATCCAAACATAACATATATAATTATGGCCTAATCCATCGGCTACCCTTAAATTTGGCACAAATTTTGACTTAGACACCTCTCATAAGTGAAAGTTTGTGCCAAATTTAAGAAGCCACTGATGTATTAGGCCTATAATTATTATACTATAACATTCAAATAAAACATGTGATGGCAACCAAACACGTCAATATAATTATATTACTATCCTAATAATTACACCGATTTCGACTAGCAGCCTTTCCAAACAGGTCCTCATTGTCCCTTTCTTTTCCTTTTTCCCACAGCTCACGTATTTGTCAATGAAAAAGTTATTGTCGACGTTTGGAACAATAATTTTATTAGATATTGAAATGGACAGTAAGATACCTCCTTAAAAATATTGTCTTAGATATTTTTAAAAGGAAAAAAAAGGAACGAATATATCTTTGAAATTGTAAATGATATGTAGATATCTTTTGATTATTCAAAATTTAGTGCATATACATACACCATTTATACTAACGAAAATACATGCATCACAATGTTATCTACTGATCCAACATTATTAAATATTTGATCGACATATAAAATTGTGTCACGTGTCCCTATTTAGTCTTCCGTTACAGTTACGGGCATATATGCTCTAATTTTTGGATAACAGAGGCACCAATGTCCACAAAGTATGATGAAGGGCATCTGCATATACTACAATAAAAATAACTTTTAGCGGTATTAAATATTGACATTAATAAAGGGTTTAGGAACCAATGTCGCTAAAGGCTTTAGGAACATATACAAAAAGTGTCAATTGCCGCTAAAAATACATATTTAGCGGCAATTGAGAAATAATTGCCACTAATTATTATTTTTATTGTAGTATATATTATTTACGATCGATAGTTTGAAAATATATTTGTCATTTTTTCCTTTTTAAAAGATATTTTTTATTTGTTATTTTATACCCATACTCGGGGTAATTACCTCCATCATCCTATCTTTTCACCATCAATATAAATAATAATACTCCTCAGCCTAATTAATTTAACGACTTAAAAAAATATGTATTTACTCCTATCTTATTTTGTTTGGAGGTTATTGATGATCACTAACGCACTAACAAAATTTTAAAAAAATATGTATTTACTCCTATCTTATTTTGTTTGTAGGTTACTGATGATCACTAACGCACTAACAAAATTTAACAAGCACCTAACTTCTTTTAATGAACATCGACCTTAGATATCATTGCGTTATCCCTCCCTTCCCAAATAGTTGGTATGTATGTATTTATTGTTTTTAATAAGGACCGTTCCGAAATTACTATATATGACTAATACGGTCCCTATTTGTGCTTGTTTCTTTCTTCCATAGTTCTCATAAATAAATAATATCATCTTTCTTAGCTACCTAAAAAATAACAATAGGTATCTACTCACCTAATTAACTTAGCTACCTAAAAAATAATATGATCCAACTTTACGAAACGAAGATTAGACATATCTATAGAGAGAGCAAGCAAATAACTAACGCACTAACAAAGCTTGACAAGCACCTAACTTCAATTAACGAACATCAACCTTACTATGGTCAGGGGTCCGAACCCATTTGACAGAAAATTATACTATTTATATATGGTTAAAATAATATTTTATGTATATATAGTAGATGTCGAACATCCTTCGGCTACTCCGCATGTCTATTTCTACGAATTTTGAATCCCCTTATTGAAAATTTTGACTCCGCCACTGAGTCTATTGTGCTACCCCTCCTTTCCTAACTAGTATTTATTTATTGTTTTCAACAAGTACCGTTCCAAAATTACTATATGTGACTAGTTTGGTCCCCAATTGTGATTGTTCCTTTCTTTCCCAATTATCGTAAATAAATAAAATCATCTTTCTTAGGCCAAAAAAAGAAGAAGAAAAAAGGTGTCCTCATTCTATCATCATCATTCACCATGATAATACTTGCTCAATGGCCAAACTTACATACTAGCAACTGTTTTACTTGCATAAATTCCACTCTCCAAAAATATCTAGTCAGATCAAAATCAGTCATCTTGCACACAATTTCTTTTGGATTGAATACAAGTTATGATAAAATAAGTTATATTAGGATTAGTTGTGACGGAATTAGTTATACTGAAATTATTCTTTTTGTTGGTTGCTTGGTTTGTCATAATCAAATAATATGCAGGATATAATTTCTAAGAATAAGTTGCTTGTTTACTAATATCCTCTAAGAATAAGTTGTTTATTTATAAAGAGGGTTCAAAGCTAAACTTTTGTTATTTTACATTTTTATCCCGAGATAAAGTTATCTTGAAATTAGTATTCCACCCACAATAGGTATAACTTATCCCGGTCATAATTATTAATTATGCGATAAGTTATCCCACACTTTTTAACCAACCAAAGAATTAATGGGTACTAAAATCACACCAAACGATCCTTAAGAGCAAGTTCGGATGGATTTTTAGCTATGACTTTTGATTTATTTTTGATATTTTAATTGAATAATGAGTGTTCATAAATATCTTTTTATTTTATCCAAACACTATAAAACTGCTTAAAAATTATTTTAATTTAAAATCACCTAAAATAAGTCAATTTAGACAAGCTATAAGTCGAGGTTGAATGACCCAATTACCCATACTTTAATTGTGTCACATGCAAAATTAGCATTAAAAAAAAGGAAAAAAACAAAGAAGGACCACTTCAATCATGTTCAAAAATGAGCATAAGCAAAAGCAAAAGCAAAATAGTAATAATAATAATAATAATAATAATAATAATAATAATAATAATAATAATAATAATAATAAAAATAATAATAATAATAATAATTTTTTTTAAATAAAACTACAAAATAATCCATAAAAATAAGGACCGTCAACACACACATCACCATATAATAGTATAATTTACCGATGAATTTTGCTAACAAAAATTTAAAATATACTTACCCGGACGTAGTAGCAAAATCTCTATGCCATAAACCTATTTTAATAAATTTAGTTAGTGTGATACAAATGGAAGGAATCTTATATATACTTTGGTAAGAATAAGATAATAGGGGACGATGGCTTTTTATTTGGGACATGTGTTACTAATTAAAAATTCTTTTTGATTAATAATATATATGATATTCAATTTCGATATTTGTTATTAAAAAATTAACCCTTTCCTATGAAACAACTCAGCTGCAGTGATTTTTTATTTTTTTTTTAAAAAAAATTTATGTAGGAGCCGTTAGTCTAGGAAAATATTTATGAGCCACTATTTTTACGAAAAAGGTATAAATGGCCCCAATTTATGGAGGGTAATAAGCTTATTTGGATTTAGCTTTAAAGAGGTGAAAGTAATAGTTTGTTTATTTTTTTTTATTTAAAAAAACTATTTTAAAAAAGTGAGGTGTTTGGTCAAGTGCTTGCTTCCAAAAAGTAGGAGATGATGAAGATTTTCTAATGGTAAAATTTTCAAAATGTCAATATTTTGATATTTAATAAGACTCATTGTCAATACTTTCAATATTTAGTAAAAATGTCAAAAAAGAAATAATTGTTAAAAACAGAAAGGAGAAATTAAGGGGAGAGAAAAATATTAAAAAGAGACAATTGATTAAAAGTCTTATTAGTTACAAAAATTCAAAAACAAAGAACTAATTAACAATTTATCAAAATACACCAACTTTCATCTCTTTCTTATTCTTTCACCATGTTCTAAAAACACGCCTATCACCATTGTTCTAAAAATTCAATATTCAATTTCTTAATTTTTTTATTTGTTTGTAAACACGTTTATTTATCATACATTATCATATTTGAAGCAGTTTATTCTAGTAAGGCATCATTTTGACGTTATGAAATTATAATTTATCTTTAAAAATGTCTAAATTTTATGAAGTTATTTGGCTATCATGTTAAGGTTATGAAGTTTATGTATCTCCTTTAAGAAATTTTTCGGTATTCAAAATACAATACTCATGTATATTCATGGTATAGGTATTCATCCATCTTACAAATGTATTTTATTTTGCTTATTTTCAATATCACTTTGTATACCAAATAATTTGTATTTAGATTTGATTTTGTATTCATCCTAATGTATATCATAAAGTTTGTATTTAGATTTGATTTCGTATTCGTCCTAATGTATACCATAAAATTTTGTATTTAGATTTGATTTTGTATTCATCCTAATGTATATCATAAAGTTTGTATTTAGATTTAATTTCGTATTCGTCCTAATGTATACCATAACGTTTTGTATTTATATTTTGATTTTGTATTAATTCTAAACTATAAATAGCCAAAATACACTTTATTTATGTATTCATTATATGTGTATTCATCCTAATTGCATTAGTCAAATAGTTTTGTATTTCATTTTACTCATTATATGTTTATACCAATTAGTTTATCTTTGATTTTATATTCATTCACAATTTTAAATAATCAAACTACAAATTTGTATTTGGATTATCACTTTGTAAAAATAAATTTCACTATAAACTACAGAACATTCAAAATACTTTCAAATACTTTTGCGAAATAACTCAATGCCTAAATGTTAATGCAGATTCTACTAAATCAAAAATATAAAAACAAATCATAAAAAAGATCAAAATTTTTTATTTAAAATACTAAAAATCTAAAATACATAAATATTTGATAAGTACGTTAACAAACTCACATAAAAATTAAAAAAAAATAACGGAAAATTCTCAATACATACAATCCGAAAATTCAACATAATGCCGAAATTCAGCATAGTGTGTGATTTTGAAAACAAAATCTCGCAAATAAATGATGACTTCAAAAATACCTTTATCAATTGAGAGATTTCTTGATTAATTGATAGATCTGAATAAATTGTTATGAACTTGAATAATTAGTTCTTCTTCAACAATGAGAAGGAATAATGGTGAAATTTTGATGAAAGAAAAAAGAAGAAGAGAAAAGTGAATTATGGGGATGGTGAAAACAGAAAAGTTGACGGAAGAGAAAAAAATTTTGAAAAGTGAGATGAAAAAAAAATTAATGTTATTAAAGCATAGGAAGAAGTGTAAATGGGTAATAGTGTAGAATTTGAAAATGTTGGACTGTTTTGAGAAATAAATCTGCATACAAATTATTTTCTAAAGTATTGACATTTTGACATTTTCAATAATTATTTTAAAGTGTAGATATTTTTACTAATTAAGTTAGGAATTGTGACTAGTTTGCTAATTTTTCCTTTTCTAAATACATATAAATGTTTTAAAACACTTTTAAAAAAAGATTAGTAGACTATAAAATTCGCATCGAGAAAACAATAATAAAAAACAAAAGATTATAGCAACAATCGATTTATTACTTTAAGTGCGAGTGTTACAATCTCCAAGATTCCTCTGAATTCGTCTTTTCAAATATAATTCAAAGGCTTTAAACCATGATCTTGAACTTGAGATTACTCGAACTTGGACTTGATCTTGGACTTGATCTTGACTTTCTAGTTGAATTCAAGGGCTTGGAGCTCGTTCTTGAAATCGATCTTGAACTTGATCTTGGACTTGAACTTTATCTTAATCTTGACTTTCTAGTTGAATTCAAGGGCTTAGAACTTGATCTTGAATCGATCGTTATTGAACTTGATCTTGACTTCTTCAAATCTTGAACTTGACCACTTGAATTCTTACACTTGAAAGAAATTTATGGCATTTGATCCACGAACTTTCTCTAGCTTCTTGTTTAGAATTCTTGGTTCTCTTTTCTAAATTATGAGACCCCTATTTATAGTTTTAAAATAGATGAGTTGTGATTGGAACAGGACTCCCTTCGGCCAATCATATTTAGTGAGATGTCATATGGACCTTTATGAAGCGAGCTTTAATTAAATTTATATTTATCTGAATTTAAATAATTAAATGAATTATATTAATTTATAATATTTATTTGGACTAATATATTTATTAATTTAATATAATCCGAACAACTTTATAAATTTATATTTAATAAATTTTAAGTGACTACACTTATTACTTGCTGATAAATTTGAAAAAGTAGGAAATGATGTAAATTTTCAAAATAAGTGGGGTAAAATAAGTGTGATATGCTGATTTCATTTCATTAGGCAACTCTCATATTCTTCAAAAATCATGATTTGAGAATTTCAAATAATGATTTGAGAGTTTCTAATTAAAAAATAACGCACGAGTTTATATGTTGTAAAAACAACACCATATATATTTACTAACCATTTATTTATATGTAGATAAAAAAATTATTTCATATTATTACTTTTTAAACCATTTAGATCTCATATATGATTATTCTCACTAATATAAAAAATATTATTACTTCAAATGAATTTTGACTTTACCATTTATATGCACTAAATTCATATTATCATCAAATATATTTACCAATCATTGACCAATAAATGGGTCAAAGAAACAATATTGGTTCGTTTTTTCAGTCTTATGAACGACAAATGCAAGTTCAACATGAGAAGATTACCGTACTATGTGAGTGAATTATATTAAAGACTATTACACAACATCCTATGTTTATTTTATTTTTTATTGAATTAAATTTTGATTAATAAATATTGTATATTTTAAAAATATCTTTGTGATTGTATATTATGCGATTTTATAAACTTTTTTTTTATTGGTAAGATTGTATAAAGAATTAGGACAATTTTAACAGTTTCACAACTCATGAGTTTTTTATATTTATAAGAAAACATACAATATAAATATTCAAATCGCATGACAAAATAAAATTTTAACTTAATCTCATAATTTCATATTACATGACCAATCAAGGGAGTACTTCGTAGGAAAATTACACCGTATATATTAATAAAATAACGGAAAAGGGTCAAAATTGCCCCTGAACTATGCGAAATGGATCACTTATACCCTTCGTTACATTTTGGGATAAAAAATACCCCCGCCGTTATCCCAAGAGACCACAAATACCCTCCAAAATTAACACCCCAAACTTTTTAGTGATGTGGCAAGCCACGTAGGACTACTCCCTCCACCTAAGCTACCAACTAGGATTTCCACTAACCCATGCTTACTAACCCATCAATTCATCCATTTAAATTAAATTCTCCTCATTATTCATTGTACTCTTACCATCGCGAGAACTTTTTTTTTCTTCATAAATTTAATAAGTGATAATTTAATTGCATCAAAAAAGCCAAAACATTACACCTCTAAAATCAAAACAAGTTAGCTAAATTGTTTAATCTCTCGTTTAAAAAATGAATGAATGAGGAAAATTAAAAAAATCCCAATCCCAATCACCATTGGAGATAAAATTTATGATATCTTGAAGAAAATCATGATTGCAATGCCTGTCTTCTTTCTTCTCATATTTATTTCCTAAGTCCATACTAAACTCATAAATCCCTACTTCTCCACACCTCTTCCACATCCCTTCCCCAAACCTCCTATGCGTGAAATGTGCCTCCACCGCCACTGTCTCCGGCGACTGTCACTGGAAGCCTCTCGCATAGTGACCTATCTCAATCCTTTCTAAATCATTCATCGGACCTAATCCGATTTTATTCACTTTGTAGAGCTCACAAGATCAATTGATGTTGATCAACTGAGTATCAATACCTTCTTGATCTCTCAACCTTATCAATTCTGATCCGGTAGAACCTTATTCATCTTGCTCATTGCTTGAAAACTAAACTTAAAAACTCATTGCTTGGAAACTATCTTCAAAACTTAAAAACCCGATGAACAAATAAAATTTAAGAAAAACCTCTTGAAAACTAAAATAAAAAATCCATTTGAAACTTTAATGGAAAAAATTTAATTTTTCTCTTAAAACTAAGATTGAATTTTGGAGGATGAATTGATGGGTTAGTAAGTATGGGTTAGTGGGAATCCTAGCTGGCAGCTTAGGTGGAGGGAATAGTCCACGTGGCTTGCCATATCACTAAAAAGTTTGGGGTGTTAATTTTGGAGGGTATTTGTGGTCTCTTGGGATAACGGCGGGGGTATTTTTGATCCCAAAATGTAACGAAGGGTATAAGTGATCTATTTCGCATAGTTCAGGGGCAATTTTGACCCTTTTCCGATAAAATAATATTGTTGATGGTTAAATAAGATATTTTGGACATCCTAAAATTATACTAAATTGTCGTAGCCTAGTTAGATTATGCAAAGCGGAGGTGCGCACAGGTACGATTCTCGTTCGACTTTTGATTTTTGCTTTTCCTTAAAAATTTAAACAAAACTCAAAAGTAATTATTTAATTTAAATTAATAAGGAAATTCTATTTATTTAATTTTTTCTATAAAGCTACTAAAAGCGATAAAGACTCCATACAAAATTACTTTTAATAAAACTCGTTTAATTTTATTTTTCATGTTTATTTGTTAGTCATTAGTGGTTCGTGAAATCTTGAAGTATAAAAGAGATTTCATTCTAAATTAATTTTTCTCTTCATTTTTTTCTTTGTCCATTCACATCTAATTAAATAAACATGAATATTAAAACTAAATATTATATAATCAATTATAAATTTTTTGATATATTTTTTAATTTAAAAATTAATCATTAATATTACGTAGTTTAATTTATAAATTTTTAATGAAAAAATTCATTAAATATTTTTATTATCTATTTGATTCTTAAACACTCTTCATGAATTTTTAAAGTTACGCCACTAAATCAATCAGACACAAATTGTTTAAGCAAGAATCTGACCCAAAAGGGATGGATCACGTGGTTGTTGGTAGCACGTGACATATGGAGAAAACGTACAAATAATTTTATTCACCTTCGATTTGCCAAAGGTAGTATAGTATAATTTAATTCACGTCACTAGGTATTTTACGCAAATCATAGATCAATACAATTTAAATACATCACCACTATATAGAATATTAGATATAATAAAAACTCGATCTCATATTCACATGAATCTAATAAAATTTATCCATATTTTATACATAAATTTTGAATTTGTCCCAAATATCTTTTGAGACGGAATTTAGTTCTTGTGCTTGTATCCATTTTTGCGTCTACTCCCGTTAATCCAATTCACCAGTCAACTTGGCTAAGTAAAATTTGAACAAGCCCTTCTCTTTTTTCCTATCAAACAATATAAGACTCCTTATATAAAAAAAATAAGGGCAACTTACACATATAACAAATAAAAAATTCATATTTGTATGCTATAGCAAAGTTTTGCATAATTGCGCTCCATAGCAAACATAGAAACTGTATAATTCGCTATACATATACAGTTGAAGCGAATTGTATAAAACGAAGTGTATAAAACGAGAAAGAGAAAGACACTTGGGCAGAGACTTGTATAAAAACGAATTGTATAAAACGAATTGTATAATTATAAGTGTATAGGACGAAAATATATGTACTTGCATGTGTATTTACAATTTTCTCACGCTTTATACAAACAGAAACGCAATTTATATATTTCGTTTCTGTTTGTATAAGTAAGAAAGGCGAGGGTGGCGAGCGAGATTTGGGAGAGTGGCGAGCGAGATCTGGAAGAGGAGAGAGAGGGGAACAAAAATATATGTATTTATACAATTTTCTCTGCTTTATACAATTCGAAATAATTTTTATACACTTGTGTTTGTATAAAAAGTGAGGAAGCGAGGGAGAGATTGAAGGAGAGCGGCGAGCGAGATATTGGGAGAGAGGCGCCTGGCAATTTTTTGCAAACGTTTGCTATGGAGCACAATTAAATCAAAGGATAGCTATTATATGTATTTTATATTATTAATTTGTTATTATATACAATTATCCCAAAAAATAATAATAATAAAATTGTCTCTAAACAAGAAAAAATGAAAACAAACAAAATACTACCCTTTAGCTCTAAAAAAGAAAGTTAAAAGATAGAGAATGAGGAGGTAGGCAGGTAGCTAAGTAGTTGAGGCATATAACAAATTATTCGGAAATCTAAATTATGGATTTAAAATTGAGTTGACCAAAATCTGGACAGGTTATTATATGCTAATTTAATAAATAGGTAAATTATTAATCCGGTTAATTTCCTTTTTAGATGAAAAATACACTAAATGATTGGCAATGATTTAATGTGTCCAATTCTTATTAAGATTTATTGTATTTATATATAATTTATGTAATTAGAAAATTAAAAATATTAAAACCAAATAAGAAATTGATTTTGATAAGCTTTCTAATAATACGTGATTTTTCATTTTATGCAAAAGATGAACGTAAAATGTATTGATTTCGTATCTTATTTTTAAAATAAATTACATGAAATTACTCATTTGCATGCGATACATGCGGTAATATCCTCTGTTTTAATAATTTTTGACTCTTTCTTTTATAGCAAGTTTAATAAAAAATATTTTTTTTTCTTCCGTAACAACTCTTTAATCTCAGCTTTTAACATGATAGATTTAATAGCATAAGATTTAAAAATATTTTGAAATGTATGGTAAACATTTAATTTTAAGACTACAAAACCAAATATTTTTGTTCTTTCGAAATAATGTCAAAGTCAAGATAGATCAAATTAAATTAAAGGAAGTACGTCTTTTTGTTAATCATTTCAACTTTTAGAAAACTACACAAATTGATAGTACATAATTATGACCATCTTTTACAATTTGAATTAAGATGAGGGGATTTATTACCCCTTTCGAAAAAGGGAAAGTGGATATTAATGTTCAAGTTCAAAAGGGTTAAATGAGATTTACTTAAAATAAAACGAAGATAGTAATAAAAAAATATAACTTTTTTTAAAGGGTATAGTATTAATTAGTAATATATCATATTATACCAAATAGGTATCATTTTAATAAACATAATTTTTGAATAGATCACATCATTATTGTAAATAGTTAGTTTATTATTATTTTATAAAATTAATTTATAAATTATAATTTTTTTAATGTAATCTAATAATGGTGACATATGAATAGAAACGTGGGAGTATTAATCGTCCAAACAAACTACAAATAGCAGAGGGGCGAACAACACGCGGTGGGCGTGTCCCCAAATTGTAGCGCGCCAACCGCTTTTCATTCTATAAATACATTTCCTCAACTTTCGCTTCTCCACACAAACCATCACTGCTTAATACACAATTGACTTTCTCTCTTTCTCTCATTTCTCTCTTTTTTTTTTCTTTTCAAAACGCCGGTGTTCCTACCGGAAAAACAACTAAATTTACAATGGACGTTCGCCGGCGACCTGTTAAGCCTCTATACACATCCAAAGATGCTTCCGCCGGCGAACCTCTGAAACAACAACAAGTTTCTTCTCCTAAAGCATCTGATGCCCTTCCACTCCCATTGTACCTAACCAATGGGTTGTTTTTCACCATGTTTTTCTCTGTTATGTATTTTCTTCTCGTAAGGTGGCGTGAGAAGATCCGCAATTCTATTCCTCTTCATGTGGTTACCCTTTCTGAATTGTTAGCTATGGTGTCATTGATTGCTTCCGTTATATATCTTTTGGGTTTCTTTGGGATTGGGTTTGTTCAGTCGTTTGTGTCCAGGTCGAATAGTGATTCTTGGGATATTGAGGATGAGAATGCTGAACAGCTTATTATTGAGGAAGATAGCCGCCGTGGACCATGTGCTGCTGCCACTACTCTTGGCTGCGTTGTGCCTCCACCACCTGTTCGAAAAATTGCCCCAATGGTTCCACAGCAACCTGCTAAGGCAGCTTTGTCCCAAACGGAGAAGCCTGCGCCAATAATTATGCCAGCATTATCGGAAGATGACGAGGAGATTATACAATCTGTCGTTCAGGGTAAAACACCATCCTATTCGTTGGAATCAAAGCTTGGTGATTGTATGAGAGCTGCTTCGATTCGAAAAGAGGCGTTACAGAGGATTACAGGGAAGTCATTGGAAGGGCTCCCATTGGAAGGATTTGACTATGAGTCTATTCTCGGACAGTGCTGTGAGATGCCTGTAGGATATGTGCAAATACCGGTGGGTATTGCAGGGCCTTTGTTGCTTGATGGGAGAGAGTACTCAGTGCCAATGGCAACTACAGAAGGATGTTTAGTTGCTAGCACCAACAGGGGTTGCAAGGCTATCTTTGTCTCTGGTGGAGCCAACAGCGTTTTGCTCAGAGATGGGATGACAAGAGCTCCGGTTGTCCGGTTCACCACCGCCAAACGAGCCGCTGAGTTGAAATTCTTCGTTGAGGATCCCCTTAACCTTGAGATTCTTTCTCTTATGTTCAACAAGTGAGTTTTCTTCTCATGCTTACGTATATTCTTATTGTTTCCTCTTCGATAAATAGCTATTCGTAGTTGCTGAGTTTTTTGTTAAAAGATTGGAGGATGCTTACCATTTTAGCAACCCGTTGTTGGTGAGAGTTAGTATGAAACCATTAAGACAAAGCATTTAAGTTTTGCTTCTCTCTTAATTCTATATCTTGATTCAATATTTTCTGTTACAAATTCTTTATGCACCTGCAAAGAGAAAAGGAATGATTTGTAATATCTAGTATCGTAATTGAAAGCTTATGTTAAAAGTTACATGTCATGTGCATTTTATTCAATATTATGTTTTCAAAATTTAAAATTTGTTTCTGTAATGGAAATTTTTGCAGATCAAGCAGATTTGCTCGATTACAGGGCATTCAATGTGCTATAGCTGGTAAAAATCTATATATGAGATTTAGCTGTAGCACTGGTGATGCAATGGGAATGAACATGGTATCCAAAGGTGTCCAGAACGTTCTGGATTACCTTCAGAGTGAATATCCAGACATGGACGTCATTGGCATATCTGGTATTATTCCATCTACCTGTATATGTATTGTTTTTTTCCCCCAACTTGATGCTAGAGATGTTTATTTAATTGAGAATCATGTGAAATATTGACAGGGAACTTTTGTTCGGATAAGAAGCCAGCAGCAGTTAACTGGATTGAAGGTAGAGGAAAATCAGTAGTTTGCGAGGCAGTAATCAAGGAGGATGTAGTGAAGAAAGTGTTGAAAACTGAGGTTGCTGCTCTTGTGGAGCTGAATATGCTTAAAAACCTTACAGGGTCAGCCATGGCTGGTGCCCTTGGTGGCTTCAATGCTCATGCCAGCAACATCGTCTCTGCTGTATATTTGGCCACTGGCCAAGACCCTGCTCAAAATGTTGAGAGCTCTCACTGCATTACTATGATGGAGGCTGTAAATGATGGCAAAGACCTCCATATTTCAGTAACTATGCCTTCTATTGAGGTATACAACCAACATGCGACCTCTTACTCTCTCCATTTCATATTAGTTGTGCACGTTACTAAAAATAATTGTCTCAAATTAGTTACATTTTACCGTTACAAAATCATGTTGGTAAATTTTCAACAGAATTTCTTAATGGATGTCCATAGGTGAAAGTGAACAATTAATATGAAACGCTGACTAGTGCATGCAGGGTTTGATTTCATGAGATGTGTAATTTAGTAGTAGTAGAATAAGTCAAGATGAAATATTGACATGTAGCATTCTTGACATTTAATGAGTGAGAACCTGTCATTGTAGCAGGAAGGTTAGGTGATGACAGAAATATTAATACTGTCGTCAGTCCATCATTAAGTGGCATGCGAAGGAAGAGACGAACTTGCACATGTTTTATACACATTTCTTTATGCCTAGCTAATTTGTCCTGTGAATATCAGGTTGGTACAGTAGGTGGTGGAACTCAACTTGCATCACAGTCAGCTTGCTTGAACTTACTAGGAGTTAAAGGTGCAAATAGAGATGCACCAGGTTCAAATGCAAGACTCTTGGCCACAATAGTAGCTGGTTCTGTTCTAGCTGGTGAGCTATCTCTCATGTCAGCTATCTCTGCCGGCCAACTCGTTAAAAGTCACATGAAATATAATAGATCTATTAAAGACATTTCCCAAATAATCGCTTCCTCTTAGTGACTCTGAGGATTAATTAGCCCCCCACCCACTTGACCACCCCTACTATTTCCTATATTCCAATAAATAAATAAAAAAAGAATAGGAATAAAATTTTGGAGATCTAGCTGCAGAAGAAGAAAGTACTTTGAACCAAAATTATAATATAAAGTAATAAAATAAACATCTTCTTTGTTCATTAATAATGTGGGGAATATTCAAGAAGAGAAAAGACAAGTTGGAATGTGTTGTATGTATTTTTCCTATGAAGCCATGTGAGGGTGTAGGGTCTCTTTGTTTCTGCAAATATATAATATTTAGTGAACAACATCTCTGAAGATGTTAGGTGGAAAGCTACCAGTGTCCAGTGGGGGTTAAACTTGTAATTTACTCTCTTCTCAGCACTTGCCAATGCCAACGAAGATGATCCATCTTTTCTGTTGTATTGTTTGTAATTTAGGGAGTGTAATGGCATTTTAATATTTACTCAGAAACTCTGCTTTTGTATATGATTCTTTTTTTTTTGTCTTCTTTATTCAATCATTTTTGTTTGTTTACTCTGGATCTATACGTTTAATGTTGATGCATCTGTCATGTTCATGTGAAGATTAGTTGTATTTAGGGTCCTGAAATCACCACTACTACTATTTAATTAACTATAAATTATCACAATTATGGATCCAAGTCAGAAGAGAATTTAAAACAGAATCATTTAGGCTAATCTTGGTTTATATTCGCACTCTCTGTATCTTGTTTAAAATATTCTAAAAGACGCGGAATGAGATTCATTTTACCTGGACAATGAACAAAACAATGTGCTATTCTATTTTGGTTTTTGGCTCTCATATGGTCACTCAACGAGTAGTTCACTTAAAAAATTACCCAATTATTTTATTGACTCGCAATCACTTAGCACAACCAGCTAAAACTATATAGGTCAAATATAATAGCCTTTTATTTTATCCTCATTTTCTCCTAAATCATCCTCTGAAAAAAGAGTGTATCATAGTAGTGTTTAAAGGAGTATTATTGGAACCATATCATTTTTAGTTGTTTCAATATATTTATATTATGATGTTTTTTAGTTCTAAAAATTATTAACTGCTGCTTTCTTTTGCTCTGAATGATTATACTGAAAATTTAGATTTGCGCAGTGGATCTTGAATAACTAATTGTTACTTTGATGAAATATCATAAATTCATATCTGCACAGTGGATTCTTAATTAATTAATTAATAGTACTACTACTTTTTTTCTTATTTCATTTTGTTTAAATCCTATATACTAGAAATAAATGTTTCATTTAAGCAAATCAACAAAGAGTTTTTACTTAAATAGTAGAAGTCAAATTGCTGATGATGATGAGAGGGGAAAAAAATAGTCAAGAATGATTATGGGAATTGGGAAGATCCAAATTTGCTGTCTAATTTAATTTAAATGATTTAGATAGTTTTGTTCTCATTATTATGAATTAATTCAGAGTCTATTACTTCCTTTCAATTAGTGATACATCCAATAAATCTTATAAATAAATAAACTTCCCCTTCTGTCTCAATGATTTGTATTTCTTATAAAATATAATAAGTTGAATCATTATTGATTCCAAAGGGGGAAAAACGAATGGATCGATTTAAGTGGGGGAGGGTCAACAAAATGATTAACAAAGGATAACATGCTATTTATACAAATCTAGCTTAAATTAAATACAAAAATTTGTCTACAAAATGAAATGGAAATATCATCACCTTAAGAGATTGAGTAATTTCGTGAGTAATATATCAATAATTAAGTGGTTTTGAACTATAAAGAAGAAGAAGATATTTTGAATAAATAATTCTAATTGATTGATCATCTAAAAAATTAACTCTTACCATGACTTATACCTGTAAAGCAAGGGCGGCTCTAGCTAGGTAAAATAAGGGCTTATGCTTTAGGATTCCAAATTTAGGAGGCCTCAAATTTTTATTAAGAATAAATTATGTGTTAAATTTTTTATAGAAAACATTGATGATTTATGTTAAAAAGTATATTATTACAAAAATATATTATTTTACCCACTTTAGCAGCTTTTGTACTTTGTTAAAAATAAAAACTAATAATGAAAGGTGTTGAACAAAGTGATTACAAATTCTTTTTTTTTGTAAAAATAATTTAACGTCCAGTATTACAACAAGCATATTAAAATGGGATATATCAAGTCATTAGTTCATGAGATTCTATGATTCTAACTCTTATCTTTATCCAATATTTATCAACTTATTACTTATAAAACTAAAATTTGAATAAATATTTATTTATATTTTAGGCTTCAAATTGAATTTTCGCTTTTGAACCTCCAATTACGTTGAGCCGCCTAAAAAACCTATTTTCTTTATTTTCTGTTGAATAAACTCGTAGAGAGAGTACATATTCTTGAGTTTGACGCGGCCTATACTGAAAAAAAAAAGAGTTATATCAATGATGAAATGTGAAATTTTTTTTCTTTTATTGTGAGCGCCTCTGACTAATACCAAAAAAAAAGTCTAACCTAAATTGGAAACTAAATAAAGTTTGTAAAATCTGTGGGGAATCAGAGATCTTGTGTTCATGCCTTAAAAGTGTTGCCCCCAAATAAGAACTGCAGTAGGCGATGTCCAATACGAACTCTAGAAAATAAGAAACCAAGAAAGAAAACCTAAATAAACGTTTCTAGTGTTTTTTTCACCAAACTTTGCATCTAAATGAATGCCTAAACTTATCGATTCACCTACTTAGCCATGACTATGAGCAAACAAACCTAACTAAAGTAAGACTGTAATGTATTTTTAGCTACAAGATGCAAAATATGCGGAATTAAAAGGTAAAGTTAGTACGTATGAAATACTATTTGTGAGTAATTACCAGTCATTGGATCGTCACATTGATGTGAAACTCAAATAAACCATGAATCTATACTCCCGTCCTTTTATTTTACTAGTTTGTGTGTATTAAAAACAGATATTTCATTTTTATTTGAGGTTACTCAATTTATGAGATCACAACGGAAGCGATAAGGCTATAAAGTCAATTAAGATGTGATAAAGGCTAATTAAGATATGATGTAAATGAGACGCGTAATAATGGGAAACGTTAGAAATATCAATTGCAACATTAATATTTGATTCAGAAGTAATAACCGTTAAGGCTATAAAGTCAATGTAAGTAATAACAATTGAAATTAATTTGGTATAGTTACCATCAAGGTTGTTGCAACTTCATTATAAACCTTCCCCACAAGGAGTTTGGAATGATCATTACTCGACTGAAAAAAAAGAAAAGAAAGAAATCACACAATCAATCCATTTATGTTGATCTCAAAGCTATCATATTTGCCCAAACTCTAATTACCAAGTTGAGTTCATTGATGGATGGATGCTTCGACCACATTGTTTAACAAGGGACGAAAACTCAAACAATCATTTAATAGAAATATTCTATAGTCTTTTCAATCATAAACATTAATGAGGAAACAAATTCTTAATACAAGATATCAAATCAATCCAGACCTTTGCAACTCTAGTACCAGATCTACTTCAATGGAAGCAATCAATCACTCTTTCCCACTTGGGCACCAATTTCTTGCAAGTAATGTTCAGCATCCAAAGCTGCCATGCACCCTACAAAAGCATGCCCCGAAAGAAAAAACAAAAACAACCTTAAGCCATATGTTATCTCGAGAGGAAGATGAGGAGTCAAGACGCAGTTTGTTGCACTCAGAGATCAAAGTGATAAACGAAGCAAAAGCACATGATATAATAATCATCACAAGTACCAAAGTAACGAGTGTCAAAGATGTTAAGGTTATCAATACCAGTATGCCAATGATGCTGATACATATAGCAAGAAAATGTTTTAAAAAGAAAAAGGCCATAGGCACAATTAAAAACCCAAGGCAAAGGTACCAACGTTACAAAGCACACCCAACAGACATCAAATTACCTCACAAGGTTCTCCATATGTACACTGCATCCAACAGGCATCATATTTCTTTCACAAGTAATGTAAAATGCAATGCTGAATGGAAAAGGCCAATAGAACATTGTTTCAAGAACGTAAACCTAAACTTAGTAGGATCCTGGAGACACATTCCCCTGTAAATTAGTAACCAGAAGTGCAGGACTAAATAAAATATGTGAAGCGTGCAAACAAGTCCTACAATGTACACCATAATCATCATCCATATACAATCATGTCTCCCAGAAAATCACAACACCTCAAGACATAACTAGAATAATAATGAATATGAGTTGCCCAAATAAAAGGCCCATATCATTTCTGTAGACTATCAGCATCTGACATCTTCACAAACTAAATCTTACAATTGAACAAACCTTTTTTGAACTAGAAAATCAATATTGACTATAACACATCACAGGGACAACTCTTAAAACTTGAACACTGAGTTTTTATTTTTATAAGAGAAGCTAAATAGGCAACATCAAACCATAGATATCTTTGTGGCTATAAATTATCTCACTAAAGGTGCAATAAAAAGTTTAAAGTTAAACTGTTAGTAACTATAGAAAGATGTTTTCGGGACTGACTAAAACAAAAGAGTAATACATAAATTGGGACCGAAGGAGTATTTGCTTTGCAATCTCTCTGTCTGAGTTATATCTTTAGGAGCTAAATCCTGCCTTAGAATGGTAAAATAGTTGGGGAAAGACCCATTCTTTGTCATAAATTATCAAAAGCAGAAAAACAAGCCCTGCTTCTTTCATCACCAAAAAGTCCATTCGTGTGATGGATTATCAAAAGTTCAGATTCTGGTTGATGCTAGTATCTCATTGTTACGATCAACATTGGTTTCATAGGATGAAAATTTTATGATTATAGTAAGTAAAACATGGGGTCACTAACTCTCGAGTCCAGAACCTATTTGAGTGACAGAGAGATAAAATTGACCAAAATAAGCTACAATTCTAGAAGTAACTAAAATAGGTTTAGCGCAGTTTTTTCTTCAGTTTTACACAAAATATAAACGGCAAAAATTAGACTGTTAACGTCTATATTTTAATATAATACAGATTTTTTTTCCACTTTATAAAGTGTTAAACTTTTTCTTACCCTTCATAAAGTAGAAGAAAAAAAATTCTTTTACAAAAAGGAATTTTACATTTACACTATATTATGTCTCTTCATGCGGTTTTTGCAGTTACGATAGTTTTTGGACAAATATAGTCTAACTTTTGGTTGAGAAGACATTTTTTTCTGATTGACATGAAGAAAAATAGAATATTAAAGATGTTGAAGGTGCTATGTTTGATGGTGCTTAAATAGAGCTTTGAGGAGTTTTCAGATTAAAAACAATAAAAATACATAATGTAATAATTTTTGTCCATTTTTATGATACGTCAAAACAATATAATTGTATGAAAAACACAGCAAAAACCGTATAAAGATACACAACATAATGTAAAATGTAAAAAAAAAAAATCCTTTTTGTAAAGAAGAATTTTTTTCTCTTCCACTTCATTAAGTGACAAAAAAACTTTTACTTTATAAAGGGTAAGAAAAAGTAACACCGTATAAAGTGGAAAAAAATGTTTTATGTTAAAATATAGACGTTAACAAACGTTAGTCTGCCATTTATATTTTTGGATATAACGGAGAAAAAACTAAACTAAAGCCTATTTTAGTTACTTTCTAGAATTGTGGCTTATTTGTCCTAATTCTCTTACTAACTTCCCAAATGTTTTAACAATTCCTAAAAGATAGTTCAGAATAGACTTTCTACCTAGCCAAAGAAAAAAGGTTAACCTAAGCACTTGGAAAGATACCATATCACAGTCCGCTGAAATTTTTTTATTTTTCTTTCAAAGAACTTTCTACTTGGATTGGTTTCATATCAAGGGCAATTTTTTACTAAATTTAAAGACAAGCAAGAACATTAAACAATGAGAATTCTAAATCATGGCAACTCTAAGCCGTGATTAGGTCTGCTCCTCACCCACCCCACGCACAAAAAAATACGCACTTCTCTAAATACTACTTAACTAAATCATTATCAAGTAATCTACAGTATAGAAATTCCACCTATGATAACTGACACAGCTAGGCTGGTTGGTTCTTAGTTCTTCTTCTTCCCAAAATATTACACCTCTTTTTCTTCTCATTACCAGTGCATCCCCACCTCTGGAATGGAGTCCTTACCCTAAAACCTTCTCAAAGAACATTCACACTTAACTACAAGGCACAGAGTAACAATCAAGTGATACTTTAGGCAGCATGGTGCCTTGAAACCCTCTAAGACATTCTCCACACTACTATTACTTTCTTTATATCATACTTCCATTCCATTCATTTTAGCTTTCAGTAGTTGAATACTAAACCATATCAATGTAAAAAATATCAAACAAGAGTGAAACACAATAAAGACAACCATAATATTACAAGAAGGTATTCTTTTCTTCAGCAAATAATCAGATGACATTGCTGCAACAAGTGCATTTTCTACTTTGTAGATACAGCTAAAAGTTCTCTATACAAATGAAACATGTCTCTGCTAAAATTGTAGGTCAATATCAACAGAAGAAATGACTACAAACATGTCTACAAGAACATCAAAGAGAATCAGACTAGCGATTGATATATAATTTCTAAAAGGTTAAAAATTACAACAAGAAGAAAGTACCATGCATACTCTGGCAAACAAAAACCAAACCACTAACCTGAGCCAGCAGCAGTAATAGCTTGCCTATACTTTTTATCCTGCACATCACCAGCAGCAAAAACACCCCTAACACTGGTCAGTGTTGTCCCCGGCTTAGTTACAACATATCCATCAGAATCCAACTCTAATTGTTTATCCAAAAACTTGGTAGCTGGTTCGTGCCCAATGGCGAAAAACAAGCCTGAAACATTCAAATCAGAAACTTCCCCTGTAACAATATTTTTCACCTTCAATCCACCCAAAAGCTTCTCCCCGTAAGCCTCCACTACAGTAGAGTTCCAAATCACCTCTATTTTAGGGTTACTCAATGCCCTATTTTGCATTATCTTTGATGCCCTAAATTCATCCCTCCTATGAATAATATACACTTTCGAACCATATTTAGTTAAGAAATTAGCTTCTTCCATAGCAGAATCTCCACCACCAATTACAGCCAATGGTTTATTACGGAATATCGGGGCAGCGCCATCACAAACGGCGCAAGCTGATATCCCCTTATTCCAAAAGCCATTATTGCCGGAGCCGGGAAATTCAAGCCTCTTAGCCACAGCACCAGTAGCGAGAATAACGGCGTCAGCTAATACAGTCCTATCATCAGAAACAACTTTAAAAGGACTTTTAGAAAAATCAACTTTAGTTACCGTTTCAGTATAAATTTGTGTCCCAAAACGAACAGACTGCGCGCGACATTTTTCCATAAGCTCGCCGCCGCCGATACCTTCAGGGAAACCAGGAAAATTCTCAACATCTGTGGTGGTCGTAAGCTGACCACCTGGAGCTATGTCGTTAGCCATCCATCCTTCGAAAAGGATCGGCTTCAGCTCCGCGCGGGCTGCGTAAATGGCAGCTGTATGCGCTGCAGGGCCACTGCCGATTATACAAACACTAGTTTTTAAGGTTTTATGGATGTCGTCCATGGAAGAAAATTTAGGGGAATTCGCGGCGGCGGTGGTGGTGAGGGTAGCGACGGGAATTAGGTTACACGCTTTTTTGAAAGTATTTATGAGTTTTGGCCAACAGTTGCCGGTCATATTTTTCCTTTGAATTTGACTTTTGGCTGCTTAGTATTTATTTATTTAATAGGAATATTTGAATGGAAATGTGTACACATTGGAATTGGAATTATATAGTTTTGGAAGTAAAACATATTTGGAATCCAATTACATGCTTAACTTAGTTCAATATTTATTTGGAGAATTAAAGCCCAAGTTATTCCATATTGGCGTTTAAATATGATTTTTTTATTTAATTTTTAAAAATATTATTACTAGCTTTTTCTGGAAAATTTTTGAGACATCAATTTTTACGTTGAGTATAAAATTCAAGCGAAGTTAAAAATGCCAGGTTTTAAAATTTTTAGTAAGATCATAAGTTTAACCATTATTTAAGAATACGGTGCAATGGATACGATTGATCTTTTAACCAAAAGTCTTGAATTCAATCCTAAATATAAAAAAAAGAAATGAAACGTGCTAGGAAATAGATAGAAAAAGATTTAGCTATCTTAACGTGAAATCTAGGAATAATTAATAAATCGTCTTTGGATAGGACAATTCAAAGAATCACATCCAAATATATTATGATGGATTGTAAAACTCAAAATGTCACTTTCTTTTTTCCTTCCTCAACAAGAGAATTCGTAATTGCGTACGTATAGCTACTTTCTTTGTTTTCATATCAAACCTTCAAATTAAGATGGTTTGATAAATTCAACTTGTCTGATTACATTTTAATATTTTTGAGCTTAAAACGTGATGTCCTATTTGACTCAATCAATTATTGTTAGTTTTTAATTAGATTATTCATTTGACTTGTCAAAGTCTAAAGCAAATACATAAACTTTGGATAATCTCGACACCCCCTAACGTAGTCTAAAAAGAATCAACAAAGATAAAATACATATTTATCATATTGTTTTACTAGAAGTTTGAGTCTATAGACTACTTTTTCTATATCTTTTTTTACGATCGGTAATTTCAAAACGGTTCAACCTGAGTTATAACAAGACTCAGCAACATCCAACAATTCAAATCCTTTCCTATAAGATTTTCAATATGGACAATGCAATGTGATTTAGACATGAATGGGCCGAGGAAAGAATACTATTGATCAAGAATTTTAGGCCCAATATGAAAGGCCAGATCCCCCCAGATTAAAAAGAGGGAAACAATTTCACAAATAGCCATTAAAGGAAGAGTCCACTGCTTAATTTAACATTTAGCCCAATTACAGTTCAATTATGTTCACAAGTCAATAATGTTGACAATTTTTACTCCTGGTTTTCTTCTCTGTCATGTTAGTCTACATTTGCAAAACCTACTACACCCATAATCGTGACTGACATGTTTCTGTATCTACAAAATTTATTATGCATATAGACTATAGTATATATTATTTGATGGTTGAAATGAGATCTAGTGCTTTATATGTTAATAAAATGATTCTCCATATATATTAGTTAAACAATGTTTACCAACACAATCTTGATGTATTAAATGAGCATGGTTGATGAAATCATGGGCAGAGCTAAAGGGCAGAAAGAGTTTATTTAAATCTTATTCGTCAGAAATAATATATATAATAGATAGCGTTGTATGAAGACTCTTAATATATATATATTTTTCCATAGAAAAGAGAAGTATAATTAAAGGTGATTATCTCTATTAATTGATGATGTAATACTTGCAAAATTGTATTTGTTGAAAATGTGAAAGATAATATTTCTTAATCTTTTTTTTTTTTGATAAATGTCACCATCTTAATTAGTTCAAGCTTTAGTTGAGCCTTGAACTTTCTAAAGTTAGTTTTCTTGAAGTCAAATGTTTTTAATTTAAGTATATAATTTTGTATCATAATATATAAAAATCATATCACTTTAGTTTCTAAAGAGCTTATGTCTTATTAAACATAAATTTAATTGTTAAAAGACAAAAACTAAAAACTAGCTCGTTTTAAGGTCAAAACGTCATCCTAACATTTTGAAAATGCAACTCTCTATATAGTGTTGACTTAGAAATAGCCTTTGCCCACTCTAATCTACTCTTTTAAAATCATAATTCATAGTATGTAACCTAATCTAATTAGCTAAAACCAAAAAAGTCAGTGAGCAAAACTGATGTGAAAATGATTAAAGGCAAAGAAAATAACTTTAATCTCATCACCAATTAAAGAAATCAAAAGTGATTTACATTATGGACATGTAACTAAATCAACTTTTCTAAAGTTTGAAAAATAGGATGGCGCCATAAAGTCTATATGTTCAGATTTTCAACCCCTAAAAAAATATAATTCCCTCAACACCTTTTATTTATTTATTTCTTTAATTTCTCAATTTTTTACTTATTTAAAGTTAGTCAAATAAAATGGCCTTGGGTTAGGTGGTCAGCACATCTTTCAAATCTTTATTGGTACCTACTACATTAATAAGATTGTCACTCCCAACATGAAGTTAAAATAATAAGTAATTATCAAATTAATCACAACATTAATGCCATAGCACAAGGTTAAAATTTGAAATTTGAATACTGAAATCTTCTTCATTACACATCAAATTTTTCAATAATTTTTTTTTTTCCCCCTAATAAAAGCTTCACTACATTACATTACATCTCCATATGCATATTTCAGGGGGAAACACAAGGACAGACAAAACTCTGTCCTAGACTCCTACGTACAAAAAAATAAAATTATACTCCTTCCGTCTCATTTTATACATTATTTCTTTCTATAAGTAGCTAAATTATAATACTTGTCATTTTATAAAATTTATGCATAAGTTATCGTATTTTGCCTAGTATATCCTTGATAGAATAGTTAATTGATTTTGTCATTTATGAATAAAATTGACTTAAAAAAAATTTAAATAAGGATAGATAATATATAAGTGCAAAGTAAAAATGTGACATATAAAATGAGACGAAGATAATATATACAAGGATTAAATGACCTTTTGTTACCGCTTTCAAATTAAATAAAAGAAAATGACTTTTCAAGATTTCTCACAAAAATATATGAAAAACTAATTAAGTTTGTAAATAATTACAAAATAAAATCTCCATTAAATTCATTTGCGTTTTGATTGGGTTGGAGTAAAAGGTATCCAAATATAAACGGTATTGTTTTTATTAACAAATTGAATAAAAAGGTGTTATAAAAGCCAGTATTATAAAACAACAAGCACCTTTAATAAGAAATCACTTATTCAAACTTCGAATGCTAAGTATTTTCTTTATTAGAGTCTTGTGAATGCTTCCCTTTTAATGAGTCTCACCTTAATGAATTCAGACTAGTTAAGCCTCAAACGTAATACGAAAAATCAAAAAAATATAAAAGAACTAAACAAAATTATAGCTCAGGCAATTTTTCACCTGATTTTGATTTCAATGTACAATACTACATGATGAAAAATAACACAAATACATGTGAAGTGATAGAAGTAAAAAAATAAAATAGAAGCTCAAAACTAATACTTTACACAAGAAACATAATTTGTCATGTTTCTCTAATTAATTACTAACTGTAATTAACAATTAATTTCATGGCTGATGAGAACTGGTTTTTCCTCAATAGAAAGTGAATTCCTTTTAATAAAATCCAAGCAATCAGCTATAGCTTCAGCATAAAACGAATTTGAACGTCCGTACGATTTCAATCTATAATCACAATTACTTTTGTTATAATTTCCATACATAGCATAATCTGCGTGTTCGCTCACCAAATTCCTGTTGCAACTTCGTCCATAATATTGATCGCCACTATCTTTTGTATCGTTAAAATTCTTTTTTATCAAACGAAGCGCGTGTCGATACGATGATCTCCATGATCTGCTGAACAGTCTGCACAAATAGAGAAATTTAGCACGGAGTCTTTGTACTGAGAACCTTCTCGAATTTAACTTAAAACCTCTTGTAATTCCACAACATCTTCTTCCAACTCTTTTGTAACTCATATAACCCATGATGAGAATTTTTTTTTGTTGTTATGAATGAATGAAGATTTGAAAAAAAAAAAAGGGAGTTTGTGGAGAAAGAAGGATATTATAATTAAGGGAAATATTTTAGTTCAAGTTGGTGTGGAAGGAGAGAAGTTGGGAGATGATGGTACTTATATATATTGGTTGGGTTTTGGTGGTGGGGGTGGGGTTTGATGGGAACTTTTAATTTGGAAGACAGGTTTGTGATAGAGTGGTATGTATTCTTTTATTTTTGATTGAAAGTCAGGTTCAATTCCTCTTTGATGTGGTTAAGGCAAAAGATAGATATTAGAGAATAAATTCAAAGGTAAGACTGATCTTTTCTTAGGTCGTCGGGTAAAGTTTAATAGTTCCAAGCTAAACGTACTAAATCAATTAGCTTATTACTATTGAAAAATTCCATTCATTTCTTGAAAATATTTCCTACTCATATTAGCTATCTACGATAAAAGTAGAAGCAAGGTCTCCGCTTTTTATGAGTTTAAGTTTCTTTTAGATATAGAGTTGTCTCGAGTCCCTATGAATACATAGTTGTCTTTCAATGTAGGACTTCTCAATGCGAATCTAAATTTAATCAAACTCTAATATATGTATCGAACATCAAATTAAAAAAATTTAGAAAAGTGAGGGTGCAAGGAGTAATAGCTTGTGTAATATATATACTCCCTATGTCCCAACTTATGTAACACTTTTTATTTTTGAGAGACGAACAATTTATGTTTAATCAAATATTTACATATGAAATCTTTAATTTTTTATATGAAATTTAAATATTTATAAATAACGTAAAAAATATTATATATTACGATATTTAACAATTTAAAATATTTAAAAATTTATAAAAAACTTACAATAATTAAATAATTTAAAGTTTAAAATCTATAAAGTGTCGCATAAAATATAAAGTAGAGACTAGAGAGTATACCTTTTAGGTCCGTTTTTAAAAAGCAAATCAGATTTCTTTATTTTGACAATTATTATTTAATAGTACCATCTTCAGTTTATCGTTAGTCTACTTAAAAAAATCAACAAAAATTAATATTAAAATAACTTTTGAGTAATTTGGTGAGCATAGACAAAGTTTTTTCTTATTTTTAAAACTTCGGTATCGATTAAATGATTATACATAAATTGGGACAAACAAAACATATGAATTTTAATAAATATTTTGAAGTATTTTTTTTTTTTTGCTATTTTGATATGAGAAGAATTATAATTTAGTACTTTTCATATAATTATTACATATTCTACCTTTAAATTAAAATTTTAAATTTATCTAACTTTTTTCTGATTCTGTAAAATTAATCAACTTAACTTTTAGAAAAAACCTAACAATTATTTTGGGGAGGAGGGAGTATTTATATATATTATCCGCAAAAAAAATAATGAGGGTATGATCTCAGAAGATTATCATAATCTGATTATGTATGAACAATATTTTCTGATTATATTTAGTATTAATTATGTAATATTTAATGGGTTAATTCTAAGGGTCGGTTTGGACAAAATTCGAGTTGAAAAAAAAAAAAAGCTTTTTTAATGTTGAAGTTGCAGACGAAAAAAATGTGGAAGAGACATTGTGTTTGTATAGTTGGATTCCAATATGCCATTAAAAAAAATGCATTTCAGTATTTCTGTATTTGTAAATATTTTATGACCTTGAACTTTAATATTCGATATTTTTTGGAAAATACAGGAAATTTAGTCCTTTTTGAGCTGATGCACTTTAAATTTTGTTCAAATACAACTTAACTTTGAAATATTATTTTTTAACTTTAATTAAATACCATCCAAAAAAAAAAAAAAAGAGTTGGGATAACTATTTTTAGTTCTCCCTCCCCTACATCTGGAGCCCATATTGAAGTCGACTAAATTCGAATCACATTACAGGACTACTAAAATTAAAAAACTATTTTTTTTATAGGGGGGTAGTAGTAAAAAAGTCTCTATTTCACAAATTAATTGACTGGAGTAGTTGAAAGATAAGATAGGCATAAAAAAGAACATTTAAACAACAAAGCTGATGATCTACTTCAATCATGCAATACACAAGGGTCCATTAAATAATAAATTAACAATTAATCTCGATTCCTTAAGTCTAATTAGTCTCACAAATTTTGTCCTATCAATTGCATAGTTTACTTCAAAGGCCAAAACTGTCGGTAAAATATTCTACTTAAAATATTTTATTATACTACTCTATATATGGTCTATATTACTTTTATAACTTGATGATGATTATATACAACTAATATTTCATCATCAAAAAAAAAATGGACGGTACAAGTAATTTTCAAGACATTGGTGTAATATAATATTATATTAAAACATGGTGCATATAATAAAAGCGGTGAGCAGTTTCTAACCACAAGACTTATATTTTGATAAGAGGACAAGACTGCATGCATGGACAATATAATTAGTAACAAAATATATTTTCAATTAATTAAAAGGATTTAGTATTATCGATCACGATCCAAAAACAGAAAAAAAAATTAAAAATAAAGTTAGAGATAACTTTCTTGAATTTATTAATCTAGTGATTTGTCTCTTCTTTCAGTTTCTGGTTCTATGTGTCATAGTTAAATATTGGGGGGAAAAACATTAGTGTAGTAGATAATTTATTTTCCTTCTTGTACTATTGCCTAGTAAAGTAGGGAACTAATATTTTGTTGTTTTGTGTTTGTTGTTTGATTAAGGTAATCAAATTTAGATTTAGATTACTTATAAGTTAGTAATTAATTAGTCATGCTTCATTGCAACAACTATATATGACTTTTATGGTTTATAAAGGGCTGGATGAATCTAGTAGAGTCGCTTAAAGAGGAGCACTATTTTTTTAAAATTTTCTCCGTTCATTTTTATCTCTCTAAGTTATACTTTGCACATTCCTTAAATTATATTGATTAATATAAGTATTTTATCATAATATATACATAAATATATTATCAACATATACACTAAGGTTTTGAAAATTGAAATGAAAAAATATTGAGGGTAAAAACAGGGGAAAAAAACTAATTTTTTATATATGAAAAAATGAAATAAAAATAATAGTTTAATTTAAAATAGTGGACAAATTAAAGTGAAAGGAATGATTTACGTACTCTATAGGATGGATGTTGCTTAATTAGTCAGCTTAATTTGACCATCACCTTTGAAATTAAGACGCGCCTAAACTTGTGTAAATTTATTTATAATTAACTCAACTTATTTTAGTCAACTACTTAAATTTAATTCATCTAAACTTAATTGATTTTGGCTAAGTATATAATCCACATTGAGCCTAAGGAAATTTGTTAGAATATAATTTTTTTTTAAAAAAATCTACTTATTAAATTCAGTTCATTTTAAATCGTCCGCTCATTTACCAATCTATTTCAGCTGTTTGCTAGTTTCCATGAAATAGTGTGAAGTAGTTAGCCGTAAAGTCGTAATCTACAAAAGCACAAATTGAGGGGAGCTTGACAAATACATGCATTTCCAATTACAATATGTACTATGCTACCTCAATTCATGACTAAGCAACATACATATAACACTCAGAAAAATCATACTATAAAATTAATAATAATATTGATGTGAACTCAAAAGCACATGTAGGTTACCTTCTTGGACCGCAAGATGTTTCCCCCTTTTTTCATTTTCTAGGCAAGTTTTAGGTGAAAAGGTCTAGGTCCTTTGTACATCATATCATCACTTTTCAAAACCAATTGATGAGAAGTGGCATTCCAAGTGTCTATTGTCCAAAACCAAAAGGGAACACATGTATCAACAAAATCTATATTAATAATACTATTAAATTGACAAATTAATAAAACAAAGAGGAACTGTTTGCAACTTAATTGATCAATCTCGTCAAGACCTACATGTTCCAAAAAAAGTCTCTTTGTTACACACATTTCTTGCTACTTGCTACCAACTTATATATCTTACAGCTAACTTTTTCTTTATGAAAGAAATAAAACAAAAGATCTGATAAAGCTAGGATATATAGTTATTGTATGAGGTCTATTCAATGCTAGATATAAAGACACATAATAGATTGATATGAATATCATGAACTATTCCGTAATAAAGTTAATTGTTACTGATATCTTCTTCTTGATTCGTTCAATATTTTATATTTTATATTAAATTCTGATAAAAAAAAATTTACACTGTCACCATAATTTTTTTTCATTTAAAAAATATCCAACCTTTAAGGTTGGAAGAATCTCATATTGATATAAAGTTGCGAGTGAATCCTTTGTAGTTCTCGTGTTTAACATAGGGACAAAAAAATAAAAAATAAAAAATATATAGATACAGTAGTTTTAACTAATTAATTGTACATACAATGCATTTGATAGATTTATTTTCATTTCCACGTACATACTCCCTCTATTCTTATATTGTTTTTCTCTTACAAATAACCTTTTACACGTCATTTTTTATTAATTTATCCTTTTTCAGCACATTAATCTATTAATAATTTTAAAAATTTACGTGCCTTTTAGTTTTAGAATAATTAATGCAGTGAGCAATTTTTCAAAAATACTTCATTTTTTCTGCTCGACATTTAAAACATGACAATAAAATGAAAACACACAAAAAAGAGTATAAATTTGATTAGATTTTCAAATACTTTTATGTTCCCGTAAATTGACTTACATCAATTGTTAGATTTTTAGGATCTTCATTTAAAAAAAACTTCAATTTTTCTCTCAAAATTTATGACGGAACGGAAGCTAGTATTCAGGAGCGGACCCATCCTATGCCGTGGGGGTGCACGTGCATCCGGTAATTTCCGAAAAAATAATATGTATATATGTATATCTATTTTGAAAAACTGATAGAAAGTAATATATAGTCAACAGTGCACCATAAAAAACATAGGAGTGCTCTTGGGCAATTGGTAGAAGGTAGAGATACCACCCTCTAGACCAGAGTTCAAATCGCGCTTAAGCTTATTTTTATTTTAAGTTTAGGTTAAATCTTATATTTGAGATATGTTTATATTGGTGCACCCAAAACTTTTAAATCCTGGGTTCGCCTCTGCTAGTATTGGTTGAGATATTAATGAGGGGACAAGGATTAGAAGTAGCATAGGAATCATTGTCCAATGTTTAATTACACTAATACTGCTATATAAGCAATTTGGAGATTGATTTGAAGTCCTTGTCTAATGTTTGAAATTTGGACTTACATGTTAGATAATTTGTCATTATTTAAGTCCTAATCAAGTTTCAATAAATGTAATCCGATATTTTTAGTGGCAAAATAGTTTAACTCCATTCACTTTAATTGTTATTTTAAGTGGATTTTGAAGTTAACAAATTAGAACAGGACGTGTCATATTTTGATTTATTTATTATTGTCCATTAAAGAAGTAACACCATTAGGCAAGAGGACCCCCTTATTGATATTGACTGACATGTCAATTAACATGTAAGTTGGCCTTTTGCATTTGGTTAAAAAACTTCACATCCAATCATACTGACTTATCATAGTTGTGATATTTAATAGATATATAAAATATAATATTAATTATATATAATTTAGTGCAAAAATGAATTTTAATTTATTATCTTCTCATTTTTGTAGTTTGGGTTGAAATCTAGTGGGCCTAAAAGTTGAAGGCAACATTAAGCTATGAAGGGCAATCTATTGGACCGGCCCAATTCTGCCATGGCTTCAAAACCCAAATTTCATATTAGACATATATTCATGCTATATATACTAATTCTACGTATAATGTCAAATAATAATGTATCTTATAATTAATTAAGAGTTTTCTATCATATATTGAGGAATACATACCTAAATATATGTATTTTTACTATCAGATACACTAAAATAAGGAGAGAGATGAGCAAGATAGGGAGAAAGGCAAGTTAGATAGACGTCATGTATCTCAGATACATGCAAATACATAGGATAGTGGCGAACGAGATGAGAGGAAGGCAAGCGAGATTTGCCTACATATCACATATACATGCAAATTTACTCAATACAATGTATCTAAAATAAATTACACCTAATTTTGACCTCATGTATCCCGAGATACATTAATCTAGACGTATCTAGATATACATAAATCTGATAAAATTCATAATATTGCAACTAGAATCTAAGTAATTAGCTCTTAAACTTGTGAATTTTTGGTATTTTGTTTAATTTTGATATTTTTGTCTCCATGGGCCATGGCTAATGCTTATAATTTTGGTCTATTATTACTTGCAAAACTTTCAAGTTTTAGGTCCCCATTAATTACTAAGATAACTTATAAAATAACAAGTGCTTTGTTTAATTATTAATTGTTATCCATATATGTGGATGTGTGACGAAATCACAATATTGATAATATTAGGTACCAAATATTTGATTACTACAATAATACTCTGCTGATGTCGTATCAATTATCTACAACTTGATCGAAAAACAAGCATTTATTAAAGAAAAAAATTAGAATTAATTAGAAATTAATAGTAATAATTTGAAAAAATTTAAAATTAATTAAAAATTAGATAGATTTATGTGAAAGGTACGGCGTATGATATATGATTTTAGCGATAGTAAACATCAAATATCTCTCTAACCATGATCGGAAAAAGATCACGTATTTTAATCATATTAATCTACATATTCTTGAGTCATGTACATAAATCTAATCATATCATTTTAAAAGCAAATAATTATACCAACAAAAACCAATGTGGAAAAAGTAAAAAGAAAAAAAAAGGCTTTCAACATACAGATAACGGTAAAATCATAATGCAAAAGAAACTAATCGGAATATATAGAAAAGAATAAATATCAAAGGATACTCGTAAAAAATATCTCCTTTCCTTCTTACTTTTACAAATGTATATGAAATTTTGGTTTAAATAGGTAACAACCAGAATTTTTGCCTTTACAAATGCATTGATTCTTTTCTCCTTTCTCATATATGGAATACTATCCCAACGGAGCAGTGGAGACCCAAGATTTTTGTTTGGGAATTCAAAAAATAAAAATATAAATATGTAAATAAGTAAAAAAATGTGAAATACAGAATTGAAAATAAAAAATAGGGATTCAAACAGGTGGCGTGAAGCTTAATTCCAGAGGCATTTGCCACTGCACTATCAATTTCTCCTTGTCATTGAGGAGGTTCAATATATATATATATATATATATATATATATATATATATTATATATAATATATAGAGAGAAGAGAGAGAGAGAGAGAGAGAGAGAGAGAGATACAAAAAAATTACCTTATATATAGTGTATTTTTTTGTCAAGAGGGTTGGGGTGAACCCCCTGAAATCCACATGGATCCGCCCCTACACCCGAGGTTTCGGTGTCCGAAAACAAACACTACAACAAAAATAACTTTTATCGACATTAAATATTGACACTAATAAAGATTGCTAAAGTCTTTACCGGCATTAGTTAAGTGTCATTAGAACCAATGTCGCTAAAGGCTTTAGAGACATATACAAAGAGTGACAATTGCTGCTAAGAATACATATTTAGCGACAATTAAGAATTAAATGCCGTTAATGATCATTTTTATTGTAATGAAAGGTGGAGCATGTAGAGGCGTATTTAGAATTTTTATCATGGTGCATCAAAGAAAATGTATTAAGTGGAAACTGATCCGAAAATGGGTGCACCCAAAAGAATGTATGCAGTGGAAATTGATCCTTATTCTTGAAGATAAAAGGTTCAAACATTTATCCACGTGGACGAATTAGAGTTTTTATCGTACGGGTGTCAAAATATAATATTATACAAATTTTAGAAAATATATGCCTAAAATATCTAGTTTTACAAGATCACGGGTTCCAGTGCCCTATTTTTTGCCTATAAATTCGCCACGGGAAGCAGGTTAAGGTTTGTTGGTTCGGATGGACCCATTAATTTTTTCGTATATTCTGTATTTGTCTTAAAAAATTATATATATATATATATATATATATTAACTTGTGAAACCTCTAACAAAAGTGATTGACATCTTAGTGGTAAGAAAGGGTGGTGGAAATATTTTTCACGCTACTATTATTGTGGGTTCGAACCACTTTGCTATTTACAAAATTTTCTCAAGAAGCATGCCTTCCAATATTTTCACTTTTGTCCTAAAATTTAGAATTCTTAAATTCTTAATCGTGACTCGGTCACTGTCCGAAAAGTTACTCATTGGAGATTACATATATACTATTTTTTTTCTTTCTTTTCGAAGTGAAGAAATACTTATCACTTCACCACAAACTCTTGTTAGTCAAGATTTTCCTTATGAAAACTTTTATATACTATTGAAAGGATGTGAAATTTATTTGATTGAAAATAAATATGTTTTTAATCATGTAAATACATTGTTTTATTTTATATTGCTAATGTTATACTTTATCATATATTAATTATAATTATAGGGAAATTTACGTAACAAAGCAAACTTATACTATTTACTTACTCATCATAGCTATAGTTGCTATAATTATCACTCACGACTACCATTATACATTAATTATGTGGGCTGACCTCGAATTTGTATAATTAGTCATATTTGTATATGTATAATTCGCTAGAATATACAAATACATATGTATAATATATAATTATTTAACCTATATACATATACAATTCACTTCTCTCCCACTTTCTGCCCTCTCTCGATCACCTCTCTCTTCCCTCTCATAATCTCGCTCGCCTCTCTCAATCTCACTTGTCTATATACAAATGTATATGTATAATATACAATTATATACATATACAATTCACCTCTCTCTCTCACTCTTTCTCTCTCTCTCCGCCGCTCTTCCTCTCCTCTCTCGATCTCGCTCGCTTCTCTCCTCCCTCTCCTAGTCTAGATCGTTCTCTCTCGTCCTCTCTCAATCTCTCTTGCCATATATACAAATCATATGTATAATATACAATTATCTAACTAATATACATGTACAATTAACCTTTCTCCACTCTTTTCCCCCTCTCTCACCTCTCTCCTCTCTCCGGTATCATCGCCTGTCTCTTCCATATAACATGTAGGTACAAATTGTAATTATCAAATTATAGCTATAAAGAGTAATTAATTATTTTTAAATGGCTATACATGAAAATTTCCATTATTATATAGCAAATATTTAATAAAATTCTATCACTAATATACCAACACATATTAATCATACATAAAATTTATCTATATAACTTTCTTATATTTAGAAGTCGGAAAAATCTCTTGATATAAAACATTTTTTCTAAATAAATTCTACGTTTAAAATAATCAAACATCAATACAAATATTCTTTAGGATACAATATTTTCACATCTCATAAGTTTTGACCAATTTATATCCGAACGAACTAAAGAAGCTGACCAGCAGTGAGCTGAGCTGTCAATGACACAGCACCAATATAGTATTATAATTAGTTTATTTACTATTTTGGCTTTTCTCTCTCATTCCCCTATGAACATACTCTGTCAACAAAACTACTTTTTTCTCTTAAATTCTTGTCTCAGTTATTCTATCAACTGAAAAATAAAAATAAAATTAAAAAACAAAAAAATAATATTCAAGAATTAGAGAAAATTAACGAAAATCACGCATCCAGTTGAAATGTTGTCAGAATCAGAACCACCGGCTGCAGCCGCCAGTTTACCATCAGCAACCCCTCCGCCGCCGTCGTCCGATGAGGACTTTTTCTCGTCTGTATCGGTGGCATCGACGTCTTCCACGTCATCGCCGTCCACCCCGATTCCTTCACCACCACAGCCTCATCCAGAAATCCCAATTTCATGGCCTGAAGATGGGAGCTTAACCCTAGCTTGGGTTACCAACTTGATGCTAGCATTTGATTGGTCATCCAAGAATCTTGCTCCGACGGAGCTACCATCGGTGTTGCCGGTAGTGGTTTTTGATCGGCTTATACTAACGGCTTCCAAGATCTTGCATAAAGAACCCAATTGTGTGCATATTGATAGCGTGTCGGGGTTGAGAAATGATTCCAGGGTGGTTGTGGTTGGGGACGTGCACGGCCAGTTACATGACGTCTTGTTCTTATTGAGAGATGCGGGTTATCCCTCTGATGATCGGTTCTTTGTGTTCAACGGAGACTATGTCGATAGAGGTGCTTGGGGTCTTGAGACCTTTCTTACATTGTTGGCTTGGAAGGTTTTTATGCCCAATAGGGTGTTTCTCCTTCGCGGAAATCACGAGTCGAAGTACTGTACTTCTGTTTATGGTTTTGAAAAGGAGGTTCTAGCGAAGTATGCGGATAGTGGGAAACATGTATACAGGAAATGTTTAGGATGCTTCGAAGGACTTCCTCTTGCATCCATTATTGGGGATCATGTCTACACTGCTCACGGAGGTATTTTCCGCAGTATTGCTGTCACTCCAGCTAAAAGAGCTAAAGGGAAGAAGAACCGTAAAATAGTTTCGAATCCTGATGTTACTACTTTATCTCTTGGTTCGATGGAGGAATTATTAAAAGCTAGGAGATCTGTCCTTGATCCTCCTTGGGAAGGTACGAATCTGATACCCGGTGATGTCTTGTGGTCAGACCCGTCAATGAAACCTGGACTTTCCCCAAATAAAGAAAGAGGAATTGGCCTCTTATGGGGTCCGGATTGCACCGAAGATTTCTTGAAGAAGTTGAATTTAAAGGTAAACTACTTGGAATTGTATTCCTTTCTTTGTATATGCTCTTTTCTTCTTGTTATTGCTATTGCCTACTGCTAAATTACTTTGAAGTTCTCTTTTATCAGGGCTTAAAGTACATTTTATCATTTGTTTTTGAATGAAATTCTACAATATATGATGTCTTGTTCGGACGGTTTTATGGTGCGAATGATGTGATTGGACGTAATATTATTCAGAATATAATCTTTGAGTTTGTAGCTTTTGGATTAAATTTCAATAGCTTCCATTAAGAGGGTTGTACTTTTTGTCAAAATATAATCTTTGAATTTGTAGTTCTTGGATTCGATTTCAATAGCTTCTATTTTAAACTATGCTTAATTGAGGTGTAAGAAGAGGGGTCTGAGGAAGAGTAAGGGTTGTTACTCTCGTATATACAAGGAAGTGAAAGAAGAGGTGGAGTGTCCCCCTCAATTTTACTCACTTTCCAACTTAACCAACCTTATTAGACGACTAGGTGCAAACTAATTAATATCTGACCTAATGCAAACTGACTACTTTCTCTTCCTTCACTATCTCTCATTTTTTCTGGAACCAATTGTTAACCAACCTTTGTGCTAGAACCATAGTTCCTGCAGTTTTTGAGTCATACATCCATGTAAGCAATTAAGATAGGATGGGACTCACAAGTTGAAGTTACTTTATATTTTTCTCTCTGCTTTTTGTACAAATTTTCACTAGGACATACTTTTACTTTTATGTATTTTACCGTAGTCATAACAATTCAGTTACACCTTTGCTGTAACTTGTAATATTTTCGGAGATAAAGTAATAAAATTCCTTAAGAAAAGGGCAAACCCCTGTATACACGAAATACCAAAAAGTAGAGAACCTTGCAAAAATACATGGTTTTCCATTAATGACATCACTTAATATTTAAATCCATCAATTTTCTTCTCACATGACAGTTCAAATATTGGGTTGTTGCCTTATCTGTATACTCATGGAGTTCTGTGTTCACCTCATCGACATTTCCTCCTTGAAGATGAACATTGAAACTATACTATCAGGCAAGGCTGCAAGGGAAATGATCCAATCTTCTTTCAGATGAAACTAATTAATTATCTGCATAATTTGAGTCAACGAGAAGATAAACATAACTAATCAAAGCAACTCCAAAGATCGAATAAGATTTATTGCACGTGTGACGTGTTCGACTTACCTATGCAGAGATAATGGACAAGGCTGTACTATTTTTTAAAATATGGTGCCCTCTCCTAGTTAGTGGACTGAAAGGCTCTCATCTCACTTTCCTTTCGTCTGGTTTCATCATTGACTTGGTTCATCAATTTGATTCCGTACCATGGAGGAAGATTCTTTTGGGATCAGTTCCCCTTGGATCTAGTAGTCAATTAGGTGGACATTCAAAGAGTTGATCCACCTCTTTTCAATGTTAATAAACAAGTCTTTTCATCTTCGTGGAAAAAAGGGTCTTTTCATGTTTATTCACCTGGAGGGGGCTGGTTGTAACATGTTTTTCTTGAGGAGAGCATTGGTTTCTATCCAGTTGCAATACTAGTAGTATTAACCAATTACAAGCGCATGAGTTTAAACATAACTATACTGGGTGTCTAAGAAAATCATGCTACTATCCGTACTCATTTAAGTAAGAAAATGATCTGGTTGTTGTTTCCTTAAAAACTAGTACGCTAAGATAGTAGTGCACATTAATATCTGAAATTCTTTCCTCTTTCTGACATAGCGGATCCAGTGTAGCTGGAAAATCAGAATATTTCCTAGAGATTACTGATGAACCTTTGGAGATGAATTTACTTGTTTTGAAGCCCAATCATTTCATTGGAAAAAGAAAAGAAAAATGTTGTATGAGATCTTAATTTTTAAGTATCTGTGAACAAAGCATTCAACCACTTAAAGACCCACAAAGAAGTGAAGAAACACAATGGATGAAGATACTTTTACGAGACAAAGGCCTCGAGACGAAGGCCTCTCACGTATTAATTTGCCTGTTCAGGACTATTCTTATTTCGCACCTATCCTACTTATATTTACATTATTCATGTAGTTTTAGGTTCTTGTATCTTCTGTGAGCTTGACATCTTCCTTAGTGACTTCTATATGTGACAAAATTGCTCACATTCTGGTCTTTGATTGCTGCAACCTCAGTTGATTATTAGGTCACATGAAGGTCCAGATGCAAGGGAAAAGAGAGAGGGAATGGAAGGAATGGATCAAGGGTACACCATAGATCATGAGGTCCAATCCGGTAAATTGATTACAGTGTTTAGTGCCCCAGACTATCCACAGTTTCAGGTATCTTCAATTTTACCATTCACTATATCATACTTTTTCACCTTACATCGTCCATGGTCAGAGTTTGTAGTTTGTGTTAGACTTTGAGTATGCAGTTCAACTTTCCTTTATGAAAACCGCTGGTGTGTTTACTATCAGATGTCTGTAGAAGTGTAGTGCTTCTTTAAAGTTGCACTATGTTACTGTTGATAGAAACTGTGTAATGCATCTGTTGATTCAGAATTTCTTTTCCTGAAATATGTGCCCAATGAGCGTACTAATGGGATATATATATATATTATATATATATATATTTTGAAACAACGTATTAATGGTATATTAGGAGCATTTATTTATCTTCTATTGTCGTGCCTGTGTGCTTTCAATGATTGCATCAGCCAGATGTAGAGAAATGAGTTTAGGAATTTTGTATTTTGGCAACCAATACTTCCAAAGATGCATAAAGAACTTCACTCTTCAGTAGTTCTATCTTCCATGGTATATTAGGTGAAAAAGTATCTTTCATGGTCGGAGTGGTCTACTTTTTTTGTTTGTTTTGCATGTTGCCTAGTCAGCATTTTCTCACTCTTAGCCAACATTCATTTACTCTAGGTTGAAAATGGTTAATTGACTGGGTCGTTGCAAGGTAAAAATCTTGCATGACTTGATCGTCAACTGTCACTTTCTCCCTATTTCGGGAAGTAGTTTGTGGGCTTCATTCATCAATATAGACAAATATTCCAATAACACACCTGCTGAGCTTGCTGGAATTGGCCCATGCGCAAATTTTGGTGTTTACACAGCCAATTGTCAGTTTGTCCCTTCAAAGAGTATTAAGAATATGCTGCAATTATTACTATTTGCCTAAGGTTCTACCGAAATAGATTCAATTTATGCGTGAAGTTTCTTTCTGGAGCTTAACAGGAGTTTTTCCGGCTTGGTAATTAAGCCAATTTTCTAGTCATGTGTTATACTCTACTTAAATGAATCAATGGAGCCTGAAACTGCACTAGTTTGAATAGTCAAACCACTTTGAATCTACTTAATGAATCAATGTGTTCTATTGCTTCGAGAGGCTTTTCCTAATGATGGATCCTTTTCAATATGGTAAGAATAGCTAGCCATCTCATCAAAATTAGGTTTTATCATGTTTGTTCAATTTTTTTTATACTCATGCAAAAAGTTTGAAGCATCTTTAGCGCCATTTCTATACCTGGAAGCTGTAGTATGAAATGGAGAAACTTATCTTTCTGTTTGTGCCCTAACTGCAGGCAACAAAGGATAGGTACCGAAATAAAGGAGCATATATTATTTTGGAACCTCCTAATTTTGACATCCCCGTTTATCATAGTTTTGAAGCAGTGATGCCCCGACCCAAGGTATAGAACAGTTTGAAGCTTTGTCTTACCTTAATTTGAACTTCATGGGGTGTTCTTTTGTAAACCTTAAAGAGTAAATTTGTTTGAAATTACTTGCATTGTCATTGCTGTTTAATGTAGTAATAACATTGACTAAGCTATTGTCACAGGTGAATCCATATTATGATTTTGAAGATTGCATTGATTCTGATGAAGAATTAGACTTGGCGTCTATGGCTACATGAAGGTAGTTCTCATGATCAGCGCGACATTTGCAAAGCTTAATATATTGTACATGCTTCTATATTATTTTTGAGGTGATTATGAGTAAAATTATTCCTTCAAGATTTCTTGACTGTTAGTGAGATATGTACCATGGTTTTCTACTCAGAACAGTTGCCGATGTACAACCTTTTTTTCTATCAAAATTTAGACAGACTGTTTCTTGTACAACTTAATATCTTTAATGCTGCTTGTTTTTGCAACCATGTAGTACTTTGTCTTCATGTTACATACCCTTAAGAAGGTTTGTCTTTCATTGGAATGTTCACAATTGAGAGTGAGTACTCACAATTGGCTGCCTCTCTTTGTATTATATCAAAGTGATTGAGAAGTTTAGTACTGATAGCATAGTATGTGTTCAAGGTTTTTTTCTTTGGGATGCTTAATTATTACTCAACAAATTGAGTATCAAATTGGCACACGCTAGGAACTGATGGAAATGTATGGGGAATAAGATGCTAGCAGAAGGTAAATGACTTGGTTAAGTTTTCTGCACTTAGGTTGTTGCCCTAACTTCTTTGAACTATAATACTGCATAGCTCTGAATTCCTTAAAGTAACAAGTTTTTAGGATCACTACTTTGGACCATCTAAATGAGGAATCTTCAAGTCCTGATTCTTGAAGATATCTCATTCATTACCTTCTTCGAGTTTTAGTTATATATCTTTTTATTCCTCTCAGAATGGTCCATATTAATTAAGCTACTTGTTCGTCAATGGGAGACGAGACCACATGAGGTCCACTTTAAGAGATGCTGGGTTCTCTTGGTAGTTTTCGACGAGGCATGAAGCTTATAGACAGGTGTTTATCTGTAGCGTTTTTGTGGTAGTCTTTTCCTCTCATTTTCCCAGTTGCTCTCTCCTCCATTGGCTTTGACAGGTATCTAACTACCTCTGGTAAACAGATATGTTTGAATAGAGGAATAATCTTATTATCCAACTCAGTAACTCACATTGCAGTATGTTGTTTCGTTTAATCCGAAAAAAATGACTACTATAATTTTTATGGTCAAATGAGCCCTGTCATTACATTTCGGAATTAGAATAAAGAAGCAATTGAGATTGACGCTTTCGTATGAATATCCTACATTATTTTTATTGGTTACTTGCAAATTGCACCATGCCGTTACACAAAGATGAAGATACTATATAGTCAAAAATATGATACAATCCGTTACATGAGGCAAAAAATATAGCTGTCGACCAAAAGAGTTTTGTTGAGTATAATGATGAAAAGGCAGCTATAAAACTGCGGGATGCAGAAGAGGAAAAACCAAATACCGAACTGCGAAATCTGAGGAGGAGGATGACCTCAGAAACACCCCAATCAACCAATTATATTTTTTAGTTCAGATTAGATTGGTAACCACAACACCAAAAATCTAAAAACCAAATCCAGTAGCACAAAAGCAGAAACCCTTGTTATTGATCCATCCCAATGCAAAAACCGTAGGAAAAAGAGAGATTATATCATCTGCACTACATTTCAGCTCAACAAAAATTTATTACGGGCAGCAAAAAAATTCAGTTATGCAAAGCAAATGCATGTACAAGATCTCTACAAAAAGTCTAAATAAATCCCACTCAAACGCATACTCTATCCCCACAACATCAAAAATATAAATAACTGCAGCATTGTTCTATTTAATGTCTCATCTCACTCTAACCAGACCAACACGTGAAAATAAATACTAGTCAATTAGCATTTCTTTCATGTTCACCCCAAGCAAATGGGGCAGCGCTAGCATTTAAGGACGAGCACAATCTTCCTGCTCCCACATCATAATGCATGGCTGGTCCAGGTGTATGAAATGATCCCAACATGAGGAGAAATATTAGTTCTTCAACTAATGTTACAAGGAAAATCAGGTAAGCTCAGCAATCAATGGTGTCAATTAACACTAACAGCAGATTTCTTCCATGGAAGCTTTTGCTCATTGGATGAACCATCCATAGTTGCAAGTGGCAACAAGTCCCAACTTCTTCTGGAATCGGCACTCGGTAGAAGACCACAAATGATTGAACATACAGGAACCCTGCTAAAATAGGGAGTGTTCAATCAGCAAGCAGACTACAACTCATTATTTTAGGTTCAGAGTGGAGAAATGCATAGGTGATCACCATGATGGCAATCTCTTCATCAGTAATCTGTTTCAATTTCATTTAGATATGCAATAATAAAGATTCACCCTTCACTCTTTTTTGGAACACTTGGGTACCACCCAAAAGATGAAGTCAAATTAATACAAGCATAAGAGAATTATAACTATTAACGACCAGTAAATCCTTGTCATTACCTTTATGCATTTTGCTGGACTTGTCGGTGTACTTGCAGAATCCAATCCTGGTAACCAATAGAACCACCAACTGGATCCTCAATCAAATTTGCAAGCAAGAAGAAGCCTTCTCTAGGCTGTTCACCTTGCCTCACAAGATGGCATAGTTGATAATATGATCTGTCACTCTCCCTTTGTCTTTTAAGCAAACCCATCAGTTCTCTTGACATTTCATTATCTAGCTCTTGAAGTGAAACCTGATTCACAATTTTTTTAAAAAAATATCACATCAGAGAGTTAAAGACAAGCAGAAAATTTGCAGGAGCTGTCTCAAAACATCAACACAGTGAAGGCCATAGGGTTGAATCAGCGAAGAAACCAGCTGAGTGCAAAACTTGGTTCCTCCATTCCAAATAACCGTCATAAGTTGCGTCTCAACTCGGGTTGCGCCTCAGTTTTCTTCTGTACTAACAGGTAAAGTCATCCCCTGCACTCTCAAATACGTCTTATTCCTTCTGTTCTTTTTCTACGTAGGGGATGGGGTGGGGTGGGGGTGGGGGATAAGCAAGAAACACATCCCTTCAAAAGAGTATTGCTGCACCATAGAACAAATCCTTTTTTATTGAAACCAAGAAATCCCCGATGTCAAGTGATGAGCTGTTCAAATAATACTTCAACACGACTTTATATTTGTGCGCAAAGAAAATGGGGAACCTAGATTCAGAAAAAAGGAGGCACATATACCCTATTTTTAATGATGGAGATGTCTGGGGCAGCTTGCACACACCTCTTTTAATTCCACCAGACACCTTATCTCCCACTAGCACAGGTTCCGGTTAACTCTGCCCACTAAAGCTTTTGGGCAGATAGTCATAGGACCATACACCCATGTTTTAAGGTTTCCATAAGCAAAGAAAGGTCCTCTAGGCGAATACATTGCAAATTCTCAGTGAACCTTATATCACATGTAAGCAAATTTATTCTAAAATGAAGTGAAATACCCAAACAAGGATTTAAGACCTATAGTCATCAAGGACCTCTTTCAACAAGAATCTTCAAGATTCAGGAAAAAAAATATCCTTCTTGACTCATTATCAGGGCTAAATTGCCCATCCTCCAAGTACTTCCTTATATCTTGACATCTAACAACTTTGTCAGAGTAACATACTAAATTTCGGTCAGTGAGGTGTAGATCTTACGACCTCACATATTGAGTGCACTTGCTTTCTCATTTACCATATATCTCCATTCCAACTATTTGAATCTCAGTATTTCAGGGAAGTGGCAGATCCAAGCACTTAAGACACAGAAGGAGTTTGTGCCTTCATCAGACATATGGATGTTATCAAAGCAGCTATTCTTTCATTGCAAACCTAGTTAGATGCTAATTAGTACTGCTGACATACAGTCAGTGTCATCAAAAGTAAAAGTGCAAGAAGACTAACGTTCTTTGGGGCTTTAAGCGCAAAGTGAAAACAAAACACGGATTTTTTTTAGAAAAGGTGCAAATGGAGAAAAACTAGTCCAAGATTAATAATCACAAGCATGAGTAATAAATATATGGACAAAGAAATTGCAAAAAATAATAAAGTGAAATATCAATTGTATAGTATCAAATCTTTAGGATTGCACTCATTGGCAGGAAAAAGTATGCCTTAGAGCCTTGATGATGAAACTGAAGTGCCTATAAGGCAAGGTAAAGTGCTCAATGTGTTTAATCCCTTGCTTTAGGGCTTAAGTGTGCCTTTGACAACACTGCATACTGTATGCTCAGAAAACCAAATATGCAGGAAATTCTTTTATACCTTCAGGGAAGAGAATCATATGGGAAGTTTTGAACCTTTGGGCCTTCAGTATACACTTGCACAAAGGGAAAGAAAACCAGTTCTGAGGCTACCCACAAACCAGAACATGAAACCAACTGGACGTACTTCTGAAGTACAACTCATCCATATCTAGGAAAACAATAAAAAGGGAATCCCAAAAATGTAAAAAGACTAGATCTTAAGCATGACCCTGTTAACCTAGTAAAGAAGGTGTTAGAATAGGAATAGGTTTATATAATCCTATTGGAATATTAGAATAGGAATAGGTTTATACAATCCTATTAGAATAGGAATAGGAATACTAAATAGTAGCCTACTTGGTAAAGGATTGTTTCCTAGGGTCTATAAATAGGGTCTCAATGTAATAATGTAGACACAACAACAATTCAATAATATTCTTTTCCTATATTTCTCACAAAGTATCAGAATCTCTACGATATTGGTAGAAAATCAAAGAGCTTCCGTTGCCGGCGGGCGACTATTACTCATATATGCCGCCCGTCCGTCCAATGATTATGTTAGCAAAAGTTGGGTCACCGTGTATCTTTCCGGTGACTATATTCTCATATCTAATTTTTGTAGCACCGTGTCATCACTCCGGTGACTATTTTCTTATATCTAATTTGTGTAGCACCGTGCCATCATTACGGTGATTACTTTTTCATATTTAATTTGTGTAGCACCATTGCCATCATTCCGGTGACTACTTTTTCATATTTAATTTGTGTAACACCGTGCAATCTTCTCGTTGACTACTTTTTCATATCTGGTTTGTGTAATATAATTTGTGTAGCACCGTGTCATCCTTCTGGTGACTACCTTTTTTTTTTGCAAATCTGATTTGAGCAGCATCATGCATCTCTTCGGACTGTTTTTCATATTTAGTTTGTGTGGTACCGTGGATTTTTTCGAACTATTTTCTCATATCTGAATTGCATAGCATCATGTGTCTTTTCAGTGAATCATCATATTTGATTAGCATAGTTACATTTATCTTTCTGGTGACTCCACATTTGCGTAGGGTTATACCATCATTCCAACCCTACCCATATAATTTTTCTTTTTCAGTAGGGTCGTGCCATCATTCCGAACCTACCCATATTAATTCTCTTTTTCAATGGGGTCATTCCATCAATTCGAACTATCCTATATAATTTCTATTTTCTAGTTGGGTCGTGATATCATTCCGACCCTACCTATATAATTTTATTTCTTAGATTGTGAACACTTTTAGCCATAAAATCTAATACTCCGGCATATGTGCATGTTCCAATCAGTTTTTCGGTGACTTGTTTAATATCGACTCATCTATTGATTCCAACATGATCCATATACTTTATACTAGGTTTTGAGCACTTTGTTGCTCAGGAAGAGTATAGTAGCCTTTATGTCGATTATGTGAGTCACTCTACGGTCTGATGCAGTCTTTGCAGGTTTGGTTTAGGAAGTTCAACACTAGAATATTGACATTATGCATCAAATCCAGTATTTAATGAGAAGACAAGTACATTGAGATTGACTTCAATTTTGTGAAGTTGACTGATCAACTTGCAGATATCTCACCAAGCCCCTTATCAGTTTTCGTGTTAATTACATTTGTAACAAGCTAGGTACATGAATTGTATGTACTAGCTTGAGGGGGAGTGTTAGAATAGGAATATGTTTATACAATCCTATTGGAATAGAAATAGGTTTATACAATCCTATTAGAATAGGAATAGGAATACTAAATAGTATCCTACTCAGTAAAGGATTGTAATCTAGGATCAATAAGTAGGGTCTCAATGTAATAATGTAGACACAACAATTCAATAATATTTTTCTCCTATATTTCTCACAAGGCACACAGAATTAACCTCACAATAATCATCAAAGTGGAATAAAGTTAAGATTACAATATTTTTAGCTAATACAAGAGCAGAGAACTTAAGAGCTCTTCATCATCCGATGAAAAGCAAAATATAGAAGCCTAAACCAGAAGCAACTGTGTTTTACTAATTCTTCTACATGCAGGCTAGAACAAGGAGATACGGAATTAATGAAATGTTATAGATTTCACCGATTCGGATGATGCAGTAATAAGGAAAATGTCAGTAAATCAGTGTGAAACCCAGAGGGGCAGTAGTAGAATAAAGAGAACAAAATTCAGAAGATGGCAAGAGTAGAACCTATGGAAGACAAATGACAAAGTATAAGTAAAACGGATTGGAGATACTTATCTATAACCTAGTGAGACCAGAAAGTTACTTACCTATAACAAAAAAGAAACAGATAACTAATGGTCCTGCATAAAATGAAAAATGAGGCTTGCCCAGAAAGAAAAAGGATGCTATAGGTGAAGCTGAGTAGAGATTTAAATCCTTTTAATCAGCAACATCTATACTGGAGACAATTCCACAGACGATCCATGGAACCACTTTGAAAAATAAAATGAGAACTTTATTTTTGGCTTCCTACATTCATTGTCGGAAGTCTAATCAGATTTTAGCATTTAATCCAAACCAAACTACGTAACTAAGTAGTTGGCATTTAAAGTGCATATTCAAATTTCATATGGCTTAGTGTCTGGTCCATTAAGTACCAAATGGAACCTGCCTAATATGGTGTGATGATGATACAGCAGTCTATAAATCTTACCTTAGAGAAGTCAGCAGCAAAGTTTTCTCCGAGCAAACTCTGGATCATATTAGGAGAAAGCATTCTACCAAACCAGATGACAAACCGGAAACCATCATCGTAGAGATAGAGACCCTGGGGATCTAAGCTCTCTGTTGTAAGTGGAACCCCTTTCAAGATGTCTTTAGACTCCTCTGGTGAAGATGGTTTCTAGAAATAGAAAAATCATAGGTTTTAGAACCTTTTAAGAAAAAACAGCAATAATGTGGAAGGGCTGTCAGGTGCTTACTTTTAGAAGATATTCATCTATACGGATCAACTTAGGATATAGAAGCTTCAACAATCTTTTAACGGGCAAAGCCATCATGGTATATCCAGCAGCACATCGTTCATCAAGCTGAGCATCAGCATATCCACCACGAAGGGCAGTTGTTTTGCATAAAGTTAATCCATATAATGGCAAGTACTTTAAAGATTCTGGATATATCATCCTTCCGGCCACACGGTGCTGAACAGCATGGAGATTTCGATATTCTCTAAGAGCTTTCACAATCCTGAGTTGAATAGAATTTCGAGCCTCCTCTAATTTAGAGGTCAGACTTTTCTCAATGGCTGAAAGACAAGAACTTGCGCGTAAGAAACTTAAAGTACTAAAGGGAAAAATCTCAAAGTCACAGGACAAAAAACAAGAAAAGTATAGCTATTTACCAAGCCTGGTAAAAAGAGAAATGATAGCACCAGTATCAGCTAGACGATACATTTCTCCTAAATCTGAAACAACCGGTGCTGCTGCTGTGTGTACTCTAATGCGCCTTTCTCCAGAAGATGATGTGTATCTTTTAATTGTTAAGAAAGTGTTCCAGGAAACCCTATTCCTCATTCATCATGGGTAAGTTCATTCATTATCTAAAAGATACATTAAAAACTAGGAAATTAATGCTTCTATGAAATATTAGGAGGTGAATTCTCATCCTAGAATAGACATCACCTGAGTTTCCATTTAAAAAGTATCTGGTGCAGGAGTACTCGACAAAATATATGAAGTAAATTAAGCTCAAAACATTTCATGCTAAAGGATACAGTAGAGCAATTTGGAAAAATACTGTCTGGGAAGTGAGTAGTGTTTCTTCAAGGGATAACTGCATTGCATATGCTTTATCACAGTCAACAGCAGGAAGTGCTATTAGATCAGTAGATCTCAGCATGAAGTTCCCATGATATGTTGTAAAACGAACACCTGAAAGCACCAAACATCTTAGTGACCTTTACCAACATACACTCCACAAACTCTTTTTTTTTTTTTTGATAAAGGTAGCAAACTCTCTTTATTTCACATGGAAGTGAAATCCAGCTTCTAGAGGTTAGAGTAATATAGCAAGATAACCTTTTCCACATCTTATCCGCATGACAGACTCCCAAGCAGTCTCCCTTGTAAGATCTCGGGTTAACTCGTGACGCAATCTATCTTTGTGAACAGAAGCTTGAAAACTTGGATAGTAGTATACCTGACCACCTGTGTACTTTGCCAGCGTCCCTACAACATAATTAAAGGAAGTTATACACCAATATCTCATGAGGACATACCTAGATATTAGTAACTGTGGTCACCAAGACGATGAACTCCCATTATGTGCAACTTTCAGTCAAATAAAGTGACCTACCTTGACTGTGGCAATACAGAGTACAGGGAAGGTTTCAGTATACCAAATAACTTAATTTATGACACACCTTCATCTAAAAGAAAATTTTAAGCATGACACAATTTTTCACAGTTCCCTGTATGTAATTCATTTCTACTAATTATGCTTTTGCTTATACTTACTACAAACGTCAAAGTGAAAGAACATCCAAATTCCTCACAGAAGTCAATCAATCAGCCTTCCCTGATTGCTTTCGGCACAACGTCCCTTTATAAAACAAGATTATGTTCGACAGATTAAGAGATCCCGTAGAATTCAATGAGAAAATTTTGGGCATATGAAAGAAAATGTTGGTGTAAACCGAAGCATTCATCAACTGACAACTTGATAAAGAGGAGGATATTAGTGAGTTAGTGTTGCATGTGCAGAGAATCTGGAGAAGATACTAAGTATTCATTGTTGCATTGCAGGTTGACAACACAATTGTGGGCCCTTGCATTCTAGCTTATATAATAGATCGAGGGAGTTACACAATGAAAGTGGAGGATGCAACCACGAGCTAGACTAGAGATCACAGAGGATCAAAAGTGGGAGATAGACAGCCTGGAGCATCACTAATACATCACTTTTGGTGCTTATGTAATGCAAAGAAGAAAGAATGCTCCAGTGTGCTACAATGACATAAATGCATCAAAAGATCGATCATATCTCACTTGTTAATTTGGTGTGAAGAGTGAATACCATGTTATATGGACAATTGGAAACTTGTTTAGATGCCAGCAGACAACTTGGTTTAAGTCACAAACAATTTGTACAACTTTTGACAGAAACTTGATGCTTAGTAGTGAAACCTTTGACTTATCAAAAGGAATATTTTTTTAAAAAAAGAAGAAGGATTCATCAGCTTAAACATGAAACACAATTTAATCTGTGGGGTAGAGGTCCTTTATCGTTAAGAGTTCAATTACCTATAGTAGCTATGTCAGTATATTTGTCGCTGAAAGCATATACATTGACTGCTATCTGATACTTGGTGAAATCAGCAGCCATTTGTTTATAAAAAGGATCTTCAGGTACTCTTGTTGTATGCTCTTTATCAGTTCCATATATACGAACATCATCTCCTCGTAGTTTTAAGCGGCCAACACCAAGTGATGGAAGACTGCTTTGAAAGATCAGCAATTTACCACCAAGTTGGTTCTGGAAGCAGAGAGGCGATATTAGTCAGTGTGAATCAACATAAGGCAAAAAACTGACTTTACAGAATGTGAAAGGAAAAACTTCTATGCTACCAAGAACTTGAATGTCAGAAAATCACTTGAATAGCATAGAAAGAAGGTTGCGCACCATAACCATGAAGGCTGTTTTAAGAGCTGGACCAAAAGCTGATTCCACATTCACATTATCCTGAAACATTGAAGGAAGGCTGTCTAGAAATGCATCTACCACAGTTCTTGATTCTGACAAGTTGACAAGAAGATCATCTGGCAATGGCACAAACACATCTTCGAGATCTGACATGACCATCATTTGAGGTTGAGTCAAGGATGACTGGTACAAGAGGAAAAGAGCCTAAGTTATTTAACAGTAAATGGATATTGATATTATGTAATAAGATTAATCATTATTCGGCTGACTCGCCTTCATGTTATAAAAGTGTACTGTACTGTCGTAAGTTATAAACCCGATCTGTGTTCTTGGAAATCCAGGCAAGCTGTCCAAACTGTTCTTGATGGTTTGTGCTAAAACCTGACATAGGTGTATAAAAGGGATTAACAAAGGGCATACCAGATAAACTTGCAATTTATCAGATTATTCTACAAAAAATTGCACCAGTAGCCAACAAAAATAGAAATTTTAACTATTGGAATGATTTCTCAGAAGCATTCTAATATAAGGTTGTAACAGCAAGACTTGCATCAACAAGCCACACAATAATGACCAATAGAGAACCATCTCCTAGTTAGTTAACTTGCATGTAAAAAGGATGCTGTCCATAATTGATGTGTAGTTTGTTGTAGTTATATACAAACTGCAAAGCTCAATGACTAAATCTCTTACCTCAAGCATTCCACTTCTCACAGCAGTCAAAGATACATCAATGAGAAAAAAGTACAGGGGAGGCATCGGAGGCCGGACCATGTACTCAGCTGGGGCAATAAACTCCACGCTACCTTTGGTAAGTTCAGGCCTTTGATCCAAGTCAACTCTTCTGCCACTGGCATCCAAATGTGCGAAATATTCACCAGGAACTAGACATAGAGAGAAAAAATGAGGCCATACATTTCAAGAAAGGACACAATATTCTACATCCTCAATAAGCAAAGCTAGAAATGCGAATCTTCAGATTCTAAAAATGACAAAAAGCACAACAACATAGCTGGGAGGCCCTGACATGGGATGCTAACTTGTACATATATGGCAATGAAAACAAACTATTGTAGACAAATTAAACCCTGCATCACAATCAGAGAGGGCATGGTGGAGTATCAAAGTTCTCCTAGCAGCAATTTGAATGGAAGGTGAGCAATGAGTAGAAGAAAATCTGCTAAAAGATGCAAAGAGCAGAAATTAAGGTCTACTTAGAAGTTTTTGTTCATTAATGAGATAGCACATTTTAGTGTTAAAGCTAAGTGGGGTCATTTTATTTAGGCATTTACTCATTAATCATCTGACCTTCTACCATTACTTACTCCAGGTTAAGGTTATTTCTAAAATCGGGATGCATGTATTCGACATATTAGGTTGCCAGCCTCATGCACATTAATCCACTTTCCTCAATCTCGCTCGCAATCTAGTCCCATCCTACCCACATATTAGGAAGTTAATCAATGCAAAAACGTAACAGAATATTCAAGAAGGAATTCAACTATTCTAGCTACACCTAACTAAAACTTTTAAAGTATACTAAAACCAAAATATACAAGTTAAAAACTCAAGACCTGAAGCAATATCAGTAGTGACAGTACTTACCTTCATTAAGCAATGCACATATATTACATCTCCACTTTCTTCCACTGTCGGTGAATGTCACATAAGGATTTACGTAAGTGCGACACCTTCTACAGCGGATGATACCAGTTGGGGCAAAATTAACCACAGGGACTTCTTCCTGCATGATGTAGATTTTGCATGTAGAGCAAGTGAGATTCACATGAAACCCTTAAACTGTGACTATCCAGAATATGAAAGAGTACTATGTCATGAATACAAACCCCATCAGGTGCCTCTGCGAGAGGACATACAACTGCTCCAAGAGATAAGTGCCACCTTGAAGCCAAAGACTGAGAATTCGGTATGCCACTAGTTGTCAGCCTCAAAAATCTTGAACTGCAGTTCATGGGATACATCTCAGACAAAACGTTCCGCTCAAGATCAACATCAATTGGTCTCGGTAGAACCTTAGAGTCAAGGCCAGAATCAAATGATCCTGGAACAGACCCAATTGAGAAGGAACTGAAGTCTTCCACCAAACCTTGCATAGCTGATGTAGGAGGCATAGATCCTGGACGTTGAGATGTTAGAGGTGGTGGTGGTGCAAACCCTCCTTGTTGAGAAAGATAGGGGCTAGAAGCTGCTGGAACTGGTGGAACATAGCCGCCTGGCTGAGAAGGAAATGGTACTGATTGTCTAGGGGGAGCTTGTGCAAACCCTGAAGGTTGCTGACTTATATATCCTGGAAAACCAGATTGAAAGCCAGGTCTAGCAGCAGGATAAGCTGAACCTGCTAAAGGGGAGGATGGCTGTGAGGTTGCTCTGGCAGCAGAAAACTGGGACTGCATGGGACCCTGATGAATATTTGGACTAGGCTGCACTGTACTTGCACCTTGAGGAGGAGATCCCATCGGAACAATAGGAGGTTGGATTTGTGGATGATGGGAACCAGGAGGTGTTGAGAAAGGCCCTGAAACAGGTCTAACTGAGGCTGCTACAACAGGCTGCCCCGGCATCGAAGTGCGTGGAGCTGGTACCTGAGCTGTAGAAGGAAACTGCGGTGAGGGGAAACGTGGGAAAGGGCCAGAGACTGTCGGCCCATATGGAGGTGTTGATGTCGGTGGTGGCCTCCCTGCATCATTAGGCATCCCGGGTGGCATCGGTCTAAAAGAAGAGATCCCTGGTCCAACCATGGGGCCAGATGAGGAAGGAGGTGGCATAGCCGGAGAAGAAGTAGGAGGAGCAGGCCGAAAAGCAGAAGCATCAGATCCAACCACTGGACGAGATGATTGAAAAGGAGCTGTACTCTGCGGAACACCAAAAGGTGTAGCAGCAGGCCTTGAGGGAAAGGTTGGCCGATTGGGATATTCGGTGCCCATGGTCACAAAGGACCGCTTCCTGAAGTTTTATCCACCAACAAAATCAATAAAACATGTCATTACCACAAAAATCAACATTAAAGCACAAAAAAATAAAAATAATGCAAGACTTGATACATTAGCCAAAAATAGTAGGGGAACAAATATTTGCAGAGTAATAGTGCAACCCAGGAACAGAAAAGGAATAAAACAAAGATAAGGAGAAGAAGAGACGCAACTCCGTCTAAGAAGATAAATACTTACTAAAGACCTTTTCCATTTCATAATGAGCAGTCTGTTGAGTTTTCCCAGCAAATAAGGAATGGTTGGGAGAATGAAGGACAGGGGAAAGGAACACATAAGAAGGGCAGAGCTCAGTTCCACTTCCTTTAGATGCCTACAGCACATAGAATCTAGTTTCTAGTAACTAAAACTCGTGGAAAACACTCAATAGAAGCCAAATCAGAACAAGGTTTGCCTCAATTCTAATAACTTCCTTTGATCCCTAGCATTAATGTTGTTCCAGCAATCTATATTCCATCATAATAGAGGACAAAACAGTTAAATAAAAACAATATCGGTAAATTTTCAATCTAGAGCAACATCCAATTCTGATGTTGATGTGCACATCCGTTATTCGAATCAAATTAACAAGAGCAAGTAGCCAAATCCATACTTGGTTTAATGCAGAATATAAATCAAAACTACTAACTCAACAATAGAAGTCAGCATCTGATCTCAAAAGATCAAAATTAACGCATTATCAAATTCCAACAAAAATGAAATCCAATCTTTGATGTCGAAAACAACAGTTCCAAATCGCACAATCAACGCGAAATTGGCATAGAAGTCGTGGATTTGGAGTTTAGGGAGAATTACCTGATTAACGATCTCGCCGGTGACGACGCCGGCAAAAAGTGGAGTCGAAGTTGAGAGAAACGGCGATCAGTCGCAGAGATGTCGAAGCGATGGGTTAAATCGCAGGCGAGTGTGAGGAGTTAAAAGTTGGGCATATAACATAAGTCTTTTTTCCCGTCTCCTCTTACACAAGAACTGTGAAGATCCAATTACGAAGCAAAAAACAATTTTACTGCAAGGGCAAAAAATAAAAGGAGAAATCAGAAGACCAAATATTTCACTTTTGCCCCAAGTAATTTCATTAATATTATACATCCTCCTCCCCGGTTTCGCCCATATTGCATTTTGGCCCTACTCTAAGGGCCCGTTTGGCCATAGATTTTCCAAATAATATTTGGGGAAAAACTTGGCAAATAGTGTTTGTACATATACTTTGCCATTATTTGGCAATTTTTTTGGCAAATATCTCATATTCTCAAATACTAGTTTTCTCTAGTATTTGAGTCAAATCTCATTATTTAGGATCTTTTAAAAATTAAAATTTTACCCCAAACTTTTATCTTTTATAAAACACCCTCTATAGTTGTTGCTTACGTTGTATTACGTAATTTTTTACGTTAATTCCAAAGTAGTGATGAAATATTTTGTAAATGTTAAATGATAATATGGTTATTGATGAAAATGATGAACAATCGGCTCAAGATAACAAAGTCATGTGTTTTGTCTACTTCACGATGTATGAAATAATAATTGTTGCACTCACTCCAAATTACAACATTGCTCTAATGTCATGGACACTATTTGTTATTGTTGTAACAAAGATCCGATTGACTTGTATAATAAAAACTTATGGTTAGTTTTGATATTTTAAAAACTTATAGGTATGAATCATATTTTTAAAAAAAAGTAAAATATATTTTTTAAATACTATGGCCAAACACATGGTGAAATTTTACCCAAATTTTCACCAAAATAATATTTGCCAAGAATATTTGAAAATCTATGGCCAAACACTATCTAAATTTTTCCCCAGATTCGCGAATTTCACATTTAAATTATAGTTGTTCTATTTTTTTTACTTGAATGGTAACCAGTTGATTTTTCTATTAGAGCTATAGATAATTTCTTTCTTTAAAAAAAAATTAAACCATTCATTAATTATTTCATTTTGTTTCTTTCTTTGCAAAAAGAACTCTCAATAATTATTTACAATAATGAAATTTTCAACCTTGGTACCAATAATCAACATTTAGTTACTACTATATTAGAAAAGGCTACTTCAACATGTCTGTTTTATGTCTATTAATTTAAATCTGAGGGTATCTATGTCTTTTTAGTGCTTCACTATATCTTAGGTGTCTTCTAAAGTTGTCTTGAATGGACACATTATCATAAGATGTGTGCTTTCATCTTTTCACTTCTCCCTTCACCGCTCTTTACTCCAGATTCAGGTAAGGCTTCTCCAAATTATTCTTCTGATCTTTCTTGCATTTTCCTTTTTTCCCAGAATCATGATGGTTGTTTATCTTTTTGGAAATTGTGATTGTTATGCAATTATCAGGTTTATTTTCAACATTTGAGTGTATTCATATTTCCTTCTTTTTATGATTTGAATTTGCGGTTGATGTTCAATGTTGTTTGAGCTTTGGAGACCCCAATAATTTGAATCGTATTAGCTTCAATTTTTGTTTCTTATTTGCTTCTATCAATGTCCCTTTTGCATTTTCTAGATGTTTTTTCAATTTCAATTTTCGTTTTGTTATTAATTTGATATTTTTAGTCGTACATGTTGCATTTCAAGCTTTTTAGTTACATGCAGTAAATAATTTAGTCTTTTTTTGTCATAATTTTTTTGAACATGCTCTGTTCATATGGGTTTTTGGTGTAACACGGAAGAAAATTTCACTAAAAATTTGGTTCAGACTGACTTTCTAGATTTGTTAATTTTTGTCTTTCACTGTTGTGGGTTTAGCTTGAAGTTTATTCACCGCATTGCATTGACATTTTGAAATTATTTTCAGTATGAAGGTAACAGCTGCAACTATTTCTATAAGAATTTCAACTACAGGTATGTCATATTTCTTTCACCCTTTGTTCCAATTTTTCAGTTCTGTAGAGAGTGGTTTGCTAATACTCAGAGCGAAAGAGTGAGATAGAAAATAACGATTACTCTTCTGTCATTTTGAGATTAACAGATTGACATTTGCTGAACTAATTTGGTATTTCTTATGCTCCAAATTTTGTAAATCTCTCAAATATTATCTCAATATCTCCTTTATTGTACATTTTTTTGTCATCTTAGTTATCAATTGAGGGTACAATTCATTACATTGTGTCTAGCTAGCTACAAATGCATATTACATTTTGATGGGAATGTTAAATATAACATATCTCTATTAGATTACTAGAACAAGTAAAATGGAAAAAACGTACTTGTTATGGCCTCCATTGATGGGAATGTTAAATATAACATATCTCTATTAGATTAATAGAACAAGTAAAATGAAAAAAAAAAGTACTTGTTATGGCCTCCATTGAGTTAACAAGAAAACAAAATTGAGGAAAATAATTTTTCCACCATCAAAGACAAAGACACGACAAAATTTACTCAACCTTTGTTGTCATTTTTCATTAAAATTGTGCTAAATCATCGGTTGATCATTTTTTGTAGAACCATCCTTAATCTGTTTATAGTGCGGAAACACAAGAAAACAAGCTTTTCAAACTCTTTCAACTGCTCTATTTTGTTAATATTGTAATTTCTTGTCGTCTTCTTCAACATGTCAGTGTTTTTCTTGCAAGCACACATATCAACTACAAATATTATGCCCGATTTCATCATATAGTCTCCTCACTAGCCGACTTCTTGTATCAAAATCATTAATCACTATGTACCGACTAATCGAATCGTCAAAGTATAATATACACCAACATCATCTATAAGAAATATACATCAGTTTCACTTTTCGTTTGGTTATTTCGTATTTGTATTCGTCCATGTTGCATTTGAAAGTTTTCCTCCTTTTTATATAACTCTAGAATTCACTTATGAAATTATATTGGGTATAAACATGAACTTCAATCTTCTGTTATGATATATCTAGAAAGCAAAAAAAAAAAAATAGTAATAATAGTGGGAATAAATTTGATGTTATTACTGAGATGGGAATACTTGTTCTTTACAATAATTAGTTTTTCTCTAATATTGTGCACTTGTATGAATTTCTTTTGGGTCTTTCTGTTTTCAATAACTATGTTCAATTGGTTCTTGCTCTGAAATGGATGTGTTTGGAGAAACTTAGATAAAATAGGAGATTAGAAATATCTTCTCTTAGAGACTACTAAGAATTCATGTTAGTGAGCCTGCTAATATCAATTTTGATTTCTTTGCAAGGCTTTTATTTCAAGACTTAACATTATTGAGGACTTTAGCTAGCTTCAATAATGAATTGCAAATTCTATAGGAATATAATAGTGGTTAGCCTGTAAGATAATTCCTATGAGGAATGATATTCTTAATTATGTTGTTTGTTTTCCTTGGTTAATATACAAATGCATATTAGAATGAAATAGTCTGGTAATGACTGGTGTTGTTGCTCACTGCTCAAGTAATGTCATGGTTCACATAATTAACGTGCTTTTGGTCACCAAGGTTGAACATCCTACTTTGATGGTGTTCATTTTATTTGTTTATAATTGACACTTTTCAAAAATCGTAATTTCATGAGATCCATCAACCCTGCATTGATGTACATTCTCACAATAACAGGGAAAATAGTGTTCATTTGTATATATACTTAAACTTTTCACTGTACTAATCACTAACTTTTAGTCTACGTTCTGGCTAATTAAATAAGGTCTAGGCAACAAAAAATACAATTTTTATTTAAAAGAATGTAGTGTACTATGATAGACCAGATAAGCTCTATAAGGATTAATGTACAGGGAAGATTGAGTTGGATGATATTGATTTTGACTTTGATTTTGAGTTGGATGGCTATGAAATTTTTGTTTGAAACAATTTTTGTTGACTGAGCTTTTCATGTCAGGAGAAATATATCTGTCTAGAGTATCAGAAATTGAGAAAACGGGTCGGAGATCTTGAACGACTGCTACTTACAATTCTAGAGTATCAGAAATTGAGAAAACGGGTCGGAGATCTTGAACGACTGCTACTTACAATAGTTTGAGTGATTTGTATGAAAAGGTTGGTAGCTTAAAGGACACTTCAGATGTGTGTAATGAGATTTTGAGATCTGCTTTGGACGTTGTAACATTCAACATTGATTTTTATTTATGGAAGCCTGGCTACTTGAAAAAGGGGGAAGCTTTGTTGAACAAAATGGAGTAAGGAGGAATATTTCCCCACACTAAAACATACAACATCTGCCTAGATTCATAGGGCTCTTCAGTGGCACAAAAAGAAGAGGATATCATGTAAATATCCAATGTACATACGCAAACACAAATAATTGTCAATCATATAAATATATAATATCTATGTTTTTTTACAATTTGTCAGCACCCACAAACGATTATCATCCATATATATATGAATTTGTGTTGGCATATGTATATATGTGCACCCACAAACGATTGTCATCCATATATATATGAATTTGTGTTGGCATATGTATATATGTGTATCAGTGTCTTTGTATGTTCATTTGGCTCAAAAAATTTTAATGTTGGGCTCGTGCTTGCATGAGCCATTTCTGCCTAGTAATAAGAGAATGGTAAACATATGTCCTTATTTGATCATATTAGTTATCACAACCTCTAAATGCACGTGTAATTCTCCAATTTGTTTTTTAAATAACAAAATCAATTCAATTAATAAACACATAATTATTAAAAATAAAATAATTGTATGTTAGAATATTTTAGAGCGAGAAAATTTTCTTATTGAGAGAGTCTTGTCCAAAAATGAGTGATGCAATATGTACATTCGAATTTAGTCAGATTTAATGAGGATATCAAACACAGAATAAGAAATCAAAAATAAATATGTGAAAATGACTTGATACATGTCATTTAGAGTTAATATACTCTTCATTTAAAATGATATATACCTTTACAATTACACAAATGTCTCATATATACTATTTTCTTCTAACAGGATTTTGAAAAAAAATTAAACTAATTAAAATTATTTTAAATAGTCCATGTATATTTGATCTTTCTTATTTTTCCTTTTTTTAATTCAACTGTTAATTTAAATTTACTAATTTTGTGGTCAAAATTATTTTTTCGATGATTTATTTTTAAAAATTATTATGAATGTCCCAGTTTTTTTTTAACAAATACAAATGCTAAATTACAAGACATAAAAATTAGTTTTAAAATTATGATGTAACCGCACAAAAAACAATTTTAATTTTTTTTCTCACTTATTTCTCTTTTTTTATTCTCACTTTCTTTTTCTACTTTTTTTTTTATATATAATAAAGAATGAAAGATAAATAAGAATACGAATTTCAAATAAGTTACAAATAATTTATGTATGGAAAAAATCAAATACACTGTGCTAAAAAGATCATATATACCTTTACATGACTTTTAAAAAAAATATAATATTACTATTTTTTACTTTAATTAAATGATAATAATATATGTGAGCTATTTTTTATAACAATAAAGTATATTTAAATCATTTTATAACGATAGAAATATATATATGAACTACTTTTAGAATAAAAGTATATTAACTCTAACGATAAATTTAAAATACATTTTCATCTATATGGTGAAAATTAAAGCTACAAAATAAATTGATTGTACTTAGTGCTGGCAATTTAAGCCCATTTTTCACTAATTCGTCCAAATAGCTTTTCAAATATAGGTTGAAAGAGTGATTTTAAAATATGGATAATATTTGAAATTATACCCATATTTTACCCATTAAAATATTGGTATATTATGGGTAAACTACGGGTCAAATATGGGTATTGTAAGTTTTCTCCAAATTTTCAAAAAATCTTCTGTTATCAAATTTTAGAAGCGATTTTTCAAAACTTTCATATATGGGTCCCTATTAACATTTCAACTCTCGACCTCCACCCCACGCTTTCCAAAAAAAATTAAAGTTTATTTTTAAAAAATATTTTGAACTTCAAAATTTCATTTTTTCACCCCTACCCTCGATCCCCCCCCCAACCACCCCCACACCAGCCCCTCACCCCCACCCCCAAAAAAAATAAAAAATTTAAGTTTATTTTTTAAAAAAATGTCTTCAACTTCAAAATTTCATGATTTCATCCCTACCATCGTCCCCCATCACTCCACCCCACCCCACCCCCACCCCAACCAAAAAAAAAATTAAGTTTGTTTTAAAAAAATATTTTCAACTTCAAATATTTATTTTTTCACCCTACCCCCACCCCACCCCACCCCTACCCCCACCCCTACCCCACCCAACCCCACCCTTCAAAAATATTAAGTTTGTTTAAAAAATATTTTTAACTTCAAATTTTTTTCACCCTACCCTGGACACCCCCCACCCCACCCCACCCCGCTAGCCCCCTAGCAGCCCCCCTCCCCAATCCCAAAATTTTTTTTAAAGTTTTTTTTTACTTTTATAATAAAATAAAAACTAAATGAATCATTTTCAACAGATTTCATCTAAAAAAATGACTAAAATATTTTCTCCATATTGAATTCTTAAGTAAATAACTATTTATTCATGAAATATGGATAAAATATGGGTAAACTAGTATTTTACCCAACCCATTTTTACTCATATCAAATATGTGCGGGTTGAATGATTATCCATTTTCAATCCGCCCACATTTGACCCAACCCGCTCATTTGCCACCACCAATTATACTATACTATGCGAATTGGCGATTTTTTAACTAAAGTATCTGTGAGCACAACATTTTGTTAGACAAAAATATTTATAAATTGAGAGGGGATCTTACATTTATTTACATTATATCTAAAAATGATGGAATTGGTTTAAATTTCAATATTTTGGTTGATATAAAATAAATACAATATAGATGACAAATTGAAATATTAATAGTTTTAAAATGATTCAACGGATTAAATTTCAAATACTTTGGTTGATATAAAATAAATACAATATAGATAACAAATTGAAATTCTAAAATTTTTAAATGTACTCACCTCTTTTTTTTTCTCCAGATGATGCCTTCTATTTTTTTAAAGTTATAGAATCGGAGGCAAATGTTACTAAACAGTGTCTACTGATCTATCAAAATGTCTCTGCCCAGCAAGTTAACTTTCATAAATCTGAAAATATATTTCAACAGAAATACCACAGAAGAGGTGAAAAATGTTATTGCGTTGATTTTGCATGTTAAAAAAATTGATAAATCAGGACAATATCTTGGATTGCCAGCTAGTGTGGACGCAACAAGAAGGAGATATTCAATTTTATCCTAGACAAGGTGCGTGCGAAACTTCAGAGTTGAAAACGCTCAATCGTATCAAGAGCAGGGAAGGAAATATTATTGAAAACAGTTGTCTAGGCTATTCAAAACTACCTCTTGTCGTGTTTTGCCTTGTCGATCGACACATTAAGTGTGCCATGAATGACTTACGGTGGTGAAATGGAGGCAATGAAGGCTCGAGAATCAAGTGGATGCCATGGGAAAGAATGAGCAAACATAAGGAGGAATGTGACATGGGTTTTCAAAGAATCCAGCATGTAAATACGACACTCTTAGCGAAAACAGGTTGGTCGATCATGACTCGCTCTGAAGCTCTTGTTAGTCGTATTTTTAAGGCTAAATATTACCGCCAGTCTGAATTTCTTACAGCAGGAGAATGATCAAACTCTAGCTTTATTTGGCGGTCCTTATGTGCTTCCAAGTATCTTCTTCAAAAGTGTTCTGTAAAGCGTATTGATAATGGCCTCAATACTGAGATCTTTAATGACCCATGACTACCGGTGGGACAATAATTGGTTATTCATAGTACCCCAATGAAGAATTGTTAGAGTTGCGTGTGTCAGATATTATTGATTGGGATACAGGAACTTGGAATACTTATAAGTTGGAGACACTCTTCTCCATTGATGAGATATATTGCTTTAAGCGAATTTCATTGGGATTTACATTACGGGATGATCAATGAATGTGGAAACTTGATAGGGTTTAGGGTTTAGGGTTTAGAGTGGTGATTGGAAGCTGAGTGGACGGATCAACGGACCTCAAAGTTAAGATCAATAGTCCGACGACAGTGAAAGTTGCGGTGGCGATGAGTGTGCGGTGGGGAGAGAGTCGTCTCCGACGAGATTCCAGTTGCGACCTCATTTGTTCACGGTGTAAACAGTACAGGATCCAATCTTTGCTTTTCTTTTTTCTTTTACTTTTCACGTGCACCGTCACACAGGTTAGAATCTAATTGGATTTGTAACGAAGTCATGATTTGAGCCTCTTTGATTAAGCGGATATTTATTTTTAGATATTTTTAGTTTTCTTATAACCATAACTTTTTTGTGCTTCTATTTAGTGAGTTCTAACTTCTAAACCCTAAACCCCTAAAATCCTAAAATCCTAAAACCCTAAACCCTAAACCATAAACCTAAACCCTAAACCATCAAAAGTGGATATTCGGAGCTGCACAATGCTACTTTACCTACCCTTAACAGACAATTTTAACGGAAAATCTGGGAATTTAAAATACCTCCTAAAGTGTTAAATTTTGTGTGGAGAGCTTTGAAATGATGTTCTTCCAACTGGGGATACCTCAATGAATAGAAAGGTTCTTCAGTCCGACGTATGTCCAATATGCCTAGTTGGGACAGAAATAATATTGCACTGTTTGGTCAAATGTAATGCGGCAAAACAAATTTGGCTTAAATCATCATTAGGATGGCGACAATCTGGGTCGTCGCTCTTGGATTGACTTAAGTCGTTAACTGATATTGTGACTCTTGACCAATTACATGAAGCAATCATGATTTTATGAAAAATTTGGAATGCTAGGAATAGCCTTGTTTGGAAATGAAGATCTTTACGACCTGAAATTGTTATGAATTTGGCAAGATTGGACTGAAGCACGACAAAGAACGTCCAGTTCCATTGCAGGAGAACCTGATTCTGTAACAAAATAGTGTCCTCCTGGTGAGAATATCTTTAAATGCAATATTGATGCTTCGTGGGATCTTGCTTCTGGAATAACTGGAATCGGCATGCTAGTTCGGGATTCTCATAGAAGCTTCATCAGAGGTCGCACTAGTCGGTTAGGAAGACAACAAGATCCATTTATGGCCGAGACATTAGGTGTTCGAGAAGCACTAAGCTGGCTAAAGGAACACTTTGTAACAACCACGATAATTGTAGATATGGACAATCTTTTGATTAAACAAGCGCTAGAAAGAGAATGCGAAAACTACTCTTACTTTGATGTTATTATTCATGATTGTAAAGCATTCATGTGTGACTTTACTTCTATTTTTTTGTCTTTCGTTAAAAGATCAGCGAACCAGTGTGCCCACTAGTTAGCTCGGGCTTCGAGTTCTATGACTGATGATATGGAGTGGATAATAGATCCCCCATCTTTGATTCATGATGTACTCAACTTTGATTTGATAAATCAAAATGCTTGATTCAAAATAAATAAATGTATTTCTATTTATTTTTTAAACAATTATTACAAATGTTTGTATTTTCTTTTTGTGCAACTTCACTTGCCATAACTCCCAGTGATATCATAGTAATTAAACTGTTGCTATTTGAAACTCATTCATTTGATTATTTTTCATCATACGTATAAGTTAGAACTCACTAAATAGAAGCAAAAAAAATTTATGATTATAAGAAAATAAAAAATATCTAAAAATAAATATTCATTTAATCAAAGAGGCTCAAATCATGACTTCATTACAAATCCAAATTAGATTCTAACATGTGACGGTGCGCGTGAAAAGTAAAAGAAAAAAGAAAAGCAAAGATTGGATCCTGTACTGTTTACACTTACATCGTGAACAAATGAGGTCGCAGCTGGGATCTCGTCGGAGACGACTCTCTCCCCACCGCGCACTCATCGCCACCGCAGCTTTCACTGTCGTCGGACTATTGATCTTAACTTTGAGGTCCGTCGATCCGTCCACTCAGCTTCCAATCACCACCTCTGAAAACGTGAATGCTAAGCCAGCAGATACAAATCTTCACTCGAACCACTCCGATGCTCAACCACTAAAAACATGTGCTACCGTGGAGGAGATGGGCGAGGTGTTTAGCAGCGGGTTTTTGGAGGAAAGTTACAGAGTGAGGAAAATCATCGAAAGTCACTTTGCTATTAATGGTACTACTAAACTACATTCCATGCTATTTTATTGTTATCTATTCGATTTGTGAACCGAAGTTGTACTTATTTTTCCATGAAATTACTGGAAGAACTGTTAAGAATAATTGATTGCTTTTCTACAGGTGCTTCGAGAGTTCGAGCTCTTCCGCCGGAGGAGTTCTGCAGACATGGTTTTGTGTTGGGCAAAGCATCAGAAGCAGGTTTTGGTAATGAGATGTACAAAATCTTAACTGCCGGAGCACTGAGTGTGATGTTGAACCGGTCGTTGATAATTGGGCAATCCAGGCATATTGGTTCTCTCTCAAGCCTTTCTATTTGTACTGTTTGTTGTACGTGTTTAGTGTCGGATTCCATATTTGTTGTTTCTTTCCCTCGTAGTTTTGATAGTGAACTATTTCAGTCCACTTGGAAGCAACCCCCAATATAGATGCAGGGAATAACCAGTCCCTTTTGCATTTGCGCTTTCAGAAATATCTTTTATCTTATTCCAGTAGAATAACATGTCTTAATAGAAATGCAAGTTTGCTTCATTAGTGAGAAACTACAAATATACACATATGTATGCATTATATAGGTGAAGGTCTGTTTCTTCGCTCTAGTAAATAAGTACTGATCATGCATGGCTCATATTCTGCTCTAGTACTCCAGAAATATCTTCTTTATGTCTAATTTTTGCATTTTCAAAACTTCAGGGGCAGATTTCCTTTTGAGGATTTCATCTCTTACTCCAATCTTACCTTCACATTGAAAGAAATTAAGCACCTTTGGAGACAAAATGGTTGTCTGACCAAATATGGGAGGCATCTTGTTATCAGAATTGATGATTTCCAGAAGCCAGCACGAACTAATGTTCTGTGTAGCAATTGGAGGGTCTGGGAACAACCTATTATCTGGTAAATGAGAATATCATTCATGATCCTTCTTCTCTCCACTCGTCCAAAATTTTGACAAGAAGAGAGTAATCATTTGACTGACTTCGTTGGGACAGGTTCCAGAATACAACAGATGCTGTGGCTGCTCAATTTTTCTTGAAGAATGTACATGATGACATGAGGATAGCAGCATCCAATTTATTCGGGAAATCAGATGACCTTCACCGTAGGCCTAACGTTTTTGGGGAGCTAATGAGACTTCTCATATTTCCGTCAGAGAATATTCAACATGCTGTAAACTGGGCATTGAAAAGTGGTGCTGACCCTGATATTGCTCTACACATGCGGATGCTTATGAATAGGTAGTGTACCTGGATTATCCTTTCCTTCGACATATTATAAATTATTATTTTGATTTCTTATAAAAGAAAGAACACTCTCTGAAGTCGAATAAATTGCTTGGTCTCTTACCAGTGTTCTGTTGAGTAATCCCCCCTTCATGTTTTTGTAGTGACCGAGTGCACTCAAATCATAGTCCAAACTAACCCAGGAAGATATGAATTGGTGCAAAAGGAGATTTGGCCGTACCTTCTTACAAAATTATACAGACCTCTCTTGCTTCTTTAGTCCCTCGAACTCCTTCCGTCTTTTTTCCCCTCCCCATCAGTTTCTTTCATCAGTGAATTTTTCCTTTTGAATTCTTCTAATGAATGTGCATTTGATATTTGACAATTTTTATCTGAGATAGACTATCTTACCTTTTATGATGATATAAAGCAATTTTTGTTGGATCTATTTTAATCTAGAAAAGAAATGAGTCAAAAAGTATACAAGCTATTGATCAATTGTTTTCTATACCAGAATACTAGTTGCCTAAGACATTTAAGCTCCAAATTTGAAGCTAGTTCCTTTAATCATAGAAGCTCTTGTTTAGTTCTGTCCTTGAAGTCCATATGGACCAGCGGCTATTTTATAACGTAGTTCTACATCTTCTTCGCTCATCTTTCCCAATGCATGAATGAAGAAACATCGTTAACCTCTGGCGCTTTATTTCTGATATTAGAGTGTGATTTACAGTAGATAATCATTTTTTGATAATGTCATCTTTTACGCAAGGTTCCGGACTAGTGAAGGGAAAAGAAGAGAATGAAACAGAGTTTGAAAAAAAAAACTAATATTGTTTGGTTTGGTTGATGTAAGAGCAAGAAAACGAGAGGTTAATTATTATCCGGACCAAATAAAGAAAAGGAAAAACTTTCTTTCATTGCTTTGTGATAATTTCTTTCGTCTCTTAAACAACACATTGGTTTTTTGTTGGGCAACAATTGTAGCTCAAGAGAGGATTGTTGATTTTTGTTATTACTTTTACATTGGTTAAGTTGTTCCAAATTTTCTTTTCATTTTGAATGGTGATGCTTAGGGGAAATGATTGCATTTTAATATTTTTATCTATCCAAATCTTATGCTATGTGAGACTTTTCAAGACCTCAGGATCTAGGTAATACGACCCCAATTTGGTCAGATGAGGTCAACAGTACACCGACTTGTATGGGGTTCTCCCTTCTTCTTTTTTTTGTGTGTGTGTCTGTGAATCAGAAAGAAAGTAAAAGGAAGAGAAAATTTCTACATGAAATTAGTTTATCCTCCCTTGGAACACTTGCAATTTATTACAATGATACATTTTTAGAACAGAGGTTATCAAAACTTTTTTGGTGCTGGTGTTCCTTTCAAACGAACCTGGAGATCAAACATGTAGGGCTGGAATGATTGATGTGTGTATTTTCCATTTTTGCAGTATACAGATTTCCGTAGTCTGACAGATTGGCATGAGCCCATACCCCTTAATTAATTATCAATAATCCTCCGTTGTATTTTCTCAGGTCCATTAGAGCAGTTCAAGCAGCCTTCTCTTGCATCAGAAAATCTGTCGAAAATCTTAAATTGATCTCCAAACCCAGAATAATTTTGGTTTCAGATAATCCTTTTCTAGTCAGAGATATTGCTCCAGATTTGAATCAGTTTGCAGAAGTAAGCTTCTTCTGTCAATTCCGCATTGCTTCATAATCTTTAAACACAACAGGAATCAGTAGTTATGACTTATGAGTGATTCAATCTGTAGTGCTCGACTTCAACAATCTGATGGAACTGGGTTATTGACATTCTTTCATTTGTTTTTGCTAGGTCCTTCACTTTGATTTCAAACACTTCAAAGGAAATATATCTGGCAACTCAAATTTTCATACTCTAGATTTTAGAACAAAAGATTGGGGTACAGCACCAAGATGGGTGGCATTTGTCGATTTCTTTCTTGCTTCACGTGCAAAACATGCGGTTATCTCTGGGGCTCACCGGCGTGTTGGGACCACATTTGCTCAGCTGGTTGCAGCGTTGGCTGCAGCTAACAACCTTGGTACTTTTGTAACTTCACAGTGGTTTAGTTTCCATATGCCCCTTTTTTAAGTTTCTAACTCAAATATATCTTTCTCAGAAGAAGAAAGATCCTCTGCTGGATCAAACTTCACCTTCCTCAGTAGCTTCCAGAGTAACTTGCTTAGAGAAGGCCTAAAGAATCAGATTGGTTGGGGGCACGTGTGGAACCGATTTGCTGGTACGTTGAGCTGCCACAACCAATCAAAGCAATGTGCTCGTACTCCAATTCTTCCGCCTGCATGGTGGGATGGACTTTGGCAGTCACCTATTCCACGGGATGTGAACAGAATGGAAGCATATGGCATCCATCTTTCTGGTTTTGGGACATTTGATGACAATCAGCTACACTCTTTCTGCAGTTCGAGGAAAAAAACTGTGCTTACCATTCCATTAATATAGATATATGCTGCTAGCTACATTCATTGGGAGATATCTCCTACTTAGGCTGATTTTGTATTGCCATTCAGCTATTGTTTTCAATCGATTTGCACTTATTGAGCTGATGATTTGTGGAATGTTGTTGTACTTCCAAATGGCCTGACAGTTCTTAAAAACTTTACTGAATATATAATTACCAACAATATTGGTAAGCTATCAGCTATGCCATAAAAACTTTACTGAATTTATGATTACCAACAATATTGGTAAGTTGTGCCACATTCTAGAGTGAGTAGCAGTCGGAGTTGACTATATGAATCTTTGTTATCAATTTTGCTTCAGTTGGATCCATTTCATTCTAATATTCAATAACTTCGGTTCTTTTTAATTACTGGATCTTTATGCTTTCTGTTGATATATTCATTGAATCTAATATAAAAGTATCATGCCTGTTTGGACAAATTAAAATTAGGTTGAAGGGAAGTTGAAATTTTGTTAGATTATGCAATTTGAATTTTTTTTGTTTTATATTTTCTTATAAATATAAAAATTCATAATTTGTGAAAACTACTGCAATTCCTTAAAACTTTTGAACAAGTATTGGAATATTCGAAGGCGCTGAATTAACCCAGGAAAAAGATAAATCACGCTACTAAAAATTAACCCATGGAAAAAATTTAATTACGCCTACAAAAAATAAAATAAAAAAAGCAGGTCCTACCGGGAGTCGAACCCAGGTCGCTGGATTCAAAGTCCAGAGTGCTAACCACTACACCATAGAACCAGATTGATGATGTTATTTAGCTTTACTCTATAATATCTTTCCATAATATATTCTAAAGCTTTTGCTTCGAGTAAATTTGTGTGAACAAATTTCACTTCTGTTGTCATTGTCAGTCTAAGGAAAACTGTTGAGTTCAACACCGTCTTCATCATATCAATTTTGTAAAAACAGCAATGTGCTGTTCCAATATTGGTTACGCCTGTTGTAGTGATGCTTCCCAAAATCTCTTTTTAGTTAATTAACACTATTATACATGGCCTCTTTCTGTTTTTGCTATGAACATCTAGTGCTGAGACAGTAGAGATGTCTTATCACTTGGAATTCTACATGCATACGAACGTCTGCAAACAGATTCTAAGTTTTGCAAAACTGTTATATTGGCTATGTTTTATGTTTTGGCCATGCAGAGAATTTTCCTTGAATCAACGTTTAATTTATATTTGAATTTGGACATGTAGTTATGACTTCGAGTGAGGATTAGTAGATAGAGTTCGTAATTTTTTGTGTTAATTTTCCTTTCTGCTGAAGAGCTTGTGATTGGAGTTGACGCTCTATTAAGCTAAGAAACGTGCAAAAGCAACAGCCCTACTCAATCAAATCCAAAAACATTCAATTCTAAAATAAGAAATGTTTAATTGTTCCTATCAATGCAGAGTCCGGGGAAGGTATGGGGTGTAGTGTAAGCATTCTACCATAACCAAGCATCAGTGGTCTGATTCCACGACTCAAGCACGTGACTATAATTCAGACAAAGACAACTTTACCGTTGCACCAATGATCCCATTTTTTATCCTGTCAATTTACGCCCTAAAAACATCACACTACTTCGCCTCTCATGCACTCTGCAATGATTACTAAGTATATGCAATTGAAAACCACATTTTACAAGATGTATTCATATCTTAAAGTTCAATCATTGAAGAGGAAATAAACACAAGAGAATATTTTTATCATCTGCAGTAAGAATAACAGACACCTGATAGTCCATACAATTCAATAATGGGTTTATTACATCTGAATCCATCAGGAGCACAATGTCCTTTCTAGCAATTCTTGCAACTCTCCGCTCTTGTATGCTTCTGTAATAATAAAACAATGCAACTTGTTAGTCTCCATTCAGTATGAATCAAAACTTGACATAAGCCATGATGACAGCAACTGCATTGAGTGCTCAAAAGTCAAAATTGTCTTCAAGATGAAGAGATGAAGGCTGAAGTAAATTCCTAAAAACGAGGAGAGTAAAATATCTAGATACAGCAAGAGGTGTGAAGTTCATGTCTTATCTAGCATCTGGTTGCAAGCTTGAATTGATAGTACTAGATACGGAGTTCAGGATGTTGCTTTAACTTAGGTATAATAACAGTAATTGTGTTTGAAATTTTAGTACGGATCACATCAAAGTTAAAGATTTGAATAGTTAAATGAATTAAGATTCATAAAAGTTGTATAAAGTAATAATATAGGAGGAAGAATGTCAAACATTTTAGAATGTACCCATAATGGAAAGAGTGTCACATACATTGAAACAGATGGTGTAGAATATAAAGTCTTGTTCATGATGCATATTTTTTCTATTAACTTTTCTAAGAGTAGCTTAAACCGTGCGAACTGATCATTTGATCTAAGGAGTAACAATCTACTATCTAGAACAAGTGCCAAGCAAAGTCATTTACATTTTCAACAAGGATAACTATAACTGGAAGGTGTAACTCAATGTAACTATGTAAGTACTCCCTCTGTTCACTATTCCAAAAATAATTTTTCACTATTACTTGTCCAGTATTCCAAAACTAGATTTTTACTTTTACTTGTCACTGATCTAAGTCATAAACTCGGAACTTAACAGACTGATCTTGACAGAAGGAAAAGGTAGTCTTTCCCAGTGAAATCCTTTTCCATTTAATTGGTGTACACTAAAGAGGCAGGATGGTAAATGTTGAACCTCCGTGGAAGTTCATCTGGAAGACAAAATCTGCCATAAAAGTAGCCTTCTTTGGGTGGACAATAGCATGGAGCTTGTAATAACTCAAGATTATCAAACAACAAAAAGGAGAATACGTGGAGCAGTGGCTACTACATGTGTGCATTCCCTGAGTAAAATCAATAAACACCTTTTTCTACACTGTGAGGTAGCCAAAGATATCTAGAATATGTTTTCTTTAGATGTCTGCAATGAATCAGGTCATATCTAGACAATTCTCGAATGCCCATCCATATGGAAACCTTCCTAATTAGAAAGACAGTTAGGGAACTTTTGGGATACAATCCCTTTATTGTGTTCTCATATAAGTCAACATATAGAGATTACTAGTTAGGGACCTTACATTGAGGAACTTGGCGATACGAGAGCAATTTGATAAAAGTACAATAGGGTTAGCAATCTAGATGCAAGACTCAAGAGGTAGCAAAGATATTCTTACCCATCACATTTTAAAAAAAAATTTGAAAAGAGAAGCCAGTTAAAGGTTGGCCCACCATCCCCATTCTTCAAAGGCTGCAGTTGGTCCAAAGGGTTGGATCCAGACAGATTTCTTGGTATTAAAAAAACCAGTTAAAGACTTCAAAGGATGTGAATGAATGGAAAAAAGGATCAGCTTAGTAGTTGAGTGTTTGGGGAAGAGAAGATATGATCAACAAGGTGAATTATGTGGTGTAGGAGGTTGAATTGACTATTCAGTACAGAGAATTCTACATTCTGTCCAAGTTATTTATGGTAGATCTTCTCAGCAACAAAGTGCTCAATCCCAAATTTCAAGAGTTATGATAATTCACCATATTATGAACAAAACTTCAACTTGACAGTAGTTCATCAACATAGTAAACAACTAAGAAAGTACGAACCATGTACTACACCTTCAAGTTTGGTAACATAACCTAAAAACACAAAAAACTCTTCTTAGGGACCAAGGTTAGAATCCAGGCAAACACAAAAGACACTAGATGATCTCTTCCCATCTGCCTCAACTTTGATGGGCAAAGTTACTTGTACCTGTGTTGGAGGGAGGTAGCAGGTACACATAAAGAGTCGAGGTGCGCAAATGATTCAAAAAAAGTTCTGATGCATATTGAAGTATCAATTCGTATACCTACCTACAACAATGTCACAGCCACCAAAGAACTCTCCATCAATGTAGAGTTGTGGAAAGGTTGGCCAACTGGAATACTCCTTCAATCCTTGACGAAGTGCTTCATTTTCAAGGATATTTAGTGTCTCGAAGGGCGCATTTAGTGCTTTTAATATCTGAACCACTGTATTGGAGAATCCGCATTGTGGAAATTCCTTGGTCCCCTTCATGAACAACACGATTTTTTGTGATGTGACAACCTTATCCAGCGTAGACTTCAAGTTAGGATCCAGAGCTACATGAGCATGAAAGTGAATTAAACACATGTCAGCAATTCTTAAATGAGTGACTTACTTACTCGGCTATTCTTAAATGAAAACACAAGTTGTACATTCCAAGCATAATAAGAAAAATACATAAATATGCAATGATAAATAAACACAAAATGAGCAAAAGGACACCCTGTATATCATAACATCACAAGAACATAGATGCACACAACCTGGAGCAGCCAAAAGGTTGGGGGAAGATCTCTCTGACACTCTTTTGTAGGCATAAATTGATAGATAGTACATTTATATATCTCCTTTACTTAAACCATCAAGTAAACATCCATTCTTCAAAAGCCTGATTGACAGGATGTAATTCACCAAAGATTTCTATTTCAACAAGTCCATCCTTGCCATCACAACTCTTCTAAATAACCTACAAAGAATGCCAACAGAATAGACTTGCAATATCCTCAAATAAGATCTTTTTCCCTCTAAGTCTTGCCTCACTAATTGCTCCCGCTAGCAATTAAGGGTCTTTCGTTCTAAGTGAGCTTCTACCACCAAATAGACTATTAACAAACTTATTCATATCTAACATACCTTGAACAAAACTTTAAACTTCCTCTCCACCTATGAGACTAAGCTCCCCATAGAGGACTGGTAAGAACTTAAGTCTAACTGGCCAAGTATTTTTACTTGGGATCTTGGCCTACTATAACAGATGCTTATAATAATGGGTGACTTACTTACTCAGCTATTTACTTTGTTTGCAATAAGGATAAGAATTACATCATACACAGCTAAATTTGAATCTAAAGATTCACTTTTTCGTCAACGAAACGATCCCGAATTACATAATTTAGACAAGACAATAAACTGATACTATAACTTACTACTAACAGAAAATGCATTAATATACAACTAATTAACGTAACATAAAGCAATTACATCCAACACCATGAAAAAGTTAGATTTCTCCTTCATTCAATCAGAGAAACTAGTACTAAAAAAATTGTCGTGGAAGAAATAAGCACAGAACGATTGAAAACCCTATAAGTTAGAATATATGATGATGCGAAATTAAATTTTACCAGATAGACAACGAAGGGATCTTAACCGTCCATCCCGTTTGCCGGTAGCAATTGAGCTACTGGGAATGGCCGAGCACTGAAGAGCACAACCGGAATGAACCGTAGGAAGCGACGGAAAAACATCGGTCGTACGTAACTGAGCTGCCGAGGTCCTAGTACTCCTGATAACGGACGGGAGTTGCCATTGAAGCGAAATTCCGAGCGACATCCTCACTTTCCTGTGGAAGTCTTCTTTCACACGAACTAGCACTAATATCTATCCCTACGCTCTTAACCGTAGATTTACTTCACAAAGACCCACCCAAAATAAAAAATAAATTATCAATTTACTAGAAAAATGCGATAACTTATATTAGTATTTCATTAGTAATTTTACTGTATTAAATTATAAATATATATAGTATAAAATGTATCAAAGTACTCTTTCTTCTTACTCCCAAGATAATCATATTATAAATTTGTAGTGTTGTTGTTTAAAGTAGAAGGCAATTGTTATATGGAAAATTAAACGAAACAGTTATCTGGCCTTTTAACAAAATATTGTACACTAAATTTTATGTAGGTCTAAAGAGACTATCAACGTAAGACTGAATGACTGTTAGAAAACCATGTCAAGAACTTCATAAAGATGGAATTAGGAGCAATCCAATCTTTTACTATCAAACACAAGTTTCATGTTGGAGCAGGTAATCAAAGAGTTTCTTTAAGCGTTCAAAATAAATGCCTAAATTAAACTTGCTGCCGCTATAATTCCGTAAGAAAGACCGGAATTTAGCTCTATAACTAGATAACCTTAACGAGAGAAGCTGTAAAACCTATACATATCGACTGGAAGAAAGGCACTAGCAAAATTTGATTGATAAGAGATCACAAGGCCATCGACCCGAATAGTGTTTTTACTGTTTCCTTAGACATGTACACCATTCCCATTGCGATAAATCTCATCTAAAGATCCATTGGAAAGAGTCGTTCCATTTCCATTTCGATGCAATTTTTCACCAAATGTTGTTCCATTGCTAAGTCCATGAGTCGGTGTTCCACCCTTCTTCAAAAGAGAATCAAGCTGCCCACATGCTGCTGCTATAAGCCCTGTTCAGAACGAATAGCATTAGATTCAAAATAAGAGACTACTCATAACATTAGGAGCTGGACGTCACGGTTAGAAAAACCTTCAGTCACTTAATTCCTTCAAAGTACCAATCTTTAGTTTTATGTCTACAAATCAAATAATCTAAGATGAAGACTGACTTTTCTACAAATCAAATCCAAATGTTAAAATCATACTTCCAAATTACCAAAGTAAGCATGAGGTATTCTAGCTGGCTATGAGCGGAAGGATAAAGCAGGGAGGAATACCTAAGAACACGGCAGACGGTTTTCCAGGCCTTGATTTAAATTCAGGATGAAATTGAACGCCAATAAAGTACGGATGATTAGGCAGCTCAACAATCTGTAGAAGAAATAGAAAATTAAATCAATAACACTACCGAGTATCTATCATGAATTCATAATACAATTATAGAAAGGTTCACCTCCATGCGGCGACCAGTTTCATCTTTGCCAGTGAAAGAAAGGCCAGCATCTTCAAATTGCTGCACCATATCAGGATTCACCTACACAGCACAAAATAAGTTTTGAGCATACGTCCCTTACTAAAAATATCAAATCTTATAGTCCACATATAGTTAAACCAGTCCACCTAGATGTGCAATAGTTACACCACAGTTCCAAATTTACAGAAGAAAAAAATGTGTTGTACCTCATATCTATGACGGTGCCTCTCATCTACAAAGCTCTGGTTGCCAAACCTGAGAAAAGATATAGTTTAGCCACTTGGTAATATCAATAGGAGAAGCCCTCCAGAATGGCTTCAAATCAAAATATAGCCAATGCAGTGCGGTTGGAGGAAAGGAAGTACTTACAGTTTTGTAGATTTAGAATCTTTGACTTGAAAATAAGTTCTTCTTGATCCAAGACGCATTGTACCACCCATATGCGTTTTTGAACCCTGTGAAATATGGTCTACAGATTAATATAGCCAGTACTAAAATGAGACCTAAAATACATGAAAATCATGAGGGGATTTCATGATTAAGGGGAAGTGTCAGAACTTAACCTCCGGCATGAAAATTACACAAGGATTTGGAGTGTTGGGATCAAACTCTGTACTGTTTGCATCTTGCAACCCAAGAATAGATCTAGCATACTCAATAACAGCAATTTGCATGCCTAGACATATGCCCAGGTAAGGAATCCTGTTTTCACGTGCATATTTGGCAGCAAGTATTTTACCCTCCACACCTCTATCACCAAATCCTCCGGGAACTAATACAGCATCCGCTCCCTATTAACAGATGACTCTCCATCAGACGTCACAAGAGTATATAAGATTAAGTAGGGGTACTAAAGAGTAAGCTCAGCTATCACATAACGTTGAGAAATTAGACTATCCGAACCTTCAGCAAATTCCACGAATTTCTATAATTTTCCGGATTCTGCAATTGGAAATTAAAAGTCAGCTTTTGTCATACAAGATATAAAGCAACAACACAAAGACGGACAAAAAAGTTACCTCTTTGGCAGTTTCATCTTCAAGGTCACTGGCTGGAACCCAATCGACAAAGAGTTTCCTGCAGCAAGCTACAGAGGAATGCAAAAGAGCCTAAAAGGACAAACAATAAATCAAATAGATGGTTATTAACTCTAGGAGAGAAACTATATGAATTTAAAAAAAGTCAGACTACAGCAATCGCCTAAAAGAAGTAACGAGATCAAAATGAGAAGGGCATTAGAGCAGAGGAAAGTGTTTGTTTATTCTATACTGGAAAGTGTTTGAAGGGCTAACAACATAAACCCAACAAAAATCACATGAGTAGATAAGAGCAAGTAAAAAGTGTCAGTTGATCTAGATTTGACTTGAGAGAAGTCTAGATGAGATATTCACCTTTAGTACTGAGAGATACGAATCTGAAAGTCCTGTGTACTTTCCCACCATGGCAACTCTAACCTGTATGGATGGCAAATATGAGAGATAAACTCCAAAAGGGAAAGAGAATTCACATATATATCCTATGACATACTGGCTCATGTAGTCTGTCACAAAGTTCAGTCCGAGATGTCCATTCTCCAAAGACAGGCTCCCGAGCAACTCTATAAATGACAAAAACCAAAATATATTACCATACACGAAATGTCACAAAGTGAAGAAACTAAAAGCTGAAGATTGAAGACTACAGGCCATCAATGTACATAACAGAAACGAAAGACATTTGAAGTGGAGCTCATCAGGCCTTACCCTTTAAGGTTCAGGACTTTCAGAATTGCTTCATGGGCCTTCTGGTCCTGGTCCAACGAAGAAAATATTTTTTTTCTTAAAACTCACGGTTAAAATTTATGCAAAAACATCAAAATAAGAGTACCAACACTACTCACTCTTAAAATCAAAGGAACTCGCCAAATGTTTGAAGCATCGTAAAGACTGATGATGCTATCAACCTGGAAACCAAGATACACAGAACTTCAGCACCAGGGAATCACATATAATAGATGGCCAGATATAAGATATAGGTGTTCGGAGATATAGATTGTATAAAAGAAAGAAAACAATACCGGAACATGGCAAAAACGGGAAAGTTTCTCCTTCACATTATCATCAAGTGCCTAAATAAGAAAACAAACTTCAAAAGCTGAACTTGAAAACCTAAACATCTGACGAAAAGAGAGACAAATGGCATATATGTAGAGAGCGACAGAGAAAGCTGATGAAAAGACACACTTAGAGAGAGGAATATATATATATATATATATATATATATATATATATATATATATATAGAGAGAGAGAGAGAGAGAGAGAGAGAGAGACCGTTGTGCTCCGGCAGGCTAGAATATTTGGAGTCAGTCCCAGGCTTCTCAAACCCCTGACGCTGTGTTGAGTTGGCTTTGTTTTCTGAATATTAAAAAAAGCTTCGGCACTCAACTGACTAGTTACTTTAACAGGGAAGATTAATGCAAATACACTTTGATCAGAAGCTACCTGCTCACCAACTACATTCAAAACGGGCACAAGGCTGACATGTATCAAGCAAAAATTTCCAGCACCTAAGAAGCAACAAATTGAAAAATGTTGATTGCATTCAAGCACTAAACTTAACAGTTGCATTTCCTGGGGCACAAAATTCATTATATGGTGATGTCATAGTTTAAACTTGGACTCGCAACCTTACCTACACGATATGAGAATTGTCCTAAAGCTTCAATAAATGGCATAGACTCAATATCTCCTGCACAAGGATCAGTTACATTGAGAAAACAGATCCATAAACAACTTATCATGCCTAATGTCAAACATCATTTGACCATACCTATAGTTCCACCCAGTTCTATGACACAAACATCAGCTGGACTATCCTCTCCATCAACTGGTATGACAGCCACACGTTCAATCCACTCTTGAATGGCATCTGTAATGTGAGGGACGACCTAAACAAGGGGGCAGATTAGTAAGAGCATAACTTAAGGTAGATGAAAATGTACTCTGGAAGAGCGACAAACCTGAACAGTCTTCCCCAAATAATCTCCCCTTCTCTCCTTATCAAGAACAGACTGAAAATGAAAATTCAAGCTCAAGCTAAACATTTTTCTTTCATTACATGAATTTGAGGAAGCATGAATCCATAAAATCTTGTAGGAAGAAATTTCCAGTTTTTGACAACATACCTGGTAAATTTTTCCAGTAGTTATATTGTTGTCACGAGTCAACTTAATATCCAGAAAGCGCTCATAGTTACCAAGGTCTAGGTCCACCTACAAAACCAAAGAAAATAAGCAATGATCTGACTATAGGCATCAACACAAAAAATTCCACTTCATCTTCCCTGAGTCTAAAAACAATAATGTTTGTCTCTACTCTGTCTACATAAAAGTTGACACAATAACAATAAAACAGAGCAACCGGAAGTTTTTCCCCTAAATGAAAAACAAGAGCTATGGGTAACACTATCAGGGCTGAGAGCCGCGATCAGAAAATTAAGTAACATGTTTAGGTCAAGTCTAGAAAGACTATACTGCAAGATATCACCTCACCTCTACAGATGTCTAGAGAGAAGATGAAACAAAATCTTTTTCAGCACACAATAGCCACTAATGAATTGATAATGTGAAAGATTACTGACTAACCTCTCCGCCATCATCCAAGACAAATACTTCTCCATGCTCAAATGGAGACATTGTTCCAGCATCGGTGTTCAAGTAAGGATCTGAAACAAGGGAAATCCGATGAAAAAGGAGAACAGATACATACCATGACAATTAATATAACTTGATCAGAATCAAACAAACCAAAAACAGCATATGCTTGTCAGAACAATTACAATTAGGGTTGGGTAGTATATGGTTTCTGATAAAGAAAATGCTTGAAACTTTACCAACTTAGCATCGACGCCACAAAAGTAACCAAAAGAAAAGCAATGCTCCCTAACACAATGAAAACTTATCAACTTTCTTGGCTTCTTCTTTGCACAAGAGTAGTTCAAGATTTCGTTAGAAAAATTTAAAAATACAATCAGGGTTGGGGTAGTATATGGTTTCTGATCAAGAAAATTCTTGAAACTTTACCAACTTAGCATAGATACCACACAAAGAACATAAAGAAAATCCATGCTCCCTAACACAAGAAAACTTATAAACTTTCTTGGCTTCTCCTTTGCACAAACAGTAGTTCAAGATTCCGTCCGAAAAGTTTAAAAATACAATTAAGAGTAAATGGTTTCTGATCAAGAAAATGCTTGAAACTTAACCAACTGAGCCTCCATGCCACAAAAAGAAGATAAAGAAAAGCAATGCTCCCTAGTATCTTGGCTTCTCCTTTGTGCAAATAGTAGTTCAAGATTTCGTCCAAAAAGTTTTTTCAAAAACTAACAATAATATTCTCTTCCCACAAAAACTTACAGGGTGGCCCAAAATTCCCATTCACATAGACCAGAGAAAATGACTCTGTTAGTTTGTTACAAGAAACAGGGTATATATATATATATATATATATATATATATATATATATATATATATATATATATATATTATAAAATCAGCCGAAACTAACCTATCTTAATGGAAGTAACGCGAAGACCACAGCACTTAAGGATAAGACCGATACTACTAGCGGTAACTCCTTTACCGAGCCCGCTAACCACTCCTCCAGTAACCAACACATACTTCATCTCTGATTCCCCTCGTCAATCTACAATGAATAATAACACTATTTATCAACTGTATTCGCCAGAACAAAATGCAGAAACTCGAAAAACAGTGCAGAAACTTAGAATGTAGAGAGAATATATACATAGCAATTAGCTTTACCTACTAAAGATGGATTTGAAATTCCCCGCCGCACCGAACAGCAAGCTGTGTGAAACTTTGCTGAGATATGAAGGAAAAGAATGGCAAAGGAGAAGGAAGAATGGTAGGAGAGAATGATGGCGGAAACTTTGTTAGGTATGAAATATGAAGCGATGGCGGCTTTATGGCTATATGTATTAAAATGTCAGGGCGAAAGAGAGGATTTCCCTAGTCCCTCTTTCAAAACTATATTATAGTACTAATAAAAATGGAAAATGTTATAATTAATATTTTCTTCCCTTTTGAGAAATTATTTATTACTTTTATTTTTACTTAGTCCTTTATTATCTAGGTATTGACTAGGCATGTTCTTAATAAATCGTCAATTCCAATAAATTTGAGAACTAATAGTAATACCTAACACTCTCGTTTGACGATTTTAAATTTGAAATTTAGTGAGTTTTAAATTTTGTGTTTGAATATTTATTTTATTTTAAAAAATATTTATAGTCCTATAAATAAAAATGAAGTTTTAAAATTTATGACTAAATAGTAATTAAAAATAAAATTTTAAATTTATTATTGAATGCTAGCTTAATAAATAATAAAGTTAATTGGTTTGTTAGAAATTAGAATAGATAAATAACATTATTATGAAAGAAAACGTAAGGTATAATATTAGTTAAAAAATTAGTTCAAGAATATGCTGTCTTATCCAAAACTTTTCCACATATGTTCTTTAGGTCCAACTCAGCAAATTGAAATTGACAATATTTATGTCTCTTGTTAAAGTGGAGAATTCTAAGTGGTAAATCTATTGCTATAATCACGCTCCTAAAAGTTGCTACTTCTTAGATTCCGCTTTCGTCACATTTTACGCATTTTAGTTTGATTTAGGTATAAAATTTAAAAATATAGAATAATTTTTGAAAGTAGCATTCTTTTGAGCATGTAAGAGAAAACGTATAGATAAGTCTTTTTTTAAGATCACATGAATCATTTTTTCTAACTAAAACGTTATTATTAGCTAAAATGAATTTAACACATAAGTTAGTTATATATCAATAATTGAAAATCTCTCTCAATCTTGAAAACGATCTTTAACATTGTTATTCATCTTTTTGTGCTCTCCTTAATTTTATATCCCTCAAAGATGCACTTTGTACTAGTCTCTCTTTGAAGATCAAAAATAAATAAAAGGACATATGCAATAATTTCATGACTCATGAGTTGGTTAGAATATGAAATATCTAGAATTAAAAATGCACCATTTCAGCTTAATGAGTCCAGAAGACTAATTCCAGTTGATACTTTATATTGAACATAAACAAACTCAAAACTAGTACTAATACAGATAGGCTTGATAACTTCACATTCTCAAACTCAAGTACAACAATTAGTTTAAATTAAACAAGTTAGTCTCGTATAGTAGAACATTCCCACAAAGGGTGTAAGACTTCTCAGCTATCACAATAGAAAACACAATTCCCGCGCTGCCATTGAGCTCAAACAGCCCCAGATTTTCTGTCCTGTTCACAAGAATTCCAAATCAATCTACTACATAATTGGGAGCCACTACCAAAATCCGGTCATTTCTGGATGCTGATTGCCTTCCACTTTCCTCGCCTGCTTGTGTACCATCATCTACAACTATCAAATGGCCTTCTCTTCGAATCAAGCTCTGTCCAACATAAATATGGTCCAAATAACAGTTGAGCATAGGGCATACATATTTATCAAGACCATTAAAATGCATAAATATCCAAGGTTACCTCTATAATAGCTTTCACTTTCGTGACTTCAGCTGCAGCCTCTTCCATGGAGCTGTAGCTATTCTTGTCATTCTGCTGACTCACGTACCACTGAATAAGATCTTTCTGCCTCATTCCAGCTAATCCAGTCCCTACAGGTGTATAAATGGTTATGAGCATTCCACATTCAACCAAAGTAAAATGTCTTCACTTGGATTAAAACTGAATTCTCCCCTAGTAAATGAATGTTTTTCAAGCTTGTCTTACGTGGATCCTACTGGTCCTATTTGTTGTTTCCCTTTTTCATTATTTCCCCATATATCATATCACACTGAAAATTTAATGTCATCAAAACAATGCATTGTAGAACTTCAATTCAACTTTTGCTTACAACCCTAAGCAAAAGATTCTGTAAATTTTGAACGCGCTATCTTACCGTCTTGCATTACATTCTCTTCATGCTGCCTCAATCGCAGAATAAGAGCACGGGTGACTCTCTGGAAATATTCATCAGTAATGACAAGTTTCTTTCCTTGCTTGTTTGTAGCTCCAGCACCATTTTCTACACATGGATAACCAAATTAAGACACACAAGAGAAGTCTCGGCATTTTGAAAATCAGATCCTAAAAAACAACCAATTGAATATTGCATACCTGCATTCCCAGATACTGACTCAGCCGGAGCTTCAGTTGGTTCAGTTTCCCCTTGACCAGTACCATTTTGAGTATCACCAACACCATCCTCGGGATTCTCATTTTGGAACTCAGATAGATCAATTTCACTGGACTCCACACTGCATAAAAAGTTGAATTGTCCAGTTATCAACATAAATTGCTTGTGTATTTTTCCTTTTGGTGCATGCATCCAGTTTTTTTACGTCTTTTCAAAATTTCACTGTGAGGTACTATGCAATTTCTTTGTACCTGATTATCGATGTCTTCAACAATTTTTTTGCAATTTGTACATGACGTGGTTGCACCTATCCCAAAATACACAGTTGAGAGCATATATTCAATGATGTACTAAAAGCCAACATAAAAATTCAGCACTTCTCACACCTGCATATCTAAGTGACATCGAGCAATAGCCTCCGAAAGTCTGATCAATGCCTCCAGCTGTCTAACAGTCATGCGGTAGGCAACTCTACTCCCTGGAGCAGTGTCATCTTGACGTAAAGCAACATATGAATCAACCAACAACTCTCTAGCTTCTGCAGATAGCTGGATAATACAAATATCTTTTTAATACAACAGTAAGCAGACAGCAGAATCTACTACAAACTTGATATACAAAGGTGCATCACAGACCTTAGGTTTCAGTGTTTTAGCATACATTATGTATCGCTTCACTTGTGCAGTGCTAAAAGGAGGGTCAACTGGATTTTCCCGCCTTTGGTGAACTCTCACTATGTGATGAGCAATATTATAGTCTGTTTGATCATCAGGGTCATCAATCATAACATATACCAGATCAAACCTTGAAAGAATGGCAGGAGGTAGTGCAACATTGTACTGTACAAGAGAACACTTATTAGACAAATAGAAATGACAAATGAAACATGCATGAATGAAGACAAACACCAGCATCAGGAGGAAGCATCAGTAGCAAGAACAATAGTCACCTTCAGAGGTTTGGTCTTATCATATCGCCCACCCGTGGGGTTGGCTGCAGCTAAAATTGAAGTCCGGGCATTCAGTGTTGCTTGTATACCGGCTTTAGTTATGCTTATTGTCTGCTGTTCCATTGCTTCGTGAATGGCAACCTCAAAGATGGAAGAAATCTCCAGTATCAGAGCTAAACTTGTTGAAAATAAACAGAAGTGCTGAAGAAATGAGATGGCATGAAGAGTAAATACCTGATCTCTAACATCCATTTTGTCAAATTCATCAATACAACAGATACCATTGTCTGCAAGCATCAGTGCACCAGCCTAAAAGGCACAAAGAAAACTTATTAGGATATAGGATAGAATTTTAGATGATAAAAATATACTGAAAAGAAATCCAAAAATAGAAAAAAAAAAGTAAGAAGAATTAATTTGTAACGAGAGGAGAAAAAGTTGCAATCTACCTCAATACAGAATTCTCCAGTTTCTGGTTCTTTGGCCACTGTTGCTGTCAACCCAGCAGCAGACGAGGATTTCCCTGATGTATAGACAGATCGAGGAACCAGACCTGCTGTGTATCTAGGCAATATATGAAGTAGCAGAAGTTAAGTCATTTGCTCGGAAACCAGTTGAAGAAATTAGAAAGAAGAGAAGAAAACACACTTGAGGAACTGAGATTTTGCACAGCTAGGATCTCCAACAATGCAAACATTGATGTCCCCTCTTAAATTAATGCCTTCATGAGTAAACTTGTGAACACCACCCAAAAGCATGAGCAGTATTGCCCTCTTGATATCTGAGTGACCAAAAACAGTTGGAGCAACACTCTCAACAAGCTTATTGAAAAAATCCGGAACTTTCCTCATTCGTTGGATGTCTTCTAGCTCTTCAGTCTGCCAATTGAGTGAGTGGGCAAAACTGAGTCAGTTGACTATATTAAAAATTTGACTAGCACATAGTACAAGAGAAGGAGCTTGCATACTGCGATGCAATTGTTACATATTCATGGACTACAGGCCATAGCCTTCTATAGTATATACACAAGGATGAGCCTGACTGACTAAGTCTGATCCCAAATACACTTCTCCCCTCCTCCCTCAAAACATATAACAATTTTATCATATCTTATTGGCTATGGATGTGTTGATACATATCCCAAGTTTTATAGCACGAAGCTACCCAATTGTGATTGCTTTTATGAACCATATAAAATGAAGCTATGCACACTGAAATATATACCAGATACTCTAGTTATAATTTTTGTTTGATGAAAAGTGAAAAAGATGAAAGAAAGACCAACCATGAACTGGGGACTCTCTTCGTCATCAACATCTCTCCTTCTATTTCTGATGTCATTGTCCCTTCGACCATCACATATCTGAGTAACAGAGATGAATACAATATCAGTATGTAAAATGCACAGTAAAGAGTAGAAAAAAGACTGCATTTCCAAACAAATAGTATATTCATTCAACTTCGAAGATGTTTAGATTAAGGAATCAACAGGAGATGTTCCTTTATCGGATCCCAGTCAAAAATAGAAATTATCTAATTTGAAAGTATCACTAACCTGAACCGAGTTGGCTATAAATGCTAACCGATACGAGAGATCCCTAACGCCCAAGGCTCGAAGACCCTTCACACCTTCTTGCGCACCAGAACCATTCTTTCGCTGAGATGCATCACGGCGACATTCAGCTCTCTCCCCAGGAGAGGCAAGTGCAAGTATGTCAGGTATCACCACAACGGTACCAGTAAATATGACCCTGCAACAAAGTAGGAAAACCAATGAGAATGAAACATATCCGAGTTAAGTACTAGGTTACTCTACTAGTATAAAGTAATTGTACTTACGTGTCACCTGCTCTGGCTTGTTCCACAATGTCATGGCGTAGAATGACATCAAGTGATCTTGGAAGGGACCCTGCTGGTATCTCCTTGGAGGTCTCCTGCATTCGGACCCTCTGCCAGTCTGCAAATTTGCTCTCTTGCCTGAGTAATGCCCATCTTGCTTTGTTTTGACATGTTGCATTCATACAAATTATAGGCTACAGAGACGTAACAATAAGATTAAAGAAGAGTGATGAACATTCGAGACAAGATAGCAAGTAGTAAAATTGGTAGACATGGAATATAGAAATCACTAGATAAAACAGTGCATGATCCCAGCTATTCTTGATCACCTCTGGGAATATCCAACTTTGTGGTGTAGTTAATTGTGAGCTTGAATTGAGGCATTGGTTGACACAATTGTTAGTATTGTTAATCATAGCATGACATAAGTTCCCATTGTGCTTTACATTAGAGAAAAAAAAAAGGTATACTCTCCATCTTTGAAAGAGTTAACAACTAACAAGGCCAATTACTACACAACCATGAACCAACAACAACAACAACAATAAAAATGGCCTCTTATTGACATATGAATGACTAGGAAACTAAACCTCGGTGTATTTGAATTGCTGTTCAACATTCTTGATCACAGTTCCACAGTCCAAGCATTTGAAGGTTCCCTGTAGAAGCTCTGGTCGGACCTCACTGGTACGAGTTACCACTCCAGTTACCGACACCAATTTCCCTATCTCTGAGGTAGTCAATTCTCTCAATCTGGGCCAAATTCTCAAATTAGCAAATGACAATTAACTAGAATCATATAAAAAGGGGACAGAATTATATTGAAGTGAACCTCTTAATCAGGGGAAGATTGTAGAATGCGACGTTAATGTCCTTGTTAGGATTATCATCTGTGATGAAAGTGGGCTTTAATTCCATCACGAATCTCTTGCAAGCATTTTTCAGATAGGATTCAAACCTGCAATCGTAATTCAAAGTTTGAGTCTTTTTTACTTGTTCTTCAAGATACACAGTGAAAAAGACATATCAGCAGCAAAATACCTGAGAAACTCATCGGAAATGGCCTTTTGAAGAATATCGTTGAAGCGCATAACGTGAGAGAAATCAATGAACATAGTGTTGGACTCATTAGGTCTCATGGCTTCAATCTCCGACTCGTAAAATGGCTCACGTGAGTTCGCATCCACTCGAAAACTGAAAGCACAATATTAGATCCAGAAAGAAAAAAGGGAGAAATTGTTCAATACAAATTGAAATGACAATTTGAACCTCTTGAGGAACTCCAAGAAGATGTTTTCGACCCTAACGGCTTTCTCGTCGACGAAGTACCCGCCACCGCCATAGCTGTCCATTTCTTGATCTTCAAATTTCTCAAAGAGGGATCAAAAAACAAGTGAAAGTTTCAGAGAAAGACAAAATAGATATGGAGACGATTAGGGGTTTGGCGGGAAAAAGATATAGCCGCCGTTCTCGGGTTCCCGCCAAATTAATCGTGCACCACTCGCGTCATGTGGGCTTTTGGGCCGTATTAGGTCTCCAAAGTCCAATCCAGTCATAAACACAAAGCCCAAAAGCACTTTATAGGTTATGGCCGACGTTTGAAAAAAATATTTAAAGTCTAGCCATTTCCGTAATTTTGACATAGGTGACCAAATTTCAAATATTTTTATCTGAAATTATAGAATTATTGGTAAGGAAAAAAATGAAGGAGATACGTAATGAGTAAATTTTAGTAATAGCAAACATAAAAATTATATTAGCGCTTTATAGCTATAATTTTGCTATTTGCGCTTTATAAGAAACTATGATTGCTATGCAGCATTTGGTTTGTATAAATGGGGGCGTCTGTGTATAAAAATTGTGTTAGTATATGTATATGTTATTTGCATTAGGATAAATGGCAAGCGAGATTAGGAGGGAGAGGAAAGAGGTGAGCGAGAGAGGGCAAATAGTTGAAAGAAGCGAATTGTATATGTACATCGGTTAGATAATTGTATATTTATAACTACTATGTTTATGTATTAAAATATTGTGTTTTACATCTGCATAATATTTAAATTTGTATACAATTAAATATAGTTAATATACAATTGAATAGAGCTAAAACATTTGTATTTGCATATGATATCTCACTCTCTCGCTTTATACAAACACAAATTGTACATTATATTTGTATAAAATGAGAGACCGAGAAAGACAAAAGAGAACTGAACATGATAAATTTTGTATTGGTATATTTATAAGCGTATAGAACAAAAAAATATTATATTTGTATAATCTCTCTCGCTTTATACAAACACAACACACAATTTACATATTTATATTCGTATAAAAGTGAGAAAAGTGAGAAGAAGAATGGAGAGTGGCGAGCCAGAGATGAGAATGACAATGTATTTCTTACGAAATAAAATTAAATAAAATGATAACTATAAAATATTTATTTTGAATTGATAGTTTGATACAATGTAGAATTATAACTATTTTCCTAATTAATGGAAGCACTAAAAATCTGCTTTTTCCTCCTCTTTTGCAGAGACAACTTACAAGAGACACGAAGAATCTCTGTGGATATGATCTGTGCTAGCAGTTGCGCAGGTAGAATTAATGCATACAAGGAAAGTCATACATGCAGTGAGATATAGGTAGACCACAAAATTATGTTATCGAGGACTCTCGTTGGAAGAATATGATTATTTTTATCTTTAATCATATATTAAATTTGGATTTTAAATATGAAAAATCTTTTAATCCCCTCTTTTATCTTTAGTCAAGTTATTGGATATATGAATTTTTATTTACTCTCCTTCAATTACTTTGCTATTTTCATAATTTAAAATAAAATTATTTTTTTTAATAAAACTAATCGAGACTTTAATATAAGTTACTGATATCGTAAATCTTAAATAAGAAGAGAGACATGTTCAGATGGGTAAAACTGACAACTACTGAAAATAGGTAGGCTTTAAAAATGACACTGTAAAAAGAACAGCGGTAAAATGGCAGAAGATAGAAGAGTAACTAAGTAGTCAATGCAAATCCACAATATAATAAATAAAACTAGCAGATTCAACCGTTTCATTTGGGGATAAAATGTTTGCCTTTTGTTAAATTAATTGTCTCTAACCACCCTCCCCTCATGCATGCATGTTTCTAGTATTACTAGGACTGTTCCACTACAAGGCTTAAAAGTATTTTAGTGATCTAAAGTTAAAAATAAATGGAAAGGTTTAAAATTTTAATTATGCATATTTTGAACATATATTTAATTGGTCTAATTTATTGGTAGACTCTTAAATTTTGCATGAATTTTTACTTGGACACTTTAAATGAGCGATGTTTATTTTAGATATCTCATGTAAGGTTTTGTTGTGTCATTTTAATACTTTTTTGCCAATCAACAGAAATATATAAAGTGTGTGTGTGTTACACTCGCGAATGACGTGTAAAGATGCGAATTAAATGGCGATATTTGTCAAAAATAATTTATAGATAATGAATTTTGAGTATAAATATAAAGCAATGAATGATTCAATGACACGTGAATTTTTGCCCAAATAATTTTCTTAAAACAAATTAAATCAATAAAATTCCACATGCCCCCTCCTCCCCTTTCCACCCACCCATTGTCTTCTCCAAATATCCGTACTCATTTGCAAAACACCTCCCTCCACGTCCAGTTGTCTTCTCCAAATATTCATAACCATTTGCAAAAAAAACACCTGCCCCCCTTTCCCCACCTCCTCTCCAAATACCCCTAGCCATTTGAAGAAAATCTGAATATACCCGTTTCTTCACTCTATTGTCTTCTTCAAATACCTCCATCTCTTTTTTGCTAAAATATTTGGGTGAATTATATACTCTTCTTTTTTTATTAGTGTCTTCTTAAAAAAAAAATCTTTTTTATTCTATTAGCAAATTTATAATTCACCAAAAATTAAACTTTTCCTCTTTAAATCTTAAATTCTTTTGAGAAAGAATCTCATGAATAATTTAATATTTAATTTTAAAATGGGTCTATTCTTAAATTTTTAAAATAATTTTCATCATTTTACTTTTTTATTCACCATATGGGATATTTAAATTTGCAAAAATGATGGCTGAAAATGAGAAAGAAAAAAAATAATTAAAAATTCGATTACACAAGTTTTTCACGTGCGCAGAGTAAGTGTTTTACACTCACTAAGTCATGTAAACAAAATGTGTTAAAATAACACAGCAAAACCTCATATTAGATGTCTAAAATAAACATCGCACACTTAAAATATCCAAATAAAAATTCATACTAAATTTAAAAGAACACCAATAAATTAGGCCATATCTAGTCTCAATTTTATCCATTCAATATAACGGATAGTTTAATTGTCATGAGATGCTTTATTTTTGGTTTGTACAACCATGCCCTCAAAAGTTTTAATGAAGATTGAAGCACAGCCCAAGTTTCTATACTTTTATTTATAAATCTTTGGTCAAGAAATGCATCCACTCTTTAATATCGTAGTTTTTTTTTTAAAGTCAAAAGGACGTGAAATTTGATTAACATTTTGAAATATACTTTTTATTATATTGACATAAAAAGAATTATACTTGTAATATATATTGTATAATTTTTAAATATCTAAATTTTATTTTATAATATGAAACAAATATAATTTAATTTAATTTTAAAAATCAATCAAATTAATTCTCGAAAAACATAACATTACAAACTTAAAAGAACAGAGGGAGTATATAATTTGTTTGAGTGATTCACAAAGAATGGATCTACTCCTCCCGGTTTCTAATTACTTATTTACATTTTATATTTTAGTTATTCCTAATTACTTGTTCATTTTGATAAATTAGAAATATACCCTTAATTAATTATTTTGAAAACAGTGAAATTTTTTAAAAATCTCCAATTTTTAAATAATATAATTTATAATTAATAGAGGTAAAATAATAATCTCACTATTTCAATTATTATTTTTTAATATGTCTGTCAATTTTTAAAATAAACAAATAATTAGCTAGTAATTAATAGCATAGTCCAACATTATCGCCAATGATAAGCCGAACAGACTTTGTTTCATGCCCCAATTACTTCGTTAAATGTGTTTGGTGAATACGATAACCAAAGAAGTTATTTCATCGTTTCTATTTAGTTGTTAATATATGAGATTTTAATGTTTCTTAAGAAAATAGGTGTGATATCAATTAGTGTTCTCTGAAAATCAAGTTAATGGACATGAATTAATTTATTTTGATTAATTAATTTAATCAACAAACAATGCTTAATTACTTATTTTTTCTACGTTGGCCAAATGTATCGATTCAAGGTTAATAAGTCTTGATGATAAAATAAAAAGAATAATTTAATTTATATATTAATTTTGTCAAATAACAAATATTAAGACACATATATTTTTAACAAAGAGGACGTGTAAAAAGAAATGAAGAGAGTATTTTTTTTCATAGTAAAAAAATTCCAAAAAAAAATTCCAAAGAGAGTGGTTGCTGAGTGAAATACTTTAAAATGAAGAAAAGGCATTTTAATTAAAAATATCATTTATAAATTGATAATAATGTATGATTGTGTGTGATGAAACTAAATGATGTCAAATTAAAAGCGAATATGAGAATATCATGTTCTGCTTAAAATTAGGGTTGTTAAATACGCTATTAAATAAAATTTGAGAGAATTAAAATAAGTTAATAAATAAGTGTATGTTCATCTGCTTAAATGTTAGTGAGACTAAAACAAACTGGGCTTAGATGAGCTAAAACAGGAAACTTACATAAATACTATATATTAAAAAAGTATTTACCATTTAATAATATTTCTTTATTTGATTACTTTTAATACATTTAAAATATATAAAATAATTTATTAGTCATATATAATATTGTGATAAATAATATATTCATCACATATTTTAATACACTTATAATAAATAATCTTTTTTTTTTTTACTAAACAAACATAATATATTTAAAAAACAATTATAATACATATATTTTACATTTATAATACAATTTTAATACATACGGTAAATTTAATATAATATTACTATGCATTGTTATAAATGACAATAAATAAAAAAATATATCGCTAAAATTAATAATTATTTACTGAAATTAATAATTATTTATTAAAAAATATCCACTCAAGTAATTTTTCTAATAGAAATGGGGTGATAACCCATATCATCCAAATTTGAACTAAGTTTAATTTTTCTTATAATTTAGTTCACTACATAATATGAAACCATCAAAATATGATTGTATAAAACATATCATATAAAAAAATATATTTAGACAAAACATTTCATTGATTAATTTAGATTACGTATCAATCCAAATTCAAAATAGATTAACCTAGGCAAATCAAAATAAACTTAATTAATAAAATATGCCAATCCTTAATCGATCCAAATCAAAATAAACTGAACCAAGTATAATTTTATAAATCGATTTTTCCACTCCATGCTTAAACATGAGGATGTAATTTAACTTGATTGTAAAAATTTGTTAACAAGATCTTTTCATATTAATAACAAGATTATTATATACTTTTTTTAATTGTCATAGTTTCTTTTTTAGAGTAATTTTGACCAATATTTTAGGGTATATCGACCCGTTCGGTTCGATTTTGAAGTTTATCGAGTTGACTTATTGGTTATCGATTTGTAGAGATGTTAAACCGTTATAGAACCATTAAGATATTGGCTTATCGGTTGTTTATCGTTATCGGTTTAACCGTTAAGATTTGACACAAAAGAAAAAACATTGAAAATCACTTAAAAACAAGGTGATAAAACAAATAAACCATGCACTTGAGTTCACAAGTTACATCTTGCTAAACACTTTACATAGTAGAATAACCAAGTGTTTGAGACAATCAAAAATAAAAGTAGGAAATTAAATTCTAAGTCGAGGACTTTATATACAAAATGGTATAAGTATAATTATTTAATTTACTATCGGGTTATCGGTTAACCGATTAAGAAAAAAATTTCAAACCGTTAAGAACCGATAACCTGATAACAAAAAAAATCAAAACCGTTATTATAACCACTAAACCAATATCCAATACTATAAACCAATAATGTTTTTATCGGTTCGGCTTATCGGTTTCGGTTCGGTTTTGAACAGTCCTACAATATTTTATGATTTATTTTTTATCATATCGATATTATTTTTTTTATAAATTTATAGTACTTTTTCATGTAGCTTTTGAATATATATATATATATACTCTCTCCGTCCGATATTATTTGTTATGGTTTTCATTATAAAAAACTTTGACTAACATTTTAAGATGTATTTTTTCATCATATTAATATGCAAAAAATTATAATTTATAGTATTTTTCATATAATTTTAGAATATCTATTTTTTTTATTTAAAATATCAAATTTATGTAATCTAATTTACCTTTAAAAATTAGTCAAATTAACTTTCGATAAACGCAACATGACAAATAATTCCGGACAAAGGAAGTATTATTTAAAATATCAAAATTATTATAATCTAATTTAATTTTAAAAATTAAATAAATTATTTTTTTTAAAAAACAACATAATAAAAAGTGGACAAATGTAATTATCAACAATTATTTGAAGTGATTTAATATAAAAAGACATCATAGGTTTTCTATTGGAATTCAGTGCTCACTCTCTACTCAACTCTAAAAAGGCAAAGGCATTCGTCTCATCTGTCACATTCTTCATCTTTTCTCCGCCGCTTCAAAAATTTTCATACCAAAACCAATTAGCTTTTCAGCAGAGAATTAATGGAGTTGTCAGCTCAACAACCACCAGCAGCGCTTAACCAAAATCGACAGCAAGATCAGCAGCAGGCAGCTTATGAGTATTCCCCTGCCGCATGGTTTATCAGATCAGTACTGGCGAAGATCATCATGTATTGTAGCAACAATAAAGGTGGTACTGGCAGAGTAAGCACCAGATCCAAAATGCAAGCAGAAATGGGCAAGCGTTACTATATGATTTTACTGGTAATCAATTACATGTGTCTCTTCTTGGGTTCCGTTTCGTCTAGTCTGCTTTCGAAATTCTACTTCAATCACAAAGGTGGCAGTAGATGGGTTTCCACTTGGGTACAATGTGCTGGTTTTCCTCTTCTTCTATTCCCAATCTGCTTTTTCAGAATTTTCACCGACAGAAAATTGTTTTCTGGCTTCACCCCTAAAATCATCGCCCTCTCAATTCTCATCGGGTTGTTGTTGGGTGTTAACAATCTTCTTTTCTCTTGGGGTAATTCTTATCTTCCTGTTTCAACGAATTCTCTGGTTTTGTCTACTCAATTGGCCTTTACCCTCGTCACTTCCATGATTATAGTCAAGCAAAAAATCACATACCCCAATCTCAACTGCGTCGTCGTTCTCACCCTCAGTTCGGTCATATTAGCCCTAAGTTCAAGTCACGACAAACCGATTGGATTAACAAAGGCGAAGTACTTCATAGGCTTTTTCTCTACCATAGGTGCAGGATTGATGTTCGCTCTTTACCTCCCTGTCATGGAGAAGATATACCAAAAAGTTAACTGCTACGCCATGGTAGTGGAAATGCAGCTGGTCATGGAGATAGCGGCAACGGCGTTGGCCACGGTGGGTATGGCAGCGGACGGCGGTTTCTCTGAGATGAAGAGGGAGAGCTTGAAAGTGTTCGATTTAGGACCGAAAGCGTACTGGCTGACGGTGGGGTTTAATGTGGTGACGTGGCAGCTGTGTTTCATGGGTACGGCGGGGATGGTGTTTTTGACGACGTCGTTAACTGGAGGTGTATGCATGACGGCGTTAATGGGGATAAACGTGTTGGGTGGTGTATTAGTTTACGGTGATTATTTCAGTGGGCTTAAAGCTGTGTCGACTGTACTATGTGTATGGGGATTTTGTTCATATATTTACGGCATTTATTTGAACATGAAGGAAGAGGAAAAGGAAGAAGACGAAGAAAAAAAGAAGACAAAAAATAGCAGAGAGAAGAATGTGAAGAAGATGAACAGTGATCGTATTATGGAACTTGCAGAGATTGTTACGCATAACGCCTGAGGGTGATCACGTGACATCTCTCTATTTTGTTTTTGTTTTATTCGAATATATTAGGGGTATTCTGGAGCTGGTTTTATAACTGGCAAGTGTTTGTATTAAGTTAAGTAATGGAAAAGAAGTAAGGACTATAAGAGTGAAAGTAGTAGGAGTAATGGTTTATGGTTTTGACCAAAAACAAAAAAATGGAAATGCTTGTTCTTATCTTTGTTTAATAATATTAAGTTAAATTAAATATATAAATATGTTTTTTAATTTAATATAACTGATAATTATGTTTTTCAATTTTGAATGTGTATAAGTAACAATTAAACGATTACTTAGACGAAAGGATCAAAATAGTTTATTTTATTTGTTTTAAGGCTCAAAGTGATTCTTGAGTTTTCAAATGAAGCACTAATAGTCCTTCATGTTTGTAATATTGGTGCACTTTTGATCTTTCTCAAATATTTTATCTATTTTTTAGCATTGATTTTATTCATAACCTATGTATGAGATGTTCAATCGTCATTTTATATATTTCGTAGAAATAACAATTCTATATGAAAGAATGTGAGAAGAAAAACACTTTGTTTTATTTAGTAAAAATTGTATTGCAGGCAAAGTCGAGAGGTTTATCACGATAATTTCACGTGCAATAGTACAACTTTTTCTTTTCCTGCAAAGCTATATGTTAAGATGTTTTTAGTTTAACTACAGTAATATTTCTAGTGAACAGAACAATGTGTTTTTCTTATCACCTTTTCTCAGATAGAGTTATTATTACTATATATATATATATATATATATATAAGACGATTGAACATTCCTTATATAAAATTTTGGACAAAATTAATATTAAAAATATCGGCAAAATTTTAGGGGAGGACCAAAAGTGCACCAATATTACTAACATGAGAGACTATTAGTGCACCATATGAAACCTAAGGATCTTTGAGCCTTAACCCAAAGATTAGGGACTATTTTGAGTATTTCTTCCGATTACTTAACTTTACACAAATTTAAATTGTCTGTTTATATATGTTGAAAGTTTGATTGTGCAAAATATGATCATATGAAGTTGGTTAGAAAGTATATTTATGTATTATGCGCTTAAATAGGGATAAGACACTAACTAACCCTCATAGATTATGAACAAAATTTCAAGACACATTATTATTTAAACAAGAGTCTTATTACCCTACCCCCGTGCACCCCCATCCATATTTGGTAATTTTGTACATCCTTTTTACATGCTTGACATCCAACCATATTCTCACGCGTCTCAATAATGGAGTCATGGAGTGAGTCATTTAAGTCATTTTGTAATTATAAGGTGTACAATTTTTTTGAGAAAATGAGTTTGGGTATAATTGAATCTTATTTAAGTTAAATGTATCTTTGAGATTTCAGTCATAGTTCAGGAGATACTTCTACCTTATCTCCATTATTTATTTGTGAGATTATTTCATACCACCAATCATCTTTAACTCGATTAAGCTAGAAGGTGATATATTTGGAAAGAAGATTTTGAAAAATATTTTATTTATTTGATTGTCATTAAATTGATTAGATTTTAAAGAAATTTGATATTTAAATATTTTGAAGTTTCTAAAAATTAGCTCAAACTAATTTTGAAACTTACACTCACAAAATTTTAATTTTTAAAAGTAAAATACATCTGAAAACGCAATTTTAAAAACTTAAATTTATAAATTTTAACATCAAAATATATAATGAAATAAGAGGTTAAATTAGGTAATTTTTGGGTAATAAGAAAAAAATTTGTTAATACTCACTGTGTATATATATTACTTAAGCTCCTCTTCAATTTATTGATCTTATCACCAACATAAATGACTTCTCATCCACTTCCATGAGTTAAAGAAGGGGACAAAATGATAGATATCTTTAATTGTGAAAGTTAATTATAAGATAATTAAGTTTAATCTTTGGTACAACTTGTTTTTTTTATTTTATTTTTTGTGAGGATATATAAATTCAAAGACGTTTACTCATTATGTTTTATGTTTTATTTTATCTGATACACTTTTTTTTAACTATATATAATATTAACTTTTTTTAAAAAATAAAATATATTTTTTTATCTTACTTAAAATAAGTAATCTATTTCTTATTTTTTATATTTTTTATCATGTAACATAATATAAATAAATCGAAGAAAAGGAATATCACCAAAATTAGGTGCGTTTTTGTCACTCTTTTAGAGAGGTAAGACAAATTTTATTTTATGGATTTGTCGTTTATTCGAGGGAAAAGGTGTCTCTCATTTTGCCAATATAAGATTAAGACATTTCCAGTACTTTTTCATTATGTATGAACTTTTCAATCAAAACTTTATTTAATTAATCTGTGTTGTCCAATTAACGAGAAGAAGATTAATTTGAGGTATGGTGTATGGTGATATTATTGCATTTGTTTAATTAAATAATCTTTATTGCTCCATTGGCTAAACTTTTCTTATCATAATAATTATGGTTTTAAAAAATGAGTGACAGTATACAACAACGGTTACCCATCCCACAGGGATTAGATTATTTCACTATTACTTAGAAGTTTTTGAGTATAAAGAATATTCTATTGAAAGCACTACTCGTTAAAAATACTATAATATGCGATTTAAATTTAATCAAAACTTTAACATAAATTTTGAACATGGTGGGAAACCAAACAAATAAAAATAACAATGGTGGTGGATGCACTTGTTTTGACCCAATTTCTTAATGGTAAATTAAAGTACTCATCATGTCGCAAACATGTACAGTTTTAGAAATGAAAATGGAGTACTTAATATTTTCTATATGTGAAATTTAATATCATTGACTACAATTATCTCATTGCTAAGGATTGCTATTTAGTGGGGAAAAAAATTAACACGAAACTATATATATATACACCCTTGGAAAATAAATCATAATGCACAGTACTAGAGGTAAAAAAACACATAAAATTAGAATGACATTTTTGTTACTAACTTTAGAAAAGCACTTCAATCTTTGACGATATATTATTTAATTTAAGATACAAGGAAATGATGCCTTATGTTTATTTACAACTTAAATAGAGAAAAACACTACTATAAGATTTCCGCTATTTTAAAAATTACTTTTATATGAAAAAAATCATATAACTCAAATCAAATACTAAACACAAAGGATTAAAAAAGAATTTTAACATATGCAAAGTTTTGGATTTTCCACTACTTAAAACATACATAACTACATATATAACACATATCGACCCAGGAAGACGTTAGGGAGGAACAAAAAAGTTTGATTCGAGTCGATATGTCTTGAATTTAGAACTCAATTAGAGCAAGTCACTAATCAACCTAAAATATCTTTTAATTAGTTTTTTTTCCTTTCAATTTAGCATATTTGATAGGTAACGTTATCTAATTTTGCTGAAAAAAACTAAGATGTCCCAACAAACAGAATTTAATAAGGGTACACCAAATATAATCTCTAACTAAAATTTAGAATAAAAATAATGAAATAGCACTGTAGCTGGATTTGAACTGGTCTCACGTGTGGTTTTCCTGCCTTGTACCAACAACACAAGAACACTCATATGCTCTTAATGGAAGCACTGTCAATTATATTTTAATTTATGTTAGTTTTTTAAAATAGGTATACATATATGTAATTTTTTTCAAAGTTAATATGTGCACGTGTAACCGAAGGTAATCTGCCTCTGGTAGCAGCCAGTCACAGTTTTTGCATGAGCATATTACGTACTGTGCCTCAAAAGCATATGGTAAAAAAAAACAGTATGTTATTTTCCACAGAAGATTAATTATTTTCTACAGTTTATTCTTTAACCATATCTAAAATGCGCAAGAACTTAGGGTGTGTTTGGTATGAAGGAAAATGTTTTCCTGGAAAATAAGTAGATTTTGGACTTATTTTCTCATGTTTGGTTGGTGAGTAGAAAATATTTTTCGAAAATGATTTTTAGTGTTTGATTTATGATTTTTTTTTTTTGAGAGACATCTTTTATTTTTACTAGATTAAAAAATAATTTATAAAATTGAAAATATTTTTTAAAATCAAAATTATTATTTTTGTGGGTGGTAGTAGGGGTGGGTGGGGTGGAGGGGTAGTGGGTGGGGCGGGGGGAGGGGGTATGAGTTAAAAAATAAAAATTTTAAGTTGATAATATTTTTAAAAAGCAAAATTAATTTTTTGGGGGGTGGAGGTGGGGTGGGGGGGTCAGGAGTTTAAAAATAAAAATTTGAAATTGAAAATATTTTTTAAAAAGTAAAATTAATTTTTTTGGGGAGTGGGTGGGATGGGGGGTGAGGTGATCGGTGGGGTCAGGGATCGGGTGGAAAAAAAATAAAAATTAAAATTGAAAATATTTTTTTTAAATTGATGTTTCCCCCCAAAAAAATGTAATTTGAAATTGGAGGAGAGTTTTGGAAAATGTTTTCTTTAATTTTTGAAGAGAAGTCATTTTTCTTAATTTTGAGGAAAATGAGTTGATTTGGAAAATATTTTCCAAAACTTTTGTCCCAAACCAAACATAGAAAAATTAGAAAACATTTTTCAGAAAATGTTTTTCTTCATACCAAACACACTCTTGATATCTACATAATATGATTGAATTGGAATGTTTTCCACTTGCGCAAAGATATTTTGTTTAAGAAGCATTTTAATCTTAGTGTATTTATTTTAATATATGGAATTATTGATTGCTAAACGATACATAAATTATTATGCTATCATACGTCACTTCATCTTTGTAAGTATTTTAATTATCTTTTGCGCCATATTGCTAGATAAATATTGGGTTTAAGTAATAAACAAATGGTAGAGTGGAAATGACGTGTCTCATGACATAGTTATAATATTTATGTTTAATTAGTGATCGTGTGATAGTTGAGTCTACATTAATAATGTCCAAAAGTAATTAATTTGGGAAAGAAAAGGAAAGAAGAGGAGGAGAAAACTATGTGGTTCGTCTTTAGGATGAAGTTCGTTATATTAAGTTTGTCTAGTGTAAGATTACTTCTGTTATTTATGATTTTCAAGCTATTACATAAAATCAAATAATAAGAAACAAAGAAAATAACTCAGTGCACGTGAGTCGTGACCCAAACCTAGTCTAGGGATAGGTTGGCCTTTGCTTATCATCCACAAAAACTAACAAAACAAGCAATTGATTTTAATCAAATCCAAAAGCTGAAATGATATAGGAACATTGGAATTCATAGTATAAAAAAGAAACGATTACAAACGTTATATGTATCGTGTAATTTTTTTAGTGAGCTCCAAATTTTACCTTTCCTAAATTATATTACACTATAAGAAAACTGTTAATTACATGAGAATTTTCTCTATTTTATTGGGATTAGTATGAAATTCGTAAGAATCTTATTTTCCTGCAAATTTTCATATTAATTCCCAGGAAAATCTCCATGTAATTAACAGTTTTCATGTAGTGTTATTATCTCTCGTTGGTACATAGTTATGATTGCAATTTATCTTTTTGTATGACCTTGGATAAACGAGTCCGGAGCCTAATAGGTATAAAATGTTAACAAAAATTTCAAAACGATATATAAATTTTAAATTTAACCAAAATGGTAAAATCGCTGGTAGAGCAGCGAGCCGGAAAAAGCAAAATCGCTGCAACACCAGCGATTTGCTAAATTTAATGATTTTAATTTATTTTTTTTAAAAATGAAATCGCTGCCATGGCAGTGATTTACAATATAATTTTTTTAAATAATTTTTTAATAGGCAGCGATTTATCTTAATTTTTTTTAATTATTTATTAGAAATAAAAAAAAAACTAATTTTTTTTATTAAAGATAAATCGCTGCTGTTGGCAGCGATTTACCTTTTCTTTTCTTTTCTTTTTAAAAAATTTAATTAGATTTACAATTTCTTTTAAAAAAAATAATTTGTAGCAGCGATTTTCCTTTTTATTATTATTTTTTAAATTATAAATCGCTGCTTAATTAAAAAAGTTTTTAAAAAAAGGTAAATCGCTGCCTACAGCAACGATTTATCTTTTTTTTTTCTTTTTCTAATAAATAATTAAAAAAAATTAAGATAAATCGCTGCCTAGGCAGCGATTTATTAAAAATCATTAAAAAAAAACTATACTATATATCGCTGCCATGGCAGCGATTTCATTTAATTTTTTTAAAAAAAAAAATCATTAAATTTAGCAAATCGCTGGTGTTGCAGCGATTTTGCTTTTTCGGTGAGTAAAATCGCTGCTCTACCAGCGATTTTGCCGTTTTGGTTAAATTTAAAATTTATATACCGTTTAGAAATATTTATTAACATTTTATATCTATTAGGCTCTGAACTCTTGGATAAACCAATTATTTTTAGTTAACACGTTTCAGATAGAATTAAACTAATTAAAAGTCCATTTTGTTATTCATTCATTCTACCCGATTTTGGGTTTCATATTATCTTTGTTTACATTCCAAACTAGAAAAGAGGTGAGTTTTAGTAAATCCCTTCATTGATAAAATGGCAATAGTCCAATACAATTTTTAAGGTTAAGTTCATTTCTAATTCAATTTCCTTATGAAGGTACAAGCATGAAGAGAATATGTTCCAATTACGAATATTCAAATTTTCTGGAATATAAGTATATTTATATGAAGGGGTAGGGAGTGTGTATTACAGCAAAGTTTTTGATGACATTTAGATACGTAGAATTAAACAAGACTCGGCGGTGACCGCTAATTAAAAGGCCATGCACGCTTATTTGTTATATGCCTAAATGTGTGGCTGGGTAATCGAACCCATCACTATTACTTCCTAATGGATTCCCTTGTTGATGCGATGCTTTGTCTCTGATATTTGACAAAACACGTGCAATAATTTTAATTTAAATCATGTATTATTATAATTTTTTAAAAAAATGTATAAATTCATAGAATTCATAATTATAAACTTCAATTTTTTTTTGTCTCGTAGTTGCAAGCTTATAGGGATCTTGTAAGGAAGTGATGAATTTATTGAAGATTTCATGGTACAATGAAGTACATAATTATCAAGCAGGGCCTAGTTTTGTGAACAGAAAGGTATTGTACCTAGGACTATTTTAAACCTTTGATTGGCCTTATTTTTATTCGTAGCGCATCTTTGCATAGGTCCATCCTCAAAAATTTCACCTGTACTTTTATTCGATTCCATACATGTCACGTTACGCACACATTCCGATGGGCTTTAAAAGAAAATTATGAGTGGGCTGAAAATGGACATTGTTTCATTTCGTTAGCTTGGCCCAGTTCACGTTGTGCAGGAAGTCAGGTTTGGCCCATTGTGAAGAATCAGTGAGGTAGCGCCATGTTCATTGGAGTGTCCAATAATCAAATGGAAAAAAAGTTTAAAAAATTAGCAAATTAGTCAAAATTCATAACTTAATTAGTAAATACCTCATTACTTTAAAAATATTAGTAAAAATATCAAAAATATCATTATTTTGAAAAACAATATGTATCCTAATTAAATCCTTATTTTATCTCCTATTGCCTACATGTTTCCAACTAATTTTATTTAAAAAAATTACTTTATTTAACTCCACCGATTTAGGTTTCCCATGTATATCCCATTCATACATGTTAACCAACTATTTGTATTTTTTTTTAAATAAAAATCTTTAATTTCCATTTATTCAATTTGGCTCATATATATATATATATATATATAAAAGTTTTTCTTTCATTCATTATCTTCTTTTTACATTCTCATTTAACTTTTAAATTTCTCATATCTCTCGATCGTAATTTTTGGTATTTTTATCTTCAGAAATTAATTCACACAAATTCCTGTAATTAAGGTATTCATCTTTATTTTATTTTTTTAGATTTATTTTCTGATTTTATTTTTATCTAAATCATTCATAATTGTTGAAAGTAGGATAAATCTCGATTAGACCTCTATAACAATCTTCAATGGATGAATCTAAGAGACTTACTAGAGTTATTCAACAATGTAGTTTGATTTTATTTTTTTATGTATCCAAAATCAATTTAGTATGTGTATTGAATATACTTGCAAATTTCTTATGTAGATCGTGCAATTTTTGTTAGTTTGTATTTGTATTTCTTTTTTTATTTTATTCTTGTATTTTGGCGACAATTGTTGTCAATTTTGATAATGTATCAAATTTTTAATCATTTCTTTATATTTTTTTTACATTGGTAGATATTCAATAATTAGGAATACATTTTACATGAATATGATATTTCAGATTTATTAATGAATTCTAATTGAATGATTTTGTATTCGTTGTGGTGTATTTGTTGTATTTATGTTGTGTGCTATGTAATTTTCATGTATTTGTTGTATTGTGTTGTATGATATTTATTAATTAATTCATTTTGGATGATTTTGTATTCTGATGTGTTTGTATTTATTATGCTTTGTGAGAGTCTTGTTTGTATCAGTAAAGTAAACATACATAAAAAATTTATACATTTTTAACAAATAGTAATGTTATTTGAATGTTTTCAAAGTTAAAATATAAATACATATTAATTGTATTCACTGTATTCATTCAATTTTATTTCATTATTTTATCGTCATTGTATCATGTTTGGAGTTTTCATTAGATCATTACATTTTGTAAATGTCAAGTTTGATTTATAAATTACATTATTATCTAAATTATTTTTATGTGATGTAGTTTCTAAGTTATATTATGTATACTTATTATATTTTTATGCTTGCCAAGTTGAATACTTTTTCTTACATATATCATTTACTCAGGGAATTGCATTTGCATGCAAAGATCCAGTTTTTTGTATCCAAGCAACAAATGTATGTATTCACAATAGTATTTGCATCATGTTATGAACAAAATTGTATCCAAGTAACAAATGTATGTATTCGTAATAGTACTTTCATCATGTTATGATTTTATTTTATTTTTGAATTTTTGTATCTGATGAAAATTTTAATCAATCATTCATCTTTAGTATTTTTCTCTCCCCTTAATTTCTCATTTTTGTTTTTAACATTTAATTCTCTCAATTAAAATAAATAAAAAATAAATAAATGAGATACATAATAAACTAAAACTTTGACATTTTTACCAAATAATGAAAATATTGACAATGGATCCTATTAAATGCCAAAATATTAACATTTTAAAAAATTTCCCAAAAAAAATTGTTATTGAATTATCGGAAAAGGGTCAAAATTGTCTCTAACTATGCAAAACAGACTATTTATACCCACCATTATATTTTGGTTAAAAAATACCCCCGCCGTTATCCTAGGATACCATAAATATCCTCAAAAATTAACACCCAATTTTTTAGTGACATGACATGCCACATGGGACTAATTCCTACGCTTAGAACTTGACCTTTAGTGGCGAAAAAATCGCCACAAAATCTCAAAATATTGCGACTAAATATTATGAGTGATTTTTAGTGACGACTAAGGCTACAATAACCATTCGCTAGTAAAACCTATTTTTTCAACAAAAAAAATGATAGTTAAATTTTCGATTGCAACCTAATTTTCTAAAATAAATAACTTGCAATATCAATAGTAAAAATACCAATATTATTACGAATGAAAATTACTTCTCAATTCACATCTCCTACTATATAATGCACCATTGTACATTTTATACATTTACATATAACATAAAAATAAAACATACAATGTCTTCAAACTCCTACTTAATCGATATAATTTTTGTTTTTTTGAAAACAATGAAGAAAGAAATACAAAATTCGAATTTAATGTTAAAAACTTTTAGTAACGATTTTTTGGGCTTTTGGAGCGACTATGTCGCCGCTAAAGGTCTAGTTCTTTTGTAGTGAATCCTAGTTGGCAATGCTTAGGTGAAAGGATTAGTCCCATGTGGCATGCCACGTCACTAAAAAATTAGGTGTTAATTCTTGAGGATATTTGTAATTTTCTAAAATAACGATTGGGTATTTTTGATTCCAAAATGTAATGAAGGATATAATTGATGTAATTCACATAATTTAGGGGCAATTTTGATCATTTTTCTGTTTGAATTATTGGATCATTAGATATTCGGGTTCTTAATAATATGATTAGAAAGTACTGGGTTATTAGTTTGATTTTGATTTTCAATATTGGATATATCGATAATTCTGATTTGAATGTATGATCACGTCAAATTGACTTAATAATTTCTCATTCCATTATATTCTTGCAAATAAAATGTTCATTCAAACAGTAAACTTAAATAATCATGGAGGAAGTTATTAATCTAAAACAAAAATGTAAAGCCATGTTTAGATAGATCATATAGATTATGGTTCATATTTAAATCAACTCTTATAATTTTTAAAAACTCTATGCCATTTAAACATTAATCATCTTCTCCATTTTTTTCCGAAAGTCATCAAAGTTTTTTGTTTTTTTCCAGAGAAGTTGTAATAGAGATGGTGTCATTGGAAGTGGTAAGATGAAATGATTCGATTTTCAACCCTAGCGAACAGTTTCACTTGGCGGCAAAATGGAATTCACCCGAAACTCAAAATTTCTCACATACCCAATTACTTCAATGTTACTGAGCTATGGGATGCTTCAATCTTCCAAAGACTTAAAGAACCAAAGACTATTGAACAAGTGCATGCCCAAATTGTTATTTATGGCCTTTCTCAAGATACACGTCTTTGTAACAGATTGATGAATTCATATGCATCATGTCGACTTATAACACAAACCCACAAAATATTTTCTGTAATAGAGCACAAAAACTTGGTTTCTTGGACCATATTGATAAATGGGTTTGCAAAGAATGGCCTTTTTCTTGAAGCTATTGAGTTATTTGGTAAGATGGTTAATTGTGGGTTAATGCCTAATGCAATCACAGTTTCAAGTATTTTACCTGCTATTGGAAAATTAAGGTTGAACCTGATAGGGAAATCACTTCATTGTTATTGGGTTAAGCAAGAGTATCAATGTAATGTGTTTGTTCAAAGTGCATTAGTTCATATGTATTCGAAATTGGGGTATCCCATTGCTGCCCGATACGTGTTTGATAGTATGTCTGAGAGGAATGTTGTCTCGTGGAACGCAATTATTTTTGCTTATTCCAATAATGGTATGATAGAGGGAGCAATTTGGCTTTTCAATTTAATGAGAAGGAGCTTGTTAATGGATACGTTTACGATAATGAGTTTAGTGTCTGCTGCTTTTGGCGTTGGGGATTTACAAATAGTTACTCAAATACATGGGTTAGTAGTTAAATCTGGTCATGATAACAACCAACGTATTGAAACTGGTCTAATAGAGATGTATATTGGTGTAAACTGTGTTGATAATGCTTACTGTATATTCTGTGAGATGCCTGTAAAAGATGTAGTTGCTTGGACATTGATGTTAACGGGGTTTGTGAACAGTGGAAACTGGAGTATGGTGGTGGAACATTTCAATCAGATGGTGGGAACAGATGAGGTGGAGCTTGATTCGGTTGCATTGATAGGTATCCTTTCAGGATGCAGCCGTTCAGGAGCTTTGCAGCAAGGCAGGATGGTGCATGCATTGGTGATAAAAATTGGTTTTGAAGGTGATACTTTTTTGGGATCATCTGTTATAGACATGTATGCAAATTGTGCTGAGTTAGGTGATGCCAGAAGATTTTTCGAAGGGATGGCTACGAAAGATGCTGCATGCTGGAATGCACTGATTGCTTGTAATGGGATGCTTGGGTACGGTAATGATGCAATAGACCTTTTCATGAAGATGAAGGATTTAGGTATAGATCCAAATGATTCAACCTTGGTTTCTGTCTTGAGTGCTTGCGGGCATGCTGGGTTGGTTGATCAAGGATTGTATATTTTTGATAATATGGTAGCAAGATGGAACCTTTATCCTAATCAAAAGCACTATGCATGTGTTGTTGACCTTCTTGGGCGTGCAGGGAGATTAAATGATGCGTACTCAGTAATTAGGAACATGCATTTGCAACCAGGTGTGGATGTTTATGGTGCTTTGCTTGGTGCTTGTAAAGCTCATGGGAATATTGAGCTAGGTGTCGAGGTATCACAGAAGCTTTTTGAGCTGAATCCACATGATGCAGGATATTATGTACTTCTCTCAAATATTTATTCTTTTTCTGGAAATTTGGAGGCTCTAAAGTCAACCAGATTGTTGCTCAGATCGAAAACGTTGAAGAAGGATCCAGGCCTGAGCTCAATCGAAATAAGTGGAACCGTTTACACATTTATGGCGAGCAAAAAGGATCATCCCCAATATCTTGAAATTTCTAGGTTTCTGAAGGACTTAATCTTCAGAATACAAGAAGAAGGATATGTGCCTGATTTAAAGTCTGTTTATCAAGATGTGGCAGAGGATCTGAAAAAGGATATTCTTTATCACCATAGTGAGAAGTTGGCCATTGCTTTTGGATTGATGAGAACAAAACCAGGAACAATCATACGGGTGACAAAAAATCTCCGAGCATGCAATGATTGCCACTCTTCGTGTAAATATATCTCCAAAGTTTTTGGACGAACGCTTGTCATCAAGGACAAAAACCGCTTTCATGTTTTCCATGGTGGGAACTGCTCATGTGGGGACTATTGGTGACAATGTACTCTGATAAATCAACATTGACTTATCCCACGAAACCACCTCATCTACAAAATCTCTGAGAGTAATTTATACTACTTAGTTTTGATGTTTACATCCAAGAGACCAAGACAAATGGTGTAGCATTTCAAATGGACCATGAACACCCATCAGCATCAACTTATTGTCAAATGATTCTGACCAGGTAGCAAAACTCCTGTTTCAGAACTCTCTGAGATCCACTTATTGGAAGAGAACTACTCCTCTATCTGCTTTTATTAGACATCATTTGATTGGTTACAGATTTTAAGATATTAGTTAACCAATATATTATAGTGGAAAAGTAATTTTGAAGGAACGAACCTCACGTAAGTAATTGTCGTGTAAGTTGGGAAGGACGAAAGTAGTGTAATAGGCCACATAAGATATATTCAGATCTATGATTTAATGGATTCTTAAATACTATCCCCTAATAATGTTGTTGGTATCATCAGCAGCCAACTAATGGTTATGCACTATTCATGTTGGATTCAGGTTAAAGCCGAAGAATAGCAGACCTAGCAAATCCCTGATGCAAAAACCACAGACACCAGTGTCAATCCAAAAGCGGCTGCCATGCGTCTCAACATAAACTTGGATTTAGCAGAAGAGATTGAGGAGGCCGATGAGATTGATGACCCCGAAGTTCCTGCAGCTGTGGTTAGTGGATGAGATAATGCTAAGAATCTGTGCTTTTATATTTGGCAGTCTGTATCTAGTATCAGTTAAGTATCATTTTGTCTGTGTGAAATCTAGTGTAGCCTTAACAGCACCAATATTAACTTTATTTTTGGGAACACCGATAGAAGAGATAATAAGTCCACTTTTTCTTTGGTACATATTAGTTGATTAAGTCATAATCAAATTAGAATCGAGCTAGTAGAGAAATTTTTCAATTCAGAAATTACTTGTGAATTCTTGCTGGACTTGTTGCTCCCAGAAGTTTTTTTTTTTTTTTGTTAATAAGTTCAAAACCTTCTGGAGCTGATTCTGACGAGGGGCTTTTTCACTCAGGGATATGGAGCTCTGTACTTGGTCTCTCTGCATTTTCTATCCTAATTGGCATATCTGTTGTGTTGATTGTGTTAGTGAAGGTTATTCCATTTTATATCTGTAAGTAGTCTGTGTACATCCATTGAAAATAAAGCCTATTTCTCGAATATTAGTGAGTTTGATATTATACCATGAATCTAATTTTGAACTTTCTGATGCTCATGGGTAGGATTTCTTCCCATCAACTAAATCTTGATGGACACAATTACATGGTACCTGTGCAAGTGGAAGGTAGCAGGTACTCAGTGAACTAGTCGAGGTGCGCGCTAGCACCAGACACCATCATTATATTTTTTTTTTTTAAAACTATGATGCTCATGGAATGAAGATACTATATTTCATTTTGCATGTTCTCAAGGAATGGGTTTAATCTCTTTCATGTGCAGTGTTGGAGAATTGGTGTCTTTTGTTTTGAGTTTTATATGCCTACATTCTTCTATTCTCCATGCTTTGGTTGGTTATATACTTCTAAGCAACCGTGTGGCTGCACGATCACTACATTATTTAACTTGTTTGAGCCTTTGAAGTCCCAACACACGAGTGAAGTTGACTTAATTAGGGCAAATCTTATGTCAAAATTGAATTAATAAATCTCCTCTTCAATCCACATTTTGTTTTTCTTTTCACCTAAAGATTTATAAAACTATCAATTTTCCAGTTCACTAGTTAAGGAGACTCTCTTGTGTGTCACCCATCAGACGACTTTGTGATTTATTATTAAAAGAAAAAAATTAGAATCTTTTTATTTGTTACACTGAATTAGTCTTCCAGATTATCTATATATTTCTTTGGTTAGTATTCAATATTTATTGGTAGTACTAATAGATATTCATTCTCTAAACTCGAACCTAAGACATCTGAGTAAGAATAAAGAAATCTCAACCATCTCCCTACGCTTCTAATTGGTTCTAGAGCATTGCTAAAACTAAATCAGGTAGTGCATCCCATGTCATAGAAATTATCATACTGAGTAAGAGTGATAGACAGATAGAACGTGGGAATCATAACTTTTAAGGTTTGAAAGACATGGCATCCACATTCTAACTATACCCCCATTTGCCACATTTCTCCTATAAATACCTCATTCATGTAACTTATTGTTCACCTCTCTCTTCAGTTTTAATTAGTTACTTTCAGCTCAAATATATGCCTGCCTTTATGGATCCTCAAGAATCTGATGACGAAACTTTCATTGAAGTAACTGATCCCTTTATGAACAAGAGCCCAGGCAGTGAGAAACAGATATCAGTGGATCCAATCTCCTTGAAAGAACCTAATGAACTTACAATCCCCTTTTCAAAACCCAAACCTCTCAACATTACTAAGAAAATTTCCAGCTTCAGCTTGCCCAATTCAACAACCTCATCTCCTGATTTTTCGAAGAAAAACCATATCAGTCAACTACCCTCTCCTCTATCATCAACCAATCATTTGGCTCGTCAACACTCCGTGGCTCTAACAAACCTTGAACGGTTGAGAGAAATCCAATTACGGAAGAGCAAGTCGTGTGGTGAAGGCAGAGCTAGTGCCCCGCCTGAAGAATTCGATATTTGGTTCACTCCTAATAGTACCATTCAACAAGTACCAGACAACAACAATGAGTACTTGATCAATAACAACAGCTTTTCCCCTGAATCAGAAATTAGCAACAGAAATGAAGAAATTTATGAGAAAAAAACGTTGGAGGGACGAAATCAGGACGAGCAAAAGTTTAAATGTGGAGCGTTGTGTTTGTTCATTCCAGGATTTGGAAAGGGAATCAAACATGTAAAATCAGGGAGAAGGCAAGTAAGCGGTGTATCATCATCGTCCGATATAGGACCACATGTTGTTTCAAGGACAGTTTCATTGGAGAAATTCGAATGTGGTTCGTGGACATCATCGGCAGCTTTAATCAACGACGTTGGAGATGCTGCCTCCAACAACATGTTTTTCGATCTGCCATTGGAGCTCATCCGATGCAGTAACGTGAACGACGACACGTTTTCCCCTGTTACGACTGGGTTTGTTTTCGATAAGGAAGTGAAAGGTGTCCTCAAAAATACAACTTCTTCGAGGAAATCACATGAATCGAACCGACATGTTCGGTTTTCTACGTCGTCCCCGACATCGTACCCACCATCACCTACGTCCTGCATAACACCACGAATGATTACATCTAGAGAAGATTTCACTACATTTCTAGAAGCTCAGAGTGCATGATAATGTCGGAGGAGAGATGATTTTTACGAGAATTCATCATCTACTATACATCGAAATATAAAATTAAGTTTGTAAATATACTTGTGTGATTTGGGGCGAAGAAGATTTGGGTAAACCCAATCTAGAACGTTTTTTTGTTTTGTTTGTAAAACCTTTGTTCATGTCATGTGGATCTTGATATATATATATTAGATTGAACGAGAACTCATGAGTGATACCAAACTGTAAGTTATTGTATATGAGTCATTTGTTTTCAAGTAAAACTCTGTATCAATTTAATTGGTAACTAATTGTGACTGTTTAACTAATGCACCCTAAGTATTAAACGGTGTACGACAAGTGAGACTTGCTTTAGTGGTTAAACATATTCATCATCAACAACCGATAGGTTGAGGCTAATAGTCCTTATGTTACTATTATACACTTAACCAGGTACAAGGTTAAATCCGGTTAACCAAACGACCTAATAATTAAGGGTGATTTGCAAAAAGAGGATATTTTCACCGTCAATATTTAAATTTTGATTCTATTTAAATAAGTTTAGCAAATAGCTTGTGGGTCACAATAAGTTAGATTGCGACAAGTCCTAGTGAATTACCATGGTCCATGATACGGTAAATTGTATCGAAATCTTTGAAAAGATTGTTCACTAATCACCAAGAAACTTGATGGATGAAAAAAACTTGCCTAGTTACAAGTTGTTCACATCACCAAAACTTGCGCACAAATGTGAGCAACTATGTTATTATTTCAAAATTCACCCAAAACTGTGCCAGTGAATTTTTACTCCGTTTCTTTTTAATTATCATGTTATATTTTTCAAGAGTTTATTTGACTAACTTTTAAAGCTAATTTATATTACATTAATTTGGTATTTAAAATAAAACTTTAGATATTTAAAAAATATAAAAAAATATAATACGTTGCAACTTTTTATATCAATATAATAAACACTTTCTTAAAATATTAATTAATTTATATCATAAACTCTAGAAAAAATTATAACAACTTAAAAAACGAAAAGAGTAGTTTTGAGGGTACCTGCTTTAGAAGACATTGGGCTCCAGCAGCAGTTAAGCCCAATAGATTAAAGTTCACTGACACATCAACTTCCCTAAAATGTCAATAATAATTATTTTTAACCTTTTTTGATAAAGAAAAAGTTCATTTGTGGAATCGCAGATTTCACTTGGTGACAGTATTTTACCGATAATCGAAGTATATAAAATACATGCTGAGATATCTGACAAAATTGGTGATTATAGTATGTGAAATAAGTACTGCTTTGTTCTATTATTCGGTTGATTTCCGTTAACAATTTTTTTTATTTGATAAGATAAAAATCCATCAACTAAGGATAATTATATTTGAAAATTACTCAATTTTTTATTTTATAACAGAAAAGTTACTTTGAAAATTACTCAATTTTATTATTGCAATATAATTTTTCTAAGTAATAATTGCAAATAAGTATTTCCTCTGTCCTTATTTGGTTGTTCACTTTAGAAGTGACACGTATTAAGACACCAATAATTATCATAGGTTAATAACAATTTTACCCTTAACTTAAAAGATTATGCAACTTCTCAAGTATAATAAATGTATTTTTTGGTTGCAAAAAACATCCATTACAACTTGGTAGTATTAGAAATCTTTTAGAATTAAATAAGGATATTTTAGGGAAAAAATTATTGTCCTTTCTTGATTCGTTAAAATAAATAAATAAATAAAAATAGATATAAAAAAAATAAACAAGTAAATAGTAATATATGAATATAATTTACTACCTTAATCATTAATTGGGGGGCAAATCTAAGCGTCAAAAGACAACTCTGCCAAAATTGAGAATTCACTTTCGCCATGAATTCTTGTCGACATGAATCCGTGTGCTAAAATTACATATCGGTCACGGTATTCAAACAAAATTTTTACTTCATTTAATTCATATTAATTAGTAAAATTTTCAGACGAACAAATCTACGTATAAATTAAATATCACTTTTCATTATTAATTAGGAGTAATACTTATTTTAATTAAAATGAAGGGAGTAATAAGTATAAATTGAAAAGAAATTAGAATGTAATTAACTATTTTTAGGCATTTTCCCCCCAATAAAATGGAGCACCCTATGTCTTTGGTCCCATTGTCTACACTCTTATTCCAAAAATCACTTAAAGCTCCCCTTTAATTGAATTACCAGTTGTATTAAAACTCCATTGGTCCCCTCTTTAGAACTGACATTATATCCTCCATACAACACACTTCACTCACCATGCTGTTTTGGGCCCACTCAATGCAGTAGTGATAAATTGAACACATTTTATTGAAAAATTATATTTTTTTTATTTTTAGTTACTTGTCTAATTTTCATTTTATAGTTGTCCTTAGCTATTAGTTTATTTTGACAATTCAAGAAAAAATAATTTTTTTAATCTTTTTTACACTCAAATAAATGATTAATTACTTTTAAAAATGTAGAATTTTTCATTCACTTTCGTAATTAATAGGGGTAAAATGATAAACTTATTATGTCATTCATTGTTTTCTTAGGAAGTGTGTCAATTTAAAAGTGAATAAGTAATTAGGAACAGAAAAGTATCATATATATCAAAAATTTATATAGGTCAAAACTTTGAATATCCTTTGGAAATTTCTAAAATTGTCATTGTTCCACTCCACACATATAATTTCTTTTGGTAGAAAGTGATTTAAGTAAATTTTATCCAAGGGGACTAATCTTTTTCCAATTCATTCTTAGCTCATCAAATTTGCAATTTCTACAGTATATATATATATATTTTTTTTCTCTCTTGTTGAATATTAAGAATGAAAACCAAATACACGTAAATACAATGAACAATTATTGACATGCTATAAAGGCAAAACAACAATTGGAAGACAGAAATGAGGGGCCCAATGGAGAATTAACATTCTACCAAATTTTTGTGTATGGATCATATATTTATATTAATTAAACAAAGAAATAGCTGTACACATGAAAGGTACTCCAATTAACACACATCCTCATCATGCCCTGTGCGGTTTACTTTTAACGTATCTAAGTTCAGTCTTAATCACATTATCATATTTCATTTTGAGACCGTTGGTTTTACACAAGTAGCCAAAAATTGACATATGGTATCACACCTATCAAAAATACTCATATAATTGAGTACACTTGAAGGCTTCCAGTATTATTATTTTTTCAATAATTGTTATTATGGGTTCTTCAGAGATTTAAGCAAAGTCGGTATGAAGGAAAAAAGAAAAAAGAAACTGCTTAAATTAGGCTGTAAGTAACTTTCTTGCCTGCCAATCCAAGAAAATGCTAATGTATAATATAGTAACTGTTATTTAATTTAATTTAATACTAACATTTATAATTTTCAAGTTAATCTATATAATTAGATACCTAAATTTATATAAAATTAAATAAGTAAACACAGTTTGTTAATTTGATTAAGGGAAGGAAGTAACAAGGACCCTTCTGTCATCCACATGACTTGTTTGACTTAAACTAAAGGTACTATTTTGATTGTTCAAGAGGAAATACCAACCCTTTTGGCCTTGGACAATAAAAGAAAAAGAAAAAGCATTCCCCATAACTAAGCATTAATCCATAAATCATGATCATTAACTTATTCAAATCCAATATTTTAACCGGAATGCTTGGACACTTATTAAAGTTCTTAGCACTAAGCTCGTTGTACTCATAAATGCTCGAACCTAGAGATGAATTTAAACTTAACTCAACCTCCAAAAATTAGTTCATGAGGAGAGGATCATCAAGTCTATAACCGTCGGTCCATTTCTCAACCAATGTAAAACTTTTATCCACTCAAACACCCTCTTCACGCCCAAGCCCACTGAAGTATGGATCCGAAGCCCAAACAGAATGAATCTGACAAAGATAATATAACAATACTCAACCACAAAAGCTATAGCCATGAGGGAACCATCAATCCATTCTCTAACCGGTGTGAGACTTTTACCTACTCTAACCGAACTGGATCTGATCAGTAATCAAGAACACCCCCATAAGAAAGAATGAAAAAGTGAGTTAAGGTCCCTCTGAAAAAGCACCAAACCAAGATAATCATTTTTCTAATATGATACAGTTATATTTTTTCTACATGCCAGTTGTGTGTTGACAAGAGGTGGGAGGCCCCCCTTGACACCGACAATCATAATCAAATCCAGCCAACTTTTTGGCAAAAGAAAGCGAATTAAATAGTGTTATAAACAAAGACAAACAGTACAAAACACCCTGTAATCCTACAAATATAAATAAACGAATCATATACTAATATGCTTGTCACTGTTGTTTCTATACCCATTCTTCTATTCCAAAAAGTATAAGAAAAATTTATCATACAGAAATGAACAAGAGAAGAATATATATAGCTCTAACCAAAAGAAACTTAAAAGTAATAACACATGTTGAAAACAAAGCACAGACAATGTTGACCTCATTGCCGCGTTCTTTGTAATGTAGTGCCAATCATCTTAAGTTCGAATCTCTTTACAGTTGCAGCAACATCTCTCATTGTAGTGTCAACATTATAAGGGATACCGTCAACTGTGATTGCCGTGGTGTTGACCAGCTGCCGGCATGGTTCACGGTGCTCTGCAATGGTCCCGTGATAGTGGAAGTACTTGATACGCCCTTCTGTCTTGTGTGTTGTCTTGCCTACTGTATTCTGAGACATATGCACACCGTTGGCAATCACATTGCGAGGTTGTACTGCATATTTTCGATCCCTCCTAATACCCGTCTTCACGTCCTTGTACACTAGCTTCTCAAACCCCCATTTTCTGTAGCCAAATTAGCATTGAATCATCAGTTTAAGTGTTTGAACACATACATTACATAACTTCATCCAAAATATATAAAGCAAAGAAGATTGTTCGTCGAAAACAACTTGTAAAAACCCACACAAATCGTTTTCTTTTATCCAGTCTTCTAGTCTATCAAAATCAAGCATACCATATACGAACAGTGGACTCAATTATTCAAAGATACAATTTTTACTCACTAAAAGAACACGCAGTTACAACTAGGTAATGACAACTATGTATATTTAAAACCCAACTTTAAATATCTAAATCTTTTTCAGGACAGCTAATTTGGTCGAGGTTCCATTCCAAAAACCATGGAAAAAACATTTGATCCAGCTAATCAGGTCTCATTAAGGTAAATAGAATATTGACAAATAAGACAGCTAAGCTTCCACTAGACAAATACAAAATAAGGCATTAATCATATTTTAAGCCAAGATCACAAGACTAATCACCAAACTAAAGTAGCAATCAAGAATTCCTTTACTCGTGAACAGTCTAATAATCCATCAAAGCATCTCAATTATGTACCACTACAAGACATCAACAAATAAAGTTGTCAACAAAATATTACCAGAATATCTAACTATATGCTCTGTAACAGAGAAAGAACTACATTAATATGATTGGTATTGTTTAATATCGCCTTGATACTAAACAAATTTACTTATTTACTCCAAATTGGGATGGTTGATTTAGTTTAAGTACCAAAATTCTTTATTTCAATTTAAAATACTAACACGGGTCAATCGAAATTCAGCATCTTGAATGTTTGGTGAGAAACATGTCGACTAATAAATGCATAAGTAAATGCCAAATTGAACTAAACTAAGAAATTCACAAGCTGAATGGGTGTCTGGAAAATTTACCTGTAGGATTTACCGCGGTCCTCTTCGAGACAGAGCTTGTTAGACATTGGCATCTGTTCAATGGTGAATTGTGTATAATCTGATAAGGAATTCACTACAGATTTAATGGTGCTCTTCTTGGGTACATAAATGTACTCATCCACATCAAAGAAGAACATCCATTTAGCTTGAAACTTATATCTATGTAAGCAATCATTGACAATAAGGAACTGATTATGATAGTACCCATCAAATCTCTCTTGGTCCCTAATATCCTGTAATGTAACGTATCCTTTCTCCATCCATGGCTTAAGCACCTCCATAACCCCCTCATGTACACCTCCAGCATCGTGAATTACGAAATGGGACTTCTCTCCGAACAGCCTAACGTGAAATGCCAGCCACTCTCTTACTCTCTGTGGGCTCAAGTTCCCGTATAGAGATGACCCACAGTAGAAGAAATCATATTTTGGGGGAGATTCATATACGGAAGTAAAGTTGACGAAATCCTGTCCCGTTTCCGACAATGCCTCAAAAGTGTCGGTGGTGTTAAATTTAGTGTCGCCGCCGCCGTTGGTGGTGGCGTGAACGAGAAGTTTTCCGCCAGTTTCGCCATTGCCAACTGGTACAGGGAAAGTGCAATTTATGATAATCACAGTATAAACCCTGCCATAACCCCAGTCCGGGAGGATCTTGTGACCAACGACAGAGATGGGGTTTTTCTGTTTATCAGAAGAAACCCACTCACAACGGTAACTGGGTTTGCCATAGACGTGAAGAGGCTTTGAACCTAAACCCATTACAGCAAAAGTGTTATAACCTCCTCTATAAGCAGACATCAGAATAAAGTTATACGCAGCGGAGCCAAAAGGGTTGAAAGCTCTTTTAACGACGCCGTTTTGTAGCTGTCTGTCTTTCTCCAACGACGGCGGCTCCGGTGCCGGTGGTGGAGTAGTAGTACTACTCGTAGTAGCAGATGGGGTTGATGAATTAGTAGCGTTTAAGTGGGAAACAAAGTGAAGTGGGGCGGTGGGAGTAGAAATACAGCTGCCAAGATCTACAGGGGAGAAAGTGATTAAACGAGAAGGGATAAAGTGAAGAAGTGTAATAAGAGAACAGAGAAAAAGAAGAGCAGTAAGAAGAAGCTTAAGCTCGGCAGCACAATTCCAAACAACACCAACGAACATCCTCCGTTCTTTCTCCTTACTCATACTGAAAGATAAAAATTGAGCAGACGACAGAACACTAGAGAGAGAGATATAAGAAGAAGAAGAAAAAAGGAAAGAGAAAACAGGCTTTTAGTTATTCTAGAGTATATCTAGATGTCTCTTCTTTACAATGCTACTGCTTCTTTCCAGTATTCTCTCTCTATATCTCTCTCTTTCTCTCTCTATACTGAAATCTGCATTGTGAGAAGGTGATTTGTGTTCTTATAAATCAACAATGGTGATTTCTGCAATTTAATTATGAAAATGAAAGGATGGCTGCTATAATTTTGGGACTAAATAATAAGTATGCTGTAATAACGTGGAGACAGTGATTAATTAGGACTAATTGCCGACGGTGCTGGCCTAATTACCCGTAAAACTCGACTAAAGTAAAGATTAAAGAGTATGCCCTAGGTTCCTCTAAAACAATTATTCTCTCTTTATTTTAATCTTTTACTTTTTCCAAAGACTTTTCTAATTAGGAGCCGAGCTACTTATGGTAAAATTTTATTTTGGAAAAAACATTTTCTTTTATATATATATACTTAGTTATAAGTAAACATAAGCCTAATATATGTTATTTTATTTTTTATTTGATTTAATTTGTGGCACATATGAAATTAACAAAGTCAATCAAATTTTTAAATGCTTTAAGTTGTTAGTTATCGTGTTTTATAATATTGTTGACGTAATTTTTAAAAATATATATGTGAAAATCTTTGTGTCTCAATTTAGGTTGCACATGCAAAATTTTGATAATTAACCAAAATTCTAATATTTTTTTTAATATTTTTCTTAAGTTGTTAAATTTTAAGTAATTTAAATTATTGTATTATTTATTTTAATTTTTAATACTTTTAATGTAATTTTCAAGTTCAATTTTAAGTAATTTAAATTATTGTATTATTTATTATGATTAATAATACTTTTGCAATAATTTTGAAGTTAAATTTTAAGTATTTTGAATTATATTATTTATTATGATTTATAATATTTTAAAAGTAATTTTCAAGTTAAATTTTAAGTATTTTAAATTACTATATTAATTATTATTATCTATAATACTTTTAAAGTAATTTTCAATTTGTATATGATTATCTCCATATCAATTTATCCGACACGTGAAATTTTGAGACTCAATAAAACTTCTAATATGTTTTTTTTTAAAATAAAATTGAGTTGTTAATTATTGTGATTTATTGATATAAATATAATTATTAAATAATATTATTTCTATTGTCTCAATTTATGTAGAACATGTGAAATTTGAAAGTCAAATAAATTTTAATATGTTTTTTTCAATATTGTATATTGTTAATCATTGAGACTAATAATACATATTATATCATTATTTTCACTATCCAATTTATACGACAGAAACAAAATTTTAAAAGTTAATTTTTACTCTTCTTAAATATCATATAAAATAGTAATATAGAGTAATAACAAGGGAGGAAGATGATAGAATTTGCGAAAAAGAAAAAAAAACAGCTTTGGCAAAGTTTGTAGGAAAAAGAACAAAGATATAGGGAAAATTGTATATAATAACAAATTAATAAATTAAATTAATTGCTATAAATATGTTTTGATTTAATTGTGTCCCGTAGCAAATTGTTTGTCAGTCACCTCTCTCCCTCAAACTCTCGCTCGCCACTCTTCTCTCTCGCTCCATCTCTCGCTCGCTTCTTCTTACTTTTATATAAACATAAGTGTATAAATTTGTTTCTATTTGTATAAAGCGAGAGGAAATTGTATAAATACATATATTTTTGTTTTCCTCTCTCCCCTCTCCCAAATTTCGCTCGGCACTCTCCCTAATCTCGGTCGTCACCCTCGCCTCTCTCGTTTATACAAACAGAACCGAAATGTATAAATTGCGTTTTTGTTTGTATAAAGCGAAAGAAGATTGTATATACATATGCAAATACATATATTTTCGTCATATACATTTATAATTATACAATAAAAACACTCCCCTGCCCAGTTTCTTTTATCTTTCTCTCTTTCTCGTTTTATACAAATTCAAATTGTATATAATTTCTTTTTTTTCTTGTTTTATACAATTCGATTCAATTGTATATTCCCTGCCCAAGTCTCTTTTGTCTTTCTCTCTTTCTCATTTTATACAAATTCAAATTGTATATAATCGTTCTATACACTTATAATTATACAATTCGTTTTATACACTTCGTTTTATACAATTCTCTGCTCAGTCTCTTTCTCTTTCTCGTTTTATACAATTTGCTTCAATTGTATATGTATAGCGAATTATACATTTATATGTTTGCTATGAAGTGCAATTATGCAAACTTTGTTATAACATACAAATATGAATTTTATGTTTGTTATATGTGAAAGTTGCCCAAATATACGTGTCAAATGAATATGAGCCCGTTTGGATGGGCTTAAAAAAAGTAACTTTTAAAAAATACTTTTAAAAGTGCGGAAACTTATTTTTAAAATAAGTAGTTATGTGTTTGGATAAAAGTGCTTCAGTTGAAAAAAAAGTTGTTGATGTATTTGGCAAATAAGTGCTGGTAAACATTTTTTTATCAAAATGTCTAAAATATCCTTAAAATTGTTAACATGATACAAAATTAATTAATTTAAGATTTTTAAACTTAAAAAAATTAAAACAAAATTATTTATATTTTACATCCATAAGTAATAATATTTCTTGTTATTTACATATTTCTTTATCATCATAATTTTTTTTATAATAATAATAATAACAATAATAATAATAATAATAAATAAAAAATAATAATAAAAATAAAAATAATTACAATGATAATAATAACAACAACAACAACAACAACAACAATCATAATAATAATAATAATAATAATAATAATAATAATAATAATAATAATAATAATAAAAGTAATAATAATAATAAATAAATAAATAATAATAATAATAATAATAAATATAATAATAATAATAAATAATAATAATATTAATAAAAATAATAATAATAATAATAATAATAAATAATAATAATAATAATAATAATAATAAAATAATAATAATAATAATAATAATAATAAAAAAAGAATTAAGGGCAAAAATGTAATATATTTGGTTAACATAAAATGACTTTTAAGTTGGAAAAAAAAGAAGCACCCTTCACCTAGATTTTAGCTTTTAGCTTAAAATAAGTCATTTTTGACTTAAAATAAGTCATTTTGATAATTGTCAAACACTCTAATAAGTCAAAAATTGACTTTTAAATTAGTTTAACCAACTTTTAAGCCCATCCAAATAGGCTCTATGTCTACAAGATTGAACAAAATAATATAGATAATGAAAGTTAAATTCCAAAAATACCTTGACCCTAAGCTCCTCTAGGAATCCTTCTTATTATACAGAGAGTAATATAACTAAAATTGATTCTTTTATGTATATTATTATATATAATAAATGTTAAAAAAAAAGGGCAACTTTTACATATAACAAACATAAAATTTATATTTGTATGTTATAGCAAAGTTTGCATAATTGTGCTCAATAGCAAACATATTTATGTATATTTCGCTATACATATACAATTGAAGCGAATTGTATAAAACGAAGTGTATAAAAAGAGAAAGAGAAATATATTTGGGCAGAGAATTTATAAAACGAAGTGTATAAAACGAATTGTATAATTATAAGTGTATAGAACGATTATATACAATTTGAATTTGTATAAAATGAGAAAGAGAGAAAGGCAAAATAGACTTGGGTAGGAAATATACAATTGAATCGAATTATATAAAACGAGAAAGAGAGAAATTATATACAATTTGAATTTGTATAAAACGAGAAAGAGAGAAAGGCAAAAGAAACTGGGCAGAGAGTATTTTTATTGTATAATTATAAGTGTATAGGACGAAGATATATGTATTTGCAAGTGTATATACAATTTTCTTTTGTTTTATACAAACAAAAACACAATTTATACATTTTGGTTCTGTTTGTATAAGCGATAGAGGCGAGGGTGGCGAGCGAGATCTGGGAGAGTGGAGAGCAAGATCTGGGAGAGGGGAGAGAGGGAAACGAAAATCAATGTTTACATAAAAAAATTCTCATTTTATACAAATAGAAACAAATTTTATACACTTGTGCTTGTATAAAAGTGAGAGGAAGCGAGCGAGAGATGGAGCGAGAGAGGAGAGTGGCGAGCGAGAGTTTGAGGGAGAGAGGTGACAGATACACAATTTGCTACGGAGCAAAATTAAATCAAAAAGTGATTATAACATTTAATTTGATTTATTAATTTACCATTTATATACAATTTTCTCAAAAAAAAATTACTTTACCCTATGAATTTCAAATCAAACCACTCTTAAGTGAAAAACATTATAACACTAGAATAAATTCATTCAACTTTTACTTTTAAAAAATAGGTAAATAAAATTAGTTGTTTTTTATAGGAAAATTAGTTTTTTTTTTAATTTAATAAATAGTCATTTAAATCAGAATGTGATATATAGATCTTTTTTTTTAATAATGTGACATTTGATTTTTCAAGTCAGTTAATAAAAAACATTTAACTCAACAAATATTAACTAAAATTGTCGAAGGCCTAATTTTACCATTCACTCCTTTGTAGATACACTCATATTATCCCTGTAATATAATAATCTCTTGTTTCTGATATTGTTTATTTATTTTATCACACGCTTTTGTTCCACGGTAATTGTACCTTTTGTGGGTAACTTATCTTATTAGTTTTTGTTTCTATTAGAAAAAAATTAAAATAATATATATTCATTTTAATATTATTTAATTTCTTAGTACTTAGTACTTAGCATATTTAATTTATTTACAACCAATATATCTATTAGAGTATTAGTTATTATACATCTTATTTAATGTCATTTTCATATATAGTAAATTATGAAATTAATAATACAATATATTATTTGTGTTAATACACTATTCGTACAATCATGCTTATTAGTTACTATTATATATATAGTACATTATGACATTAATATCATATAACACCATTATTATTTAAACTCAATTCATTTAATATTATAATAAATAAATAAATTATTTTTATGCCTTCTATCAAACGATTTGATAAAATATATTTTACTTTAATCGAAATAATAAAAGAGAGATAATTTTGTTGGAAAAAGAGAGGAAAGAAAGTAGTCTTCAGCTACTACTCCCTCCGTCCACAATTGTTTGGCACGTATACTAAAAATAGACGTTCAAAATTAATTGTAAATTTAAATAATCAAGAATCAATTAGTCACTTTTTTTTCAAATTTGCCCTTAATGATAGTGTAGTTCAATTGAAAAGTTATGTAGACTTTTGATATTCTTGATATAGTAGGTTCATATTAGCCAAATTACACCTTATATTAAATTTTCCTTAATGAATGTGCATGACGTTAACATGACAAACAATTGCGGACGGAGGGAGTAGCAGTTGAAGGAATCAAAAGCAAAAGGAAAAGTAATAGGTGGAAAAAGGTTTTTAAAGTCTTCAATGAGAGGCAACCTTGGAATTATTAGGTTGTATTTAATAATAATGGAATTGTTTAATTTAAGAATAATTTTATCTTTAAATATTTTAATTGTCCTATTATAATATATTATTCTTTTTTGTTTTATATTATATCACCCATAAAAATATTCTCGCATAATTTAATGGGTGTTATATTTATTATATTAATTTATTTAATAACACTAACCAAATAAAGTTATACATGAATTAATTTCTTTTGGCCCGTCCAACTAATTGTTTCAATTATTATGATGCTATTATTATTTCAAGTCATTCCAACCAAAACATTGTATTTTTGTGTCAGGATTATGTTTTGCTAATATTTTCTGACCAAAAAATCTGAAGAGTAAGAATTTTACAATTATAGGTTTTATTATTATTGTAAATAAGGCATAATAAATTTAAATGGAGTATGTATTAAATGCTACTCCCTCCATTTAAAAAAGAACCACCTTTCCTTTTTAGTATGTTTAAAAAAGAATGAATTTTTTTTTTATAATAACTTTCCACGTGACATGTTTAAGGCCACAAGATCAAAGGACAATATTGTATATTTAACCTAACTTTAATTTAGGATCACTAGATTTAAAAATGTTCTTTATACTCTTAAACTCCGTGTCAAATCAAACTATGTCATCTTTGTGAAACGAAAGTAGTATTGTTTCTAATGTATCTACGATTCCTTCTTTTTTCCAATTCTTTTTATATGGAAAACAATGGTTGAATATACACATATAATTTTTGTTATAAATGTGTCAGTATTATTACATCATCCATTCTAAATATCAGTAAAGTCATTCAATTTTTTCTTAATTATTACAAAAAAATAAACCATTTTTCATGATAGATTTCAATAGAAAACTAAAAAATAAGGACAACAAGTAATTGAATTCAATTATTTCTCATACAAATATTAGGAAGAAATAAAAGTGACATTACATATAAAGACTTAGGCTTAGTTGAATTGCATATTAGTTTCAACTTTTTGTGATATAACTTATGTAAAATCGATTAATTTTAGAATAATTTGATCTAAAATCATGTGAAAGAAACAAATAATTTGGTATAGAATGTCTCAACTTATCTTCATGCATGTTAGCATATGGCTCACCATAAATCAAGTGAGTTGTTGTTGATCGAACGAAATGTTAATATTAATGAGTTTTGCGTAATATTAGAGCAAATCAAATAATTAAATAGAAAATTATAAAGGCTTGAAATTGAATAATTGATGTGAAATTTCACGTGCCTATAATAGTTAATTATCCCTTGTTTCCTGGTGTAATAAAGAAATGAAGTATTTCTATTTTTGGTTGAAAATAGTTACATATTTGTACCTCACTTTGAGTGGAAGAAAAGCTTTTACTTTTCCCACTTTCCAACTTCAGCACCTAATAATATATTATGAGTGATTCCTCTTTTAACTTTTTATTAAATTATATCATCCATAATAAGTGTGGAAATTAAAATATACATATACATATATATTACGAATTTTAGCAGTTTATTGTTTTTTTTAATATTTTAGTATTAATTATGATTGGGATTATAGTACTGATTATGTGTAAATCTATTAAGGTAAAAATATATGATATATTTTACAAAATATTTTAATTTATTTTTTTACGTAATTTGTCGATCAAATCAATAATTCTCTTTTCAAAATAAATAAAGAAAATTGGCAAAACATTTCAGCTGTAAATAAAAATGTCGCTCGCATTCGATAATTAAATTTTGTTCTCGCCGGATAATCATGTTAGGTGAATTGTTTCATGTATTTGGTTTGGTTTTATAGTCTCAATACAGGAATAAGAAGAGTCCGGAGTCTAAAGGGTGAAAAATGTTAATAAAAATTCTAAAACGGTATATGATTTTTTTTTAATTAATACGGTAAAATCGCTGACGAAGTAGCGATTTTGTCCGCCGAAGACAAAATCGCTGCTATAGCGGCGATTTGCAAATTTTTTTTTTTTTTAAAAAAAAAAAGATTTTTAAACAAATCGCTGCCAAGGCAGCGATTTCCTAAAACAATTTTTTATTTTTTTATTTTTTAATAAATCGCTGCCTTAACATAATTTTTTTTATATTATTTATTTGCTATTTTTTTTTAAATAAATTAAAATGAAATCGCTGCCAAAGCAGCGATTTTGATACACTTTAAAAAAAAATAAAAATGAAATCGCTGGTACAAATTTCTTTTTTATATTTTTTATATGTATGTTCATTTTGATACAAATGGAATGATCATTCTATTTATATCTTTTTATAAATAGAAGGATATATATCTAAAGATATAAATGCCTAAAGAAGAAAATTTTTTTGATACAATTTTTTTTTAAAAAAACTTTAAATAATTTTTTTGATAAAATGAACATACATATAAAAAATAAAAAATAAAAAATAAAAAAATAAAAATTTGTATCAAAATCGCTGCATTGGCAGCGATTTCATTTTTTTTTTTTAAATATAAAAATTTGTATCAAAATCGCTGCTTTGGCAGCGATTTCATTTTTTTAAAAAAAATAATAAAAATTTGTATCAAAATCGCTGCTTTGACAGCGATTTTATTTTATTTTTTTAAAAAAAAATAGCAAATAAATAATAATAAATTTTTTTTACGTTAAATCGTTTCCTTGACAGCGATTTATTAAAAAAATAATAAAAAAATAAAATTATTTTAGAAAAGGCAGCGATTTGTTTTAGTTTTTCCTTTTTTAAAAAAGAAAAGCAAATTTTGCAAATCGCTGCTATAGCAACAATTTTTTGTTTTTTTCGGTGGACAAAATCGCTACTTCGTTAGCGATTTTGCCGTTTTGATTAAAAAAATAATTCATATACCATTTTAAAATTTTTATTAACATTTTTCACCCTTTAGGCTTCGGACTCGGAATAAGAATACCACTAAGGCTTTATTTGGTATGCATACATAAGAGGAAGTTTTAAGAAAATTGGTTAAGATGGATCAACAACAAAGTGACATAAATAATGAAAATTCCTATAATCCAAAACAGGGAAACGGGTACAAATCCAAATGAACGATCACGCGATTGAACATTCAGTGCGAATAAGTTATAAATGACTTGAGATCGCTATAAGAACGCTCTAAACAATAAAAAGGAGGCATTAAGATAAAAATGACCTGAAGAATCATTACACTTATATTGTTTGTTATTTTGATAATATTATCCGAAAAATAAATCCAAACTTAATTTTGGGAGGAATCCATATTTTTGCCATGGGAATCTTAAGTTTAGTTAAACTCTATATTAATATTTACAATTTTATTTAATATGAACTAATGACTTGGGAAGAACACACACAATAACCTATATTTTAGGAAGGTATAACCCATTGGTGGCCTCGTAAAGTTGACACGATCTTTCGCTTAGATATCTTAACTAAGCAATGTTCATTTTGGACACATGATGTAGAGTCCGGTATGTCATTTTGTTTTTTTTGCTTACATGACATAATGAGTGTGATACACTCATTAACCAGCTCGTGAAATAACTTTTTAGTTAATTTTTAATTATTTTTTCTTCTTTCTCTTCCCATTTTTAGCCACCATTTTATCCAAGTTAGATTTCAACCATTATAGATGAAGGTTTTGACAAAAATGACGAAAAATGTTTTTAAAATCTAAAAATAAATCCACGTCATTCGTGAGTGTAACACACGCCTTATATATTTTTGTTGATATTAAAAAAAGTATCAAAATAACATAGTCGGACTCTACATCAGGTGTCTAAAATAAACATTGTCTATCTAAGTGAAATATCGTGCCAACTTTAGGGGGACACCGATGGATTAACCCTTTAGGAAATAGTGAATACATAAATTGAAAATCTTCAGTCTAACAATGATCCATTAATGTTTGGGCTCAGTGGCCATATTGTTCGGGCCCATGAAACCGGACAGCCCAATATATTCTGATTTTCCAACATTGAGTCCAAAATTTTCCTCTTCCCTCTAGGCGTATAACTGCAAAAAATTTCCTCCCTCGAACGTCCCAAATTGTCAATCCAACCTAGCCGCAATGAAGAAGAAGCAGAAGTCCACCACCATCTCCGCCGAAGATTCGGCGGCCGCCGTCGCCACAACCACCACCACCACCATAGATTTGAAAGCCCTAATCCGAGATAACAGGCTCTTCTTTGACAAGCTGATTGACCTAATTCCTCCTAGATTCTACCTCCCTAAAGATGAACCCGATACCTGGTATCGAGGCCTTCCCAAAGCCGCCAAAGCATCATTGAAGAAACAATCCAGGGAGAACCTTAAACTCGCCCGGCGCAACCGGCTTGACCCTGAGAAGAAAGAGCAGTCCTCTACTGTCGGCCTCCTCGAACAATCCCTTCAGAAAAAGCAAAAAACTGATGAGGAAGATGATTCCGGCGAGGAGGATCATGTTGAACCTACGCCTATTAATTTGGAGGAAAACGATAACCCTAACAACGATAACTCCTCTGGTACTTACGAAGAGTTGAGGCGTAGGCTACACAGAAAAATCGAAATGCTCCGCGGTAACCGGGGTGATGGCGAGAGTTCGGAGAGAAACAAATTTAATCAGCGCAAGAGGAGTGAAAAGGATGTATCTTTAGATAAATCGGAGGGTAAGAAGAGAAAGAGGGGTGAAGACGACAATGGAGAAGATACTTCAATGGAAAAGGACATAGAATTTGGGAAAGTTAAATTAGGAGACGACTATGACAAGAAAAAGAAGAAGAAGAAAGTATCCAAACCTAAAGAGTTGGAAAGACTGAAGAGGCTGGAAGAGGTGAAGAGGGAGAACAAGACGCTGGCGGATAAGGAAGCATGGAAGGCAGCAGCAAACAAGGCAATGGGATTGAAGGTGTTTGATAACCCTAAGTTGTTGAAGGAGAGTTTGAAGAAGGATAAGAGAAAGAAAGAGAAGAGTTCTGAGAAGTGGAAGGAAAGAATTCAGACTACGGAGAAGATGAAGAATGAGCGACAGCAGAAGAGAAAGGATAACATTGCTGGCAAAGCCAAGGAGAAGAAGATGAGGAAGATTGCCAAAAGGGAAAAGAAGCTCATGAGGCCGGGCTTTGAGGGGCGAAAGGAAGGCTACGTTACTAAGGATAAAAGCTAAACTGGTCATGAACTCTTTCTTATGGCTTCTTATTTTGAATTTAGCTGCTCTCTCATTTGGAGAGAGTTTTGTGTTTGGTCTGAAATCTTTTGCTAATTCTGTGCTAGTCAAGTTTAAGCTTTTTCTATTCAGTAGTAATATGTTGGCTCGTTAGCCTATCCCAACTGGTTTAGGATTGAGCATTGTTGATTCATAGTAACATGTTAGTTCATGATTTGTTTTCATGAAGTTAGCACTATAATATATGCTTGTCACCCAAATATCACTAGTTTGATTGGAACATATTGTATGCAAACATTTCTCAAACAGCTGTGGAAATGGAACAAATATGAGATTGACTGTGGATCTTTTTGCTCTAGATCATATTTGGTATTGTCCGTATCTCTTTTATGAACAAATGTTTTACATGTTAAATCGACACATGTTCCTGATATTTCAAAACTTAGCTACACCCTTGGGAGATATGCCAACTTATGCCCAAGTGTCCGTGACCTGATGTCAATAGTAGATTTAAGAATCCTTTGCAAAGCTAAGCTTCTGCTTATAGTAAGATTATCATTACTTTGTTGCACTCGTGACTATTAGATGATAGTATCTTCAATGCTCAAATGCTACCTCTGTACTTGTAGTTAATAACTACAGAGTAATTAAAATCGGGAAGTGCAAAAAATTGGAATTGTCTGATACTCAAATGACACTATCTCTATTATTGATGTCTTAGACTCAATCTAGTCACAGAGAAGTGAAATTGGGAGTACATTTGTATATAAGGTTTCAATACAACCCATGTATCGCTTTGTGATATAATACAAAGTTACCAAGTTAAAAAAAATACAATTGGAATAGTCTGGTGGAGCTTTAAGCGCAACGTGCACATAGAGATTAGCAAATAAAAGTACCATTTAAAAAATAAAAATAAATTAGAAAATAGAATTGTAATGCCAAAACTGATGGTATAAATGCAAATAATAAATATTTGTTCAATATAGAAAAATTATGACTAAGGTACATATATCAAATATGTTGTTGAAGATGTGAAGGTGCACACACCTTAGCAACTTGATCCCTACACTGAAGTGTCAGTTAAGCAAGGCGAAGTTAACAACCTGGGCTCAATGAGATTCTTAACTTGCATGTGCTAAGTGTAACGTGTTTCCAAGGACACACCACAGTCATTGACACATTATAATTGAAATTTCAGTATGCAGTCAAGCTAACAACCTGGGCTCACTGAGCTTTGGAGCTTACACGTGGTAAGCGTACTGTGTTTCCTTGGCCATACACAAGTCATTGACACATTGTAGTTGAAATTCCAGTAAGCAGCCTTCAATATTTAGTTAAAAAAACAGGGATTTCATTGTAATGTAGCGAAGTTGTAGACGGATGCTGTTAACTGATGATGAATCAAACATGTTAAGATAAATCCAGAGATACAATACTATTGGATCAAAAATAGATGATTTGTTTATTAGATATGTTCTTTAGTATTGTTGTGAAAGAAGAGCTCAAGCACTTAAGGGCTAAGGGTGTGTCCTGATTGTCAGTTTAGATGGGATGAAAAAGGAGAACAAAGTCCAAATTCCAACATAGACAATTTTTTTTAGGTATTTTCTTCTTATTTGTCTAAGCTTTGAGGCAAGTCACCCAAATACTTGTTTTGGTGAGAGGTAGCAGGTGCCCAGAAATATAGTCGAACAATGCACAAGCTGGGCCGAGCATCGTCTTTATGAAGGTAAAGAGAGCCTAAACCTTTTGATTGAATGTAATACTACCTTTTATGCTTGTTCTGTTATTTCGGTTCATGCTTAGAGATCAAACACAAATTCTCAACCTCACATTCTTCATTGTTTATCCACTTTCCTATCTCCAATCTCTTTTCAATACTCAAATTTCGAGTTTCATACAGAAAATTCTCAGTATGCTGCTGTATCAAATCTACCACAAACTTCTGGGATATAGCTAGCGAACTACTGCAATATTGCAGTTAGTGCAGCAGCATAACTGCAAGTAGTAATAAGGTGCAGAAACCGTCAAGCTATAGTAGGGTTTTAATTGCAAAGGGCAATTAAAAAGCTAGCTATATTTTCTTAGCTCTTTTTATGCAAGTATTCAGTTTAGTTGCCGTCTACTAAATGAAGCTTATGAACTGGTTGTTCATCCTTTGTGTAGGTATATGGTGTTCCAAGTGCTTAAAATTTTGAGTTATGAAAGATCTCTAGTTTGTCAATTGTACTTGGAATTTGTTTTGTTTGCTCAGCAGGTTCAGTTGGATCCAATTGGTCAGCCAAGAACTGAGACCTTTTATGCTTTCTGTGCTTTGTGCTTTAATAAGATGTTTTCTAACGCATAAAGGTGATATATGTATTGAAGATTAAGCAGAAATAAATTAGATGAGGGGCATTCAGTACTGTGAGTGAGTTCCTTCAGCCACATCCATGGTTGAGGTCTGTTTCCCTTTTTTGCACCTTCTCTTTCACATTCGCTAATATTGCCTAAACTGCAATATTCATTGAGTTTGATTGTAGGACATTACTGCTCATATCTCTAGCCTGAGGAGTTATGTTCCATCTTCTTTTTTGATGGAAATCAATTAGTCATCTGATGAGCTTCATTTTGTTTTATGCTTTAACTTTCTACATTGTTATGAACACTTCTTTACAGCTTTGCAGGATCTTGTGGCTTTCATAGCACCACTCCAGCCTCTTTATGTTTTCAATCTTCTGTTATCATTGTGGTCTCTTGTGCTTGTATGCGCGAAGTTAGTTCTTGCTTTCACTGGGAATTTCTAGTATTTCCTATCTCCGCAGCCCAGAATCAGTCCAAGTTCTTCTTGTCTTGCATCTGTTTACCTATTTTCCTGCTAGGCATACATATTTGTTTGCATATCAATGATAGCAGAGAAACACTATTGACAAACGCAAAATTTTTTGAAGTGAAATTCATGTCAAAAAATTATGTCAACTTCCAAACTTTTTTTCTTCAACTTTGAATATTTGTTACGTAACCTCAACTAAATTAAGTGTTGTTTGCCTGCACAAGAGAGCCTTTACTTTAAGATTTTATTTCCAATCCACTTTCAAATGGTGCAAAGAAAAGCAATGAACTGCTGAGCTATACATCCCATGTGCACATGTGTGGGGAATATGCTTTGCTTTTACCATCTGATCCACCAAAGTGACTTTTAAAAGCTGAGAAGCACATGTGATGTAGAAGAAGATGCTTAACTTATCAAATTGAACAGAATCCAGAAAAGTGCATCCATAAAATATCTTGATAGCCACTAAAATCCATAATAGAATTACAATCCCCATAATAAGAAGAAAAAAAAAGGCCAAGGCCAAAGAAAAAACACTCAAAATTCCACACTAAACATATGATACAAACTGCAAGGCACTTTGTGCTTGCCTCTCTGTCAAGTTAACATATCAAAGATGGGTCAACAAACATAACCAAACTAATGCCCCTTTACTTTTGTGTTAAGGTGCTGCACGTGGCTTCATTTTAGTTGAATGATGCAGGGAATAAATCATCCACTATTTATTCCCTGCAGCAACAGGAATGAAGGGCCTATAATTGGGGGAAACAAAGGCTCCTCCTCTGTGTACTTGATGATCTTATCCTTGAAAGATAAGTCACTGTTCAAAAGCACGCAAGTGCAAGTAAATAGTGGTGCAGTGATGGCTTTTGCTGCTGATGGTGGTGGTGGTCAGTGCCCACAAAAATTAAATCAAATGGCACATGCAATTGGCATTCCCCTGCCCACCCTGCACATGCTTCCTGTCCCCCCATATCTATACCATCCTTACTTTATTCCTTTCTACTTTCTATACATTTAACCAACTCAATATCTTACATCATCAAATAAAATCACTTAAAACATCTAAATTCATCACCCCAAAAAAAAAGAAGGTAGAATATTGTTAGACAATCAACTAGGTTTCCTCAACAACTTTTGTTTGCTAACTTAAAACTATGGCTTAGTAGAGTAGTTGATAAAAGGTAAATTATAGGGCAGGCGGTGCAGGTTGAGTTGCCAATGCCACACACTGGAGATGTCGTGGGCAGGCGATCAGGTGGTCGTTGGTGAGGCCGGCTGCCTGCATGAACGAGTGTATAACTGTGGGGCCGACATAGCGGAACCCTCTTTTCACCATGTCTTTACTTATGGTTTCTGATTTTGAAGTCTTCACTGGGATTTTGTTGCATGCCTTGTATTGTGTTGCAATGGGCTTGTTGTTCACAAATCCCCACAGATACTTGTCGAACGAACCAAATGTCTTCTTTATCTGTAATATATTCAAGAAAATAATCATACACTTGGATGATCCCACTTTCCAAATTTTTATTTAAGAATCATAGGAATGTAACGATATATATGTTTACTATTTCTTAAGCCTAAACATTTATTTAATTAGACTAATCTTACTTTATGGTTGTACTTGTCAAGGCCAGTTATGCAATACTTATTCCATATGGCCCATGTGATTGTGTTACTTAACAGTTGTTAGGTCCATGCATGATTAGAAGATTAATTAATTCAAAACTTGCTTTACCATCTATGCTTCCAATTAAGGTATCATAATGTCATTCTTAACAGAAATGTTGGGAATTATTGAAAGACATTGAAAAAGAAAGGACAGTTGAAAAGTTAAATCAGTTCTTAAAATCCTTTACAGAGCTCATATTATATTATTATTACCTCTAAAATTCTGGTAGAGTTGTCGACAGCTCCTCGGATTTGGCTAAGCTCTATACCATATTCGACACCTGTTGAAGTTATCTTCTTTTCATTGTATTTTGAAACAATTTCTGGATCAAATCCTGAAAAGGCATCCCTGGAGGAAAGTAGAATGCATAATACAGGTTAGGGCCTGAAAATGTTAATCAAGAATCAGTTAAAAAAAGGAGCAAAACCTACCTGAATTCTTGCCTTTTCTTTAAAACTGAAGTCCAGTCTGATCCAACTTGTGCACCAGTTAATACCAGCAATTCAAAAAGCAGACTGAGTAGGTAAAACAAGGAAATTAGTCCAAGAACGAACCTGATATATATGCACAAAGCAGAAAAACAGGGGAAAAAAGATTCTTACTTATCATCATGGACTGGAACTCCCCATTCTTCATCATGGTATGTAATATAGAGTGGGTCTGAAAACACAACAAAACACCAACAACTTTAGTCCTATTTATTGAAAAGCCGTCATTTGTGTGTCTTGTGTTAGAATATAGTATTTAATTGCCGTTTAAGTGTAGAATTGAGATGCTTGTTACCTGAATTAGGTGTGATAAAGCTGCATCTTTTGTCCTCTCTAGGATTGGGGATAACTGCTGAGGCGAAGGAAGGGTCAAGAGAAGATACTTTTCCTTCATACTTGGCTGATTTTGTTCTTCCATAATGCGCAATTTTCATTTTCCTCTGCACTTGCGCAATTGCAACTTGTTCCCTTCTTGCTGCTGCTATGCTTCCCGGAGCCTCGACTATCGAGGAAGAAGAATATTTCAACGAAGAATTCTCCACAGAAGAGGGTGAGGCTAAGCCCCCACTGCTTTTCTTAGGCTTCTTTAACAAAATTGGGGCTTTATTAGCAGTCCCTTTGGGAGTCACAATTTTCTCAGCACTTGAACTCAAGCCATTAGGATCAATGTTATTCCCTCTCTTGATAGCTGGTAGTCTTGGCGACTTCATTTTAGGCGAAACCGGTGGAGTTGTTGATGAACTCGTCTTGACTTTGGTACTTCCATTTGCAGTAACAGGTGCAGCAGTGTGTGTTGTCTTTTTAAGCGAGTTCCGGCGTTCGTAAAGAGGAACTATATTGCTATGTGGTTGAAGAACAGGGCGGCCATTAATTTGTGAGAGAGTTTGTGCGCTGCTCTGCAGTTTAGTTTTGGAATTACACATCTTTAATTGTTTTTGGGAGAGGTTTTTTTTTTTCTTTTGTATTGAGTAGGTGATGATCAAAGCTTAGGATTAAGAAATGAGAGAATTTGGGAAAGAATGTGAGAGGGTTTTATAGAGAAAAAATAAAGCAATGGGGTGGGGTGGGGTGGGGTAGGTACAGGGGTATAAAGGGGAAATTGAAAATTTGTAACATGGAGAGGTTGGAGGCTGCCATACATTAGACTTCATTTCTTGTGAGGTTGGCACTTTCTGCTGTTTAAAGTGACCACGAGGATGACTCTGACTCAATTCTTACTCTGCATTTTTAGGACTATACTGAATGTTTGGATGAGAAGATAAGATAATCGCCTACTTTAGACATTTCGTCTAATAATATCATGTTGTTAGGGTCAGTTTTGCAGTTTAACCCGTAGTCAAAAGTCGAGGGGTAAATTTGAACTTTTTTCCTCGAAAAAAGTAAGTAGAAACGATAAGGATATGAATGAACTAAAGTGGTGCCAGCAAGTCAGGGACCTTTCTTTTTCCTAGGCAGCCCAGCCAAGTTCGAACAGCCAAGTTCGAAAAATTCCTAGCGAGCTGGAGTGGGCGTGAAGTTTTAGGGTCCAGAAAATGACCAATCATTGCTCTTGCCTTTAGAGCTGGCTTGTATTTTCCTTTTCTTTCTTCCCTTTAATTTATACAATTGTTATTTTACTGTTGTTTTAGAAATGATACATTACAACGTAAACGAAGAGATATGATCGGTGAGAATTCATATTATCTTATTTGAGATTGTTATTGTTCCATACCAATTTTAGTTAGTAAATATTAGCTTAGTTGTTGGCTTTATTTAACCTTATTATAACTCTCCAAAAGGGGTTTGTTTAACCACACTTTTGTCAAAGTTGACATTTTAATTGAAGATATAACCACTCCTACTATTTGTAGTAAATATTTCATCTAAATAATACACCTTTTTAGGAGATCACCTGAGGACAAGGATATCTCATGTAGAGCCTCTAAAAAAACCTGTCGTTATTAGTTTTAATGAAGAAAAAAATATTAAAAAGTTAAAAAGCATGGATTAAAGAATAATATTAGTTAGAGATTGGGCAGTTAGAGAAGAATATAATTTTGGATTTATAATTTATAATAGAAATCGTTAAAACGCGTGGTGCCAACGAAGAGAAAGATTAAGGGAACAGGGTGTCATTTCCCCTTAACAAGTAACAGAGCCAGCTTTAAAGTATTCAACATGAAGATGATTATGTAATTTCCTTATGGTTTAAAGATTCTCTTTTTTTTTTCTTTCAATATAAGAATCTTATTCTCCTTGTCCGTAGTCTACGCACGCAAGCATAATCATTCTTTTATAATGATATGGTGTTGTTGGTGTCCAAATTAGTTTGTTGGAGTCTCGATTATTTCATCATATATGTGTTATACCTCTTGTTGACCGTCAATATGATTATCGTTTAATTTTGTCCACCGAAACTTAGATGGATGAGAACTCGTTCTATTTGAAAATTATAGTGTAAAATAACTTGTTTACGTAATAATTATGGTTAGGGTTGTTAATTGATAGGCTAATCACAAAATTGATATATTGGCTTATAGATATTGGATTGCTGGATTAATGATCGGTGAACAAATTAAATTTATATAGTCAATGATTTATTAGTGCGGGGAAGGATTGCTCAATTTCCTTTGTTGTGTAAACTGTTGATTTATTAAGGATTATTCTAGTTCTTTTTACCATAAGTATATTTGTTGAGTGAATACTTACAAATATACTTATGTTACATGCATGCACTTTCAAAATTTAGACTTATATTCTTTTATTTTCTAAATAATAGTCAATAGATATCGTTTTTTTTTACATGAACATGTAAATGTGTTTTAATGTGTGACAAATATATCTATACATACAAAAAATTACAAGTCATGAGATAATTACACCATATATTTCTCAGTCACCAATTTTTTTTGTCCATCTCATTAAGAGTTATCCATTTTTTGGTGCCTTGTTCCTATCACTACTGCCTTTCCATTTCTCTATGGATTCTTTTTCCCTTAAATTGCAAGCAAATCTAATACCGGTAACTTAGACAAATAATTTTTATAATGATGGAACTAATTATTTTTTTTAATGTGAGTAAAGAAGTTTTAAAATAGAAATAACAAGGACCGAAGCCTAAGAAAACAAAACCAAATTTAATTAATGTTGGCTCTAATAGACTCCTTTAAGCTACTGAGATTAGACAACTCATTAAGCATGTTTGAATAGGTTAGAATTAGAGGTAGAAGTAATTAATTAGCGTTTTAATTAGTATTTAATTTATCTCCCCAATGAAATAAAGGCAGCTAGTTAATGTCAATCACCTAAAACACTGATTAGTGGATGGTAATCACATTAGATTTCAAGCAAAAAAAACGAAACAAGCCATGTGCAAGTCCCACATATATAATTGCATCAAATCAATAATGATGATCAAGGCAACTATAGTTCAAAGACATTAACACATGATATTTTTTATTTGGTAGATGACATCTTATCTAATTTTTCATATATTTATTAAGAAATTAACATACAATTATATGTATCTACCTTCCCTACCTTCCTCGTAAATTCTTTTCTATATTCTTTTCCTATTAGGAAAACGGCAAACCAATGATATATACATGTACATTTTCCTCCTTAGAGCCAATTTCATTAGGGGATATTCTATAGAATTAGAACGATATAGAGTAAATTATATATATCATGATTTTGTTCAAAAATGACGTATAATAATTAACAAGTAGTCAAAATGTAAAAAGTTTTTACTATGATCGATCATTCTCATAAAGTATCACATTATTGATTCAAGATTATCAGTTACCTTCTAACATTGTTGGACCATATATACTATCATGACAACATCCTCCAATGGTCCATTTTTTTGGTCCATATTTCCTATGTTACATTGAGGTTTTATGACTTGCAACATTTCAACTTGTAATTTTTTCAAAGTTGTCCTATGCTATTATATTACCTTTTAGTTGGGGTATCTTTCTCCCCGTGGCGGAGCCAATTTTTTTTTTAAAGGGTGTCTAAACATAGCAATTTATTATGTTAAGGGTGTTCAAAATAGATTATTTAATCATTTCGTATACCATTTTACTTGTATATATGCTATTTTTTTCCGACGAAGGGTGTCCAATTGGACACCCTTGACACTATGTAGCTACGCCACTGCTTTCTCCGTCATTGGGTAAATGACTCCATAAGTTGTACTCTTTTTGTTTTAATTTATTTTGATGTCAATGTAATTTAAAAATAACATAAAAATATCTTCTAAATTTGTGATCATAAATTAAAAATACAAGATCTCATAATGAACATGGATTAATTTGTGGTCTTTAAATTACCCCGTGTGTACAGATTGCTCATCTGAAGAGCAAAAGCTGGGTCAGAAGTTATATCGACGGCTTATTATCCTATATTTAAAAAAAAAAAACTAAAAATACGTCAAATGATACCCTTTGAGAATTGCTAAAAAAATAATTGATATTTTTAAAATGGAATAAAAAGTAGATAAACAAAATAAAATGAAATTATTATTAGTAAATGTACTCTCACAGTTTAAAGACACATGATCTGGCAGAAAAAAGAAGTGGTCATATAATTAGGAAAATGTCAAAGTTGTCATATATATATATATATATATATATATATATATATATATATATATATATATATATATATATATATATATATATATTTGCACATGTAAGGCTCTAGCCGTAGGAATTTTCTTTTATATTTGTCTTATTTTCTTTTTCTCCATAAATAGAGAAGAAAAAAAAGTTATCCTTAAATTATTTGAAGAGGAATTAATAATTGCGTAATTCATATCATTGCGTAAGTACGATGGTGAGTACAATATTATTATTTAGAAGTATATATGAAACCCGCATGTTCGTTCGCCTAGACATGTTATTCCGACACACAGCTAAATGTTTTATGATTTGTTCTTTTCTCAAAATTCTTTTTAGCAATGGACAATTCATTATACGATATTTCATCAATTTATTAGTACAAAGTAAGATATGTAACTATGCATTTTGACTTGGGACAAATGATAAATATACCTTAGAATTATTGTCAATGATATATAGATATCATTCATCATATTTTTGAGATATTGGTGCTCTTGTCGTTCAAAAATTAAAGCATATATACACTTTATATTAACGGACACACGTGTCATAATCTTATCCACCGATTTGATATCTATTTAATATAGAATCGACGGATAAGATAGTGTCACATATCCTTATTTAGTCTAGTTTTTGAACAACAGGGGCACCAATGTCCAAAAAATATGACGGAGGATATCTACATACTATTTACGTAGTTCGAAGATATTTTCCCTTTCTATTTTAATGATTGAACAAATAATGATTTTGTTCTATTTCATACACTCAGAATCGAATGCATGATTTTAACAATTGTTGAAAGTTTTTAGCAATAATAGACATAAAAAGTTTTTATAGCTATTATTATATATGATAATTGTGCTTTGTAGTTATAGTTCTGATTGCTATGGAAGTGTTGATTTGCATATTTCGCGTGAATTGTATAATTTTACAAAATTTTGATTCATACAATCAGAGTGTGAATCACAATTTTCTATAATAATAGCTATAATATTTAGTATAGTTAAAATATTTGTTATTCTCCACAATTTTCTTTAAATTTACTGTACTCGTATTTATATGACACTAGTTATTACACGTGTATGCATGTCTTTCAACCATTTTATAAATTACAATTATTACGAATAAATATACGTTTTCTAACTATTTGCTCCTCTAATAATGAAACTTTTATGAATAGCCCAGCGACCTAAGATAAGGCTAGTGCAGCAAGTGAGCATTGTCCTTTTGGCACCATGTACATTTAATTTGCAAAAGACACACCATCGTGGCCCAATTTAACATTATTATTGATTTGTCCTTGCCTTTGAATTATCTTAATTTGTGCTGCGGTCAAATATGGTATGGTCTTTGATGAGGTCCAATTGTATGTTAAAAAAGAAGAAGTAATTTTAACCCTACCCATGTGACCAACTTTGAGATTTTTGAGACAAATCACACTGACCATTTTGGATAAAATTAGTTCACTAAAGCCATCATATCACATGCAACATGACCCTAGTATTGGGCAACCCAATGCCAACACGTCGCAAAGGCAAGGTGAATCGCACTATCTAGCTCACATGAATTTGTGAAGATCGACGATCTTCATATCAAATCTCATCAATAGAATCACTTTTTCAAGAAAATATAAGACATCTAAGTCATACAAGTAAAGAGATCTATTCATCTTTCAGAAAAAGAAAAAACTAGGATTGAATTGATGATAAAATAGAATTTTGAACAGTGATTCGATTGAGAATAAATAAAGAGAATTCTTGGTTCAGCTCTCCACCTTAACGACAAAAAATAGAATTGATCAAATTATATTGAGTCTGGCATACGTTTCATTCATCGATATGATAAAATTTCTGATAGTATTTGAGATTTACAGAATTAACTAATTCGATTTTACTTTGAAGAGGAATTTTTTTTATTAGGATTTGTTTTTTTGTTATCCAAGAAAACTCGATTCCTCATACTTTTAATTAATCATGAAAAAGTGTCTGATAAATTATGGTTCACATGACCTGTAATTTGTGATTTTAAAAATTAGTAAATAATTTGCTAGATCCTAATTGGATAAGGGGAAGTTAATTTAGTTATAAAATCCCATTACCCAATCTAATGAAGATTGAAATTAATTAGCACGTTATGGACGGTCCTCTTTCATGTTATAATTTGTATTAAATTGTATTTCTATTTTACAATCTAGAATTAGTTATATTTATACGTATATCCCCCACAATCCTTAATGGTATGTGTTGAGACCTCTTTTTGTCTTAAAAGCCACACATGACATAGTGTTCCAATACCCCAACCCAACCCCCACTCCCTCAAGACAAAAACAAAATACAGAAAAGAAGATTACATAAATAAATGTACGTAGCTTCCTATATATATATACATATATATATATATAGGTCTTAATTCATTGTAGAAGGCATAGGCCCAAGAGGAAAATTAGTTAGTACATTAAAGATAATTGATGTTGTGGGGCGCCCTTAATGAATAATATTCATGTATACTCATTTCACGAGCTTCAAAGGTTTAATTTTAACTCTATGAGTTTTAAAAAAATATATATACAAAATTTGAATGAAAATGACTACTGTGTACACGTATGTAAGCTTCTAGCTCTGCCTAGCTACGTGACAATGTGCCATCGATCTTAAGGATAGACATGTATGGTGATGGGTTTTTTGCGCCATAAAACTGTGCATAAGAATTTATGAGAAGATGTATATAGGATAAAATTAGAGTAAGGAAAGGGACCTTTCGTATCAAGTGTCCAACTGATTACAAACACACTGAATCTGTCCTTAGCAAAATGCTGTGCCCATAAATATATATTTGGGCACTGCAAATCTTGTAGCATCACTTTCATCAATAATTAGTAGGATAAAATCATAAACGAACCCTCCTCAATTATTGCATTCTAACTTTAATTTCGTCTTTTTCTCTAACAAAAATTACGTGGAAGGGCGGACCTAAAGGTTATCGAGGGTCAGCCAAAAAAAATATGTTGCATATTTAAAATATTTTAAAGAATTTTTATGTTTATGTATTAATTTTGGTCAATGGTATGTAGCTTAATATTCAGGGGTTTTACCATTAAGCCATCTAATTTTAATTGTTATTGAGGGGGTTCAAAATATATACATCTACAAAAACACAGAAAATTTACTTACTATATACCGTGTATTTTCTTGCCGAGGGTGTTCGGGTGAACACCCTGGACCCAATGTAGGTCCGCCCCTGATCATAGCAAAAAAATTTATATATATATATATATATAACGAGGTTAGTAAGGCTTGTTGTACACATGACCTTATAGAGTTTTTGCAACCACTTAACTAATAGACTAAACATTTAACTTATTTTAAGAGATATCAATTAATGTATTTATATTTATTAACTAAAATTTGACCTCTATATATAACGTAATTTTTCGACGAATGAGTGTCACTTGACACCCCTAGAACAAGGGTAGGTCCGCACTTTCTTAGTTTTTGAGCAGTTCAAAACTCACTTTGAGATTCCAATAATAAATCTTAGGCACTACTCTTTTTAAACCCCTTAATGAAAATCCTAAATCAGACACTGCTTTTCACGTTACTAGCTAGAAAATTTTCTTAATATCATATTACTTCCTTCTAGATTCTGCTTCGTCATACTAGTCTTACATATAGTCTAACAAAACTCGAAAAAAGAAGATTAAAATCCAACAAAATCAATAAAAATAAAGCGATGAATAATCAATCAACTTAATTGATTTAATTTGATTCTAAGATTTCAAAATATTGATTGATTTAATTTGTTTGTTTGTTTGAGAGATGTCGTTCCAACCAAACCTTAATCTCGTTTGCTTTAATTTGTTGATCTGTTTGAATTACAAATCGATCTTATTTTATTGGACCTTGGGCTAGTAAAATTTGCTCATCATTTGACATCCTATTGGACCTTCTTTGTTTAAGTCCAATATAAACTCAACTATAACAATAGCCATATAATTATAACGAAATAAGACCCATTATTACTGTTTTATTGACACTTCAATTTCAAGATAATTATTCAAAAAAAAAAAAAAAATTGCTCTTGAAACACAACAAATTTAAAAAGTTAGTTTACCCTTGGTTAGGGATCCAAGTAGTTTTATCTTCCCAATCCCTTCCTTTATCCTAATCATGTTTCCAACAATCCTAGAATGCAAATTTATTGAACGGAAAATGATCAAATATATCTTGTATCAGTGGTGGAGCTAAAAATTTCTTAAAGGATGTCAAGAAATAGCAGCTTGTTATATTAAGGGTGTTCAAATTATGTTATTTAATCATTTCGTATATCATTTTACTTGTATATATGCTATTTTTTTTCCGATGAACGGTGTCCAATTGGACACCCTTAGCACTATGTGGCTACGCCACTGTCTTGTATTATTAAAAATGATTTAAATATATCATCATTTAGTTTTGAGCTGAATATATCTCTCATATTATACTTTTAACATATACAGTAAAAGTGTAAAATCTTACTAAATTAATACTCAATAAATTAATAATTTTTTTAAGATAATATTTTTTTCCAATCCCAACTTGGATCAATGGAAAAATATATGGTCTCATTAATATTTTTACATTAATAACTTTTAAAATTACAAATACAAGTAAAATAATTTAATGAAATATGATTCTATTATTCTTTATTTTGTTAAAATTTAAACTTAATTGAAAGTCATCTTTAACTTTTCTTATTGCATCCTAAAGTTTTGAACCACTGTCTTTTCAAACTCCACCATAAAATTGCGAAGGATTCAAAATGTGGTAAGTTTGTTCTTATACGTAACTAGTTTCAACATCATTGTATTATCTTCAAACTCACCATAAACATTTATTTTTCGATGATATCTAAGATTTCTTCAAACTTTGAATTTTTGAACATGAATCTCAAAATATTTTTAATCAATAAATATTAATCTATTGATTAAATAATAACTTTATAAGAATAATAATATTTCATGATTCTTGATATTAATTTAATAACTAACAAAATGACATGTGAAAAATTCTCGTCAACTTTTGTTAAACTTTAAGGACCTTTTGTGTACAAGTCAATATATGAAGGACCAAAGTAGCTCTAGGCAAATACATAAGGGGCCATTTGCAATTTTCCCTGGTTTAGTTTACTGTTTTTCTTTCCGGAAACCAATCCCTCCCCCGTCGTAAAGGACGAGAAAAAACCCCTCCCGCCACCGTTTCGCCGCCGCCTGCGCTAATCCGCCTCTCTTGTCGCCGTGAAGTTTCCTGCCTGCGGTGTTTGGTTGTCTTCGATCTCTTACTCTTGATTATACCGTCTGCTCTTTTATTGGTATGTATCTCTCACTATTTCTTTTAGCTAATCTTTCTGCGTTTGATTTTGCTGGATTGAAGGAATTGATTTGTTTGAACTATTTTTCCGGTTATGTAGTGATTTACTTGTTCTTTTCTTAAAACTGCTCTGGTTTCTCTTCTTCTATTTATTTGTTTCTTTTTGTTCTCATATTTCTTATAGGGCTTTCCGGTGTTGGTTACTGAAGTAATTGACATAGGTTCAATTTTAAGAGTTGGAAAAGAAGAAACGTTCAAAATATGATTGAAACTATATTATTTGTTTGTCCTTGATAAACTTCTGTTTACCTCTCTTGCTCTAAAAATGAGAATTAGTCAATGTATTGATGTAAATGCGTCTAATTTATTTGCAGAATTCATAAATTGCTAAATAAGATCAAACTGGTTGTAATTTTTATGGTGAATTTCTCAATTTGTAAATGGAGATGTTTTTTATTTTTTATGTCAGCAATAACATTGAAAATTTATTTGCTTTAGGTTTTTGCCATTTTTAGCCTTTTTTAGCTCAACTGATTTGTCTTTATAAACTGAAAAGATGGATAAACTGAACCAGAGCCCAAAATATTAGATAATTGACCATATGTATACTCTTATCTGGACATGTTAATGATAAGATGTTTATGTTCAAAGCAGTGTGGCACCTGAAACCTCTAAATCCTGAAGCCTCTCTTTGACCGACTTCGGTGAACTACTCGACCGTCTCTTTCTCAAAGTAAAATCTGAGTTGTAAGTTCCCTTTTTCCTCATTTTCTGTCCATCCGCTTCCTCCATAAACTGATTCTCTTTGTCTCTGCTTATACTCAAGCCTTTACTTTGTCCTCTTTCCAATGCTTTTTATTGTTAGATGGAGAATTCAGATACTCCAGCATCTAAATCTAACGCTGCCAAAGCTGAAGCTGAACAACTGCCAACAGCTCCCGGTAAGAGACCTCCCCCTCCTTCTCAACTGGAAACAACTCTACTCAATTTATTTGTGGTTACTGTCATCCTGTCATTTGGAATCTCATCTCAAGTTGATTTAGAATATAGAGCCTAATAAATATCATACCAAAGTTTTGGGACAAAAGTGGAAATGTGTAATTAATTTTCATTACATATCATACTACATTGATGATAATCACCGTAATCTGATTCTTACCATCGCCATTATCAGATTCTCAGAAGCTGCAGCTACCACTGTGCTGCGTATTAGAATTAAATCTTCTGAATGTTTAGTGTATACTCTGATAATGCACTGTAATTTGACTCTTAGAAGCTGATGTTACCCCCATAGTAAGTATTAACATAAACTGTTCAGAGGTTTAGTTCTAGTCCATATATGACTATCTCGAGTTTGGCACTGAAGGATGACTGTACGAGTGTTCAAAGCAGTACTTTTATTGTTAATACCCCCGGGTTTGCATATATTATAAAGTATTCTAATCTAGCAAATATCATTCCTAAGTTCCTTTTCTCTTCTAGCTCGCTTTTACCTTCTTTTGTCAGTTTACTGTCGCTTCTTTTGCTTCATATATTTTTGTATACTTTCCTCTATTGCAGTATGCAATTTTTTCAAAAAACCATCCAAGGGAAAAAATATCAGAAAGCGTCCTACGGTTGAAGAGGGAGAGAATGAAGATGCAGAAGGAGATAGTTCAGTCATATATACCAAGAAAAAGCCAGCGATTGCGAATAATAAGCTGCACTTCTCAACTGGACCTTCAAAGTCCAACAAGGATACTGAATCCAATGTGGACTCAAAAGCGGCTCGTTTTCATTTTGAGTCCTCAAAGGAAATTCAAGTTCAAAATGATAGTAGAGCAACAGCCACTTTAGAAACTGAGACTGAGTTCTCTAGAGATGCCCGGGCCATTCGAGAAAGAGCTCTGAAGCAGGCAGAGGAGGCTTTAAAGGGAAAAAGCAAGACAGGTGGTGATGAGAAATTGTATAAAGGTATGAATCAATATACTGATTACAAAGCTGGTTTGAGAAGAGAACATACAATTTCTAGTGAGAAAGCTGGTGGAGCGCATGGTCCTCTCAGGGCTTCTGCTCATATCAGAGTTTCAGCAAGGTTTGACTATCAACCAGATATCTGTAAGGACTATAAAGAGACTGGATATTGTGGATATGGGGACTCCTGCAAATTTATGCATGACCGTGGAGATTATAAGTCTGGGTGGCAGATGGAAAGGGAGTGGGATGAAGCTGAGAAAGAGAGGAAAAGAAAGTTGGCTTTGGGGATGCTCAATGAAGACGATGAGGATGCAGAGAAGAGTGACGAAGATGATGATGACGATGCATTACCATTTGCTTGTTTTATCTGCAGAGAGCCTTTTGTTGATCCTGTTATGACCAAATGCAAACACTACTTCTGTGAGCACTGTGCATTAAAGGTAATTTCAGTTATCTTTTACTTTTATGCTTGATCATGTCATGGGGTCTGCGAACAACATTCACTTTTGTGTACCTTCTCCATTTCTCTTTTTAAAAACATTTTTCTCTTATTTGAGATGACATAGTTTATTCCCCCACCTTCTCCAAATCTCAACCACCTAAATAAGGAATGGCAGCAGAGTGAAAGAGAGATGGTTGTAAAAGACATTCTTGGTGCCTTTTTCTGTTGTCACTCATATATAATGAAATTACCCGTTGAAATAGGCAAGAGTTGCAAGTATTCCAATTTACCTTTTTCCTCAAGTAAAAACTGCCTCTTCTATTGGTTTGGACTTTTGTCAACCAATATAGACTTTTGAAAACAGTTTGAGCTACTGTCACCTAGGGCACAGAACTGTGACTTATTTAACTTCTATTTATACTTTGTTTGTGGATTTCAAGTTAATCTTTTTTTTCTTTTTGGTGGTTGTGGTTAACAGCACCATGCAAAGAATAAGAAGTGCTATGTATGCAACCAGCCAACCCTTGGGATATTCAATACAGCATTTGAAATACGCAAGAGAATGGCGGCTCAAGGGAAATGATGGATTTTTCTGCCAGTTCTCTCTTTCACGATGCATAGAAGTGGTTCTTGCTTTACTGTAAGTGCCTACAAATTGGATGCATTAGATTTAAAATATGCATTTCCTTTATATGTAAAGTATAACCTTATCTGTTTTCTTACTAGAGCTCTCGCCACTGATTCTCTACCTGCTATACTCCACCTGCATACTTAGATCATTTGGTTTTTGATACGTAGGTACATGTTAGCCTTGTAGAATAGGAATACCTACATGTTTAGAACAATGCCTGATGTAAAACATAAAGTTTATTTAGAAGAATACTTCCTTATAGATTGGAATTAGGGCTGCTCAAAATCAAACCTAGACAGACTTTTTCCGTACCTAAACCAACAAAAATTGGAAAAATCAGTTCGTCATTCAGTTTTTCATTTAAATTGTTGGGTTACATGGTTCAGTACTTGGTTTTTATCAATATTCAGTTTAAACCAAATACCTAACTAATATTATTTTAATTTAAAATACTATTATACATTTTATTTTATACAAAATTTGTACTTACAAACTTAGGTTTTTCTCTCACTTTCAACTTTCAATTCATGATCTACAGAGTAAAGAAATACTTAGCCCTAGTTTCTCTGCCGTTGCCCTCTTACAACTCCAAGTCTCTGCTCTGCGATATGATATGACCCTTCCACGATGAGAGCAACTCTCCACTTTTTGTTGCTACTTTCCAGCGTCATCAGCAACAGGCCAAAGAATTTTTCACTATTTCCTTTCAGTGAATGCGTTAACTTGTTTGTCTTGGGTTTCACAAAGTTCACTTTTTTCATTGCTTTATCAAGCTGTCCAAGGTTTTGTTGAAGTTGGGTGATTGTTAACATATGCAAGGAGAACAAGCTCCTTGTGATAGGGTACTGGAAATTTTGAGCCTTTGAACTTATGCAGTTCGCAAGTTTAACCTTCGTTCATCACTTTTAAGTTTGTAATTCTACTAATGACATGGTTATCACTCTCCAAAATCTCACGCTTAGAATCCTAATTTTTACCCCTGAAGCTTCAAACGCCAGCAGGAATGTTAATATGTAGGTGAACTCTATGTTGTTCAGACTCTTCAAAAATGTCGTCGGGTGTGCATCGGATCCTTCAAAAGTAGTGCATTTTTGGAGGATCCAACACGGGTGATATATAATATGTGACATGTGCCCCACTTCCCAAAGATAAACATAAATTGTATAATTAGGGGATGCAATTAAGAGTAGCTGAATTGGTTTCTTTATTTGGCAGGTTGAATGATGATTCAAGTAACAGGTTGTGATTGATGTATGATAAGGAATTTTGAAACAATACCAACGGTGGTGGAAGATGAAGATTAGGACATTGACTTGAACGTCCAATATCACCATCTCTCCTTTAATGTGAAGAGTCGATATATATGTTCTTATATAAGTACGACAACTTATATGGAATTAGAGTATGTATCTTTCCTTTGTTTTGTTGCCTTAGTCATGTATTTTTGAATTTTAAGCCTACATGATGAATCACTTTAGTTGGTGGTCTATCTGTCTCAGCTAGATATCATATCTTTTGGCTGGTTTGAATTATTATGAGGGGACTAAAATTGTAAGCTTGATGGTTAAATCAACCTTTTAAATTCTATTTTTGGTCTCAAGGGAAATGACATTACTCTTTTCAAATCTGGTGATGGGTTTAGTTGAGTGAACATGCATCGTGACCGAATGTTGTAGTCCCATTTTTTTTTTCTTTGGGAAAGTTGAAAGCTCACTACTTAGGTAAATAAGAAAATAATGCTAAGCTGCTTGTAAGAAACTCTTCCAATTTTCATTTAAATTGTTGTTACAAAGAATTTGAAAATACACAGTTTCTAATGCTTTGCTTTCTTTTCTCCTATTGTATACAAAAGATGGTTAGTCAAAACCAGGGGAGAGTGAGCATTCATCCACTAAATCTAAACCTGTTATAGACAAATAAATTAGCCATAAAACAGTTCCATGGCTCACAAGATTCAATTAAAACCAAAAAAGAAGGAAAAAGAAGACGAAAAATCATCTTTCGGCTCATCTCTCATTGGGCAAAAAGTTAGACATCAGCAGAACAAAATCCGGTTAACCTGTACGTCATGAGTGTATATATGCACGGACAACATCTATAATGGGGGTTTCACATATCGGGCATTTTCCGGTGCCCCAAAGCAATTCATGGGCACACCTGAAACAGGTACACATATGCCCACACCTGAAAATTAAGGACAAATGTTCCCACAAGATTAATATTACTTATTTCTAATAAACTTTTAAGTTGCCCAAGTGAAAACTTCTTGCTACAATCAATGCGAAGTATATACCTGTAAAGGAGAGAATCAACTTGCTGCTCATAACAAATACAGCAATTTGCTATGTTTGCACCCTTCTTATCCGAGTTGCTCCCAATCACTGGACCTGCATTACAAAATTGCGCTCATACTCTCTCTAAATAACCGATTTTGAAATAGAAGAAAAAAAAAAGATCACATGTAGATGAAGCTCATAAGTGAAGCCCAGTCTTGGAACTTGTAAGATTGTGAGGTTCAACAAATAGTTCAATAAGGTAAGCTTATCCACCGAGGAAAAATATTCAATAAGGCAAAGAATATAAGAAGTGAAACGACTTCACCTTTGGGTATTTCACCTATCAAGTTTTTCTTACAGGTTACAAAGGGTTTTATGAAGTTGGAAAACACACACAGAAAAATCATAGTTTTATGATAGATGATGGAGAGCATAGTAAGTATCTTATATTCAGATTTCAGTCAACCAACACACCTGACTGAATTATTGCAGCTGCAACCTCATCCTTAATGGAATGTTGTAAATTCATTTGCATGTTCATGCAACTGTTTATTGATCTTCGTATTTCAAAAATCTCTTGGTGAAGTTGCTCCATGTGTCCTCGCAATTCATATATCAGTTCCATTTCCTGTTAATGCCATGTCGTTATAACTAGTCTCAAACTCAGGAATATCTGGCAAGTCATTGCAAGAAAAGGAAAAAAGAGAAAACTTACGATTGAAGGGTGTCTTGTGGAGGAGGAGGAGCATTGTTGATTGTGATGAGAGAAAATGTTGGATAATTCAGGCTGTGGTAAAGAATTAGATGGAAGGTGATAGGAGTTGTCACTGACACCCCTGTCTTGATTACTCCATGATGGTAAAGTGTCCTGATTATTTCTCCATGACTGTAAAGTGTGTGAAGCTTTGTTCTGATCAACTAATTCCTCAGGTTTGAGGTATTGTTGTCTAATTGGAGTATTATCATCTTCAAAGTCATCCTCATAACCCGAGTCTGCTTCTTCCTCATCATCATCAACCCCGGCTGCTCGTGTTTCTATATGTGATATCACTTCCTCCTCCTTGCCCCCTTCTTTAGTCATACGTGCCCCTACTTTTTTCTCAAGCTGGCTGCTCCTTGCATTAGGTAGTTCATGTGAGCGAGACGCCATTAGTTGATCTATTTTGTCTCTCAAACCACTGTTGAGAAAGATTGAAACACTTTTTCTGCACATTTATGAAGCGCAAAAGTAAGTGCAAATCATTAACTATGCTTATACTACAAAAGCTGAGTAATTAATATCTTAGGACTGCAAAAGGAGATACAAAGACTATTTTCATTTGAGTATCACTTTCCCTTGGCAAGCAGGGAACAGTGACTTCCTTTTCCAAATTGCAAAAAGTTCTTTTACACGTATCCCAGCTCGATCAAAATTCGTTTCACATTCTTTAACACGACAAAGTTAGTAAGTTCTCAGAGATGATGTCCAAACCAGCACGGACAAGTACAGAAATGATCCATACACTAAGTAAAATTATATTCTGAGGTAGAATGACTTTTGTCATCGCCTTCATTCTTATTAACTTTGTCTATGTCTATGACACCTTTGTATTGTAACAATGGTTACTATCTGATACTCTTGGTAAAAATCAGATTCTCATTCTAGTGGTTTGTTTAATGATTCTCCCTTGATTATTTTATGCTTCATTAATGCAGGCAGGGAAACTGTCTTTGGATCGTACTGATCGTACATAAATACCCAAATAAACCTAAATCCAACTATTGCATGATGACAAGAATAAATATACATATGATAAGTCTCAGATCAGATGCAAGGAATTTGCAATTACCTGTTAAGAAGTTGGCGAATATCATGATTCTCTAGGAAGGGATCAAGCATCTCTTGGTATCTTTCTTGCCTAAGACCTTCCCACTCTTCACGTGGACGAGAAACATCATTTATCCAGTCTTGGTTGGATTCTGATTGCTGCTGGTAGTTAGACTGTAGTTCATCCCATCCACTTGGCGTGTGCGAATAATCACTTACCCAGCCACAATCACTGTCCACTAGATTTTGGTTGGTAGCTTCCTCTTCACAATCACTTTGAGGTTTTGTGCTCTCACTAGACCAGTCATTACTAGTTCCTGCATGCTGTAGTTTATTTGCATCATGTTCTTCTCTATGGACACTTTGTTCACTATCCTTGGGAGATCTTGATGTCTCTAAAAATTCCAGCGACTTGTCATGGTTAGCTTGACAGCTTGCATTTTCCCAGCTAGCTTGGTCATGGGGAATATCTGAGCTGTGCAGTTGTGAAGTACAATGTAGTAAACTGGGGCTAACTGCTTGAGGACTACAGTCTACCTCATTATGTTTCGGACTACAAGAACTGTCAGAATGTCGGATATGAATTGACATTTCTTTCTGGGGATTTGATGAGTTAGTAGCTTTTACATTTGTTGTCATCATTCGGGGACTTATTTTCTTATTTACTTCCCCATGGTGATTCTCTTCTTGCAGTTGATTGGATGTAAAAACTTTTCCAATTTGTGTATTGCTATCCATCACATTTATGCAGAGAGTCATTGGGTCACTCGGCTCAGGATGATCCTCTCGTGTAGATGTGGAAGCAATTTCGGATTTAGGACTGCTATTGCTTCTTGAGTCAGCTACACCAGGCTGCATTGCAGCACTCTCTCTGATAATCTCCTGCTTCTGGTTCCCTTCTCTTTGCTTGTGGGATGCTAATTCACTTCCAACTTTTACAGCATTATTACCTTTGATCTCCTTATCACAGTTCTGTACTCTTTGCTGATTTGGTGTGAAATTCCGGTTTTCCTGGATGTTCTCTGCTGCTTCTCTTGAGAAGCTTCTTGAATCAGCTACACCATTTTGACTTCCTGTATTGAACTTCTTCCTGAAATGAGTTACCATCCAAATTATGTATATTCCATAACGTTAGTTTCCAGAAGGTTGAGAGATCATAAATTTGGTTCGAATAAGGTAGAACCAAATGGATAATTGATTTCTTTTGAACCACACAACTTGTAAGGAAAATTGCCCTCATTTGAAGGGAAAGTCGAGACTTGAGATAATTTTGTTTGGACCTACTACTACCCCGTTAACGTGTAATCATCAACTTCAATTGTTAGGTTCTTATACATTCCAAAAGGTATTTTATGCTGCGCTCATTCTGATATATTCAGATAAAGCAAAATATTGATAAATGGAAGCTAAGAGATGGAAAATTTTGTCTACAACATCAATAGGTTCCAACGATAAGATTCCCCCCTGACTGTGTTAACACACCATAATCTTATTTGCCTTAGCATGTCAAGCAAATAGAAATGTTAAAAGATTCTTTCTTTCATCATGTTATTCAAAAACTATTTCGGATTGAGCATGATAATAGCATTCTTGCTCCAATTTTTTCATATTTTAAGTAGTTGAATATTCACATCTTGATGATCAACAACATTCTCCATAAGGTAACTGCAGATTATTCTTTTTGCAATGTATATATGGAATCAATAGAGACATGGCCTTTACCTGATATGCATGATTGCAGAATTAGACACTCTATTTGATTCAGATGATGTGCCATTGGTTGATCGATCATCTCTGGTGTCTGTGACACGACGCAGGAATCTAACTTTAAGCAAAGCCTATTTAGGAAATTGGATTTTGAAGATCAATCAGCAAATGGTACAATGATCCTTTAAATCAAATTCATCATATTAAACTACACGTCAACGATTAGAGAGCAAAATGCAAACCTGAATACGACCTCTTTGTTGGAACTTGGAAACGGCCTTACGTTCCCTAAGAGTGTCAAGTTCCCTGAGTCTGTCACGCTCCATTTGCAAGAGCAAATCGCTTAATGCCTTTCGACCTCTGATGATTCGAGGCGAATGCAGAACCGGGAAAAAATTCCTTTGTTGTAGTTGTTGCTCTGAATGATCAAATGACGTTTTAATTCGAGGCAAGCATTCGCCAGTGGCAAGAGGAGCAGCATTAGTACAATTGTGTTCATTCTCATGATTCTCTTCACCATTACTACTTGCCAATTTCTTAATGATATCAGCAACTCTAAGCTTTTCCCTTTCTCTATTAGTATCTGAATTTTTACAACCCTGAATATCATTCATAGCAGTTTTATACACCTGTTCCCAATCCCCAGACGATTCGCCATTCACGCTTGCAGCCGGAGTTTCAAATCGTCCATCGACTGAAGATTCGTCACATGTATCATCTCCTCTCTGAGATACATTTGAGTCCGCAAATGCAGCATTTTCGCAATTGCTTTTAGCGCTGCTCGGATTCGAATTCGAATTGTTCCCCAAATTGACGCTCTTAGACACCGTTTCAAAATCCCTCCACCGTCGGACAAGAGTAGAAACACCACCTGAATTAGGAACCTCGACGACGGTGGGGGTGGGGGTTGCGGTAGTAGTTTCAAGCGAAGCTTCTCCTTTCTGTTTTGTTGGCCTTGAAGATATCACCATTTCTCTAGCTCTATCCCATTTATCAACGGTTGTTGGACTGTTCTCATTGTTGTCCCATTGCGGTTTATGAACCCATAAATCTGCATAATCAACATGTCGGTGTTGCCGGGAATTTTCAATGGAATCAGAAGAATGAGTATTAGTATTAGTATTTGTGGGTTGACTTGAAGAAATGCAAGAATGGATATGTGTATGGACCAAATCTTTTAGATTCTTCTGGAAAACATTGGAATCCCTATGAGTACATCGATCACGCCTGTTACGATCTCTAAGTACATGACCAAATGAAGAAGAAGAGGCAATTTCTACCTGAGAAGATGCCATTTCTTCCGAAACTCGCTCAATCAAGAATGCTATATTTAATGGTTTGTTGACAAAAAGGAGAAAACTTTGAACATTTCAACGTTCCCCAAAGTAAAACATTAAAAATTGAAAACAACCCATCTCTCAAAATTGACTCGTCTGAAGAAGAAATTAGCAGAATTAAAAACAACCAAAGATACATACATTCATTCAACAATATCAAAAATAACAACCCATTTGTTTCTCTCAAGACAAAAGGGGGTTCTGGTCTCTCTGTTGTTTTTGGGTAATTAAAACGTCAAACACGCAGAGAACGCAAGTCTCGCCGGTTATTTCTCTGTTTTTCATCTTGATAAGTTAATCAACATTCTTCACAAACAGAGACTCAGAAAATTCCACACGGAAAAAAAAAAAGGAATGAAGGAGATAAAGAGAGAGAATATAGAGGAGAGTAGATGTGAAGTGAAGAGCAAACAAACAAAGATGGGAACTTCGTGGAACTATAATATCTTAAAGAAGACGAAAAAACAGAGGAATGGGACATGTGGTGCGGGCTCTTCTTGTTGTGATTCATAAATTAAACTGTTGCAATGGAGTAAAATTAATATTCTTCCTCTCCGTCTATTTTCACTTGTTCAATATTATAATTTTATTATAACCAACATGAATTGTAATATAATAATAACGTTGCTTTAAAAATAATCATATTAAAAGCATCACTCACGTATAGATTCTGCATTACATCATAATTTAAACGCAAAATAAACATTATAAATTCTTATTAAATACTATGAGTATATCGTTCATTTTTTAAACGGATTTGTTTTTAAAAAAAAAGTCATATGAGTTGAAAAAAAAAAAATGAAAGGAGGAGCATGTGCGTGGGTAGTATCATAGTTTGGTGTAGGAAAACGAGGGAAGATGGAAAAAGGGAGAATAGAGAGACGTTGGATTAGAGCCGTTGGAGGAAAATGTGGGGTCAAGATTGGATTATAAAAATGACTCTTTCTTTTTTTTCTACTTTGCGGTAAAGCCAAACTATTCCTTCCTTTCATTTTTTCTCATGAGAGCGTCTCCCTTTTTTCTTACACACACTGCCACTATTCTTTTTTACTTCAACTATTATTTATCCTATTTATTATTTGGCAAAAGTTTAAAATTATATTTAATTTTTAATCAATGTAACTGAACGAAGTGGAAAACCCGCAATACGAGAGCAAAAACCTTCTGTGTGTAAGAAGAAAAGCTTAATCGAGTTAGGTAGGATGTAGATCGAGTGCAATAAGCTACAGGAGTGATTATTTCGCTTTGAAAGAAAAAAAACATGTCAAATAAGGTCCTCACTCAGCTCTAGACTGTCAAATGATCCCTAATGTATTGAAAATAATTTAAGTTAGATACTTTCTATTGGTTTTTTAGGTTAAAAATGTCACTTCTTACACCTATTAAATCCAATTTACTTTAATATTAATATTCGGGTAAGTAAATACTCCTCCTTATAAGGGAGTTATGTGATGTCACATGTGCGCTTTAATTAAATAGGTGATGCTGATTTATTAGTTCATGTGATCCTCCAATCATAAATAATTTAAGGGAAACTCACATATAACCACTTAAAAATAATTAATTACTCTCTATAGCTATAGTTTGATAATTACAATTTATAGCTACATGTTATATAGAGAAGAGATGCGAGTGAGACTGGGAGAGATAGAAGAAAGGCGAGAGAGAGGGGGAAAAGAGTGGGAGAAAGATGAATTGTATATGTATATTGGTTAGATAATTGTATATTATATATATGTAATTGTATATATGACAAGAGAGATTGAGAGAGGGAGGAGAGAGGCGAGCGAGACTGGGAGAGAGGAGAGAGGCAAGCGAGATCGAGAGAGGGAGGAGAGAGGCGAGTGAGAGAGGGCAGAGAGTGGGAGAGAGGTGAATTGTATATGTATATAATTATATATAACTGTATATTATACATATATATTTGTATAAATGACAACGAGATTGGGAGAGGAAGGAGAGAGGCGAGCGAGATTGAGAGAGGGAGGAGAGAGACGAGCGACAGAGGGCATAGAGTGGGAGAGAGGTAAATTGTATATGTATATAGGCTAAAAATTGTATATTATACATATTTATTTGTATATCCTGGCGAATTATACATATACAAACATGACTAATTATACAAACTCGAAGTCTGCCCATGTAATTAATGAATAATGTTAGTCGCGAGTAGTAATTATATCAAACTATATCTATGATGAGTAATTAAATAGTATAAGTTTGTCTATTCACGGAATTTCCCCATAATTTAAGTCATATGGGTTAATCTAAACAACCAGAAATCATTTGTTCATATTCAATTTTTTCAATGTTCTAAAAGATAACAATGTCTTCTTCACTTGAAAGTTGAAACAATGATTCTTGTTTACTTGAAGCAACTTTTATGAATCCAACCCCAACAACTCTAAACAAAGAAACTTGGATGGGCGTAATTCATGCCGTATGTTTATGGAAAAGATGTGAAATATATTCAAACTTTAATCGAGATTGCTGTAATGACATCAAATTTTGGAAAAGATTTTTTATTTCTACACTATTTAATAATGTATTTTAAAGGTATATATGTGACCACGTGGACATAAAAAATATTGTATAATTATAAATAGTAATGTGTTCACGTGGGCACATATATCTTTAAAATACACTATTAGTACATGAGTAAAAGGTCCTCCATAAAGTTAAATATCGTAACATCAATTTTGGCCAAAGTTATAGTATTTTTAATACCTTTTCCCCTATGGTTTATACATAGATTTATCTCCTTTTTGTTATCGTCAATTAACAAATATTTTTGTATCATTAAATATCGCTAGATTTTTATTTCACACATTTCTCTATATTTTCATCTTCATTTCTACTCCTTCCGTCCACAATTGTTTCTCAAGATAAGGTCATGCACTCTCCTCAAGGAAAACTTGATACAAGATGTAATTTCACTAATATAACTCTACTTTACCAAGTTTTTAGGAGTTAGGAACATGAAAGTTGGCATAAAGAGGATTAAACGTCACAAGCATTTAGGATGGTGAACAATAATGTTCACTATGGTTACAAGTACATTGCTAAAATTCAATGATTCAAACATAACACACCGTTGGAAGTTGGGACTATTCCTTTAAATTAATATATAGTACTTCTTTAAATAAATAAATGTTTTTCTCTCAAATTTCAATTTGTACAATAGTGGTTGGTTAGACATAAAAAAATAATTATTTGAACTTGTTATCTTAAATTTATAACAATATTTTTATTATAAAAAAAAACATATAGTATTATGGGAATCTTTCAATTCACTTACTTGTTATGTGGGAATTGACTAACTAGTAATATAAATTATTTATGCGGTGACCAACACAAAATAGGGGAAAAAAGTGTAAATGATCTTATAAAGTGGGGGACAAAGAATGTGATTATTATAGGAGTTTTCTATAATACTCATTTGGACATTGAACTACCAAAGTGTCAATAATTTCATGTATCATGTAGCTAGCGTCGATCACGCAATGCATATATATATTATATACGTTACATATATTATGTAGAATAAGGTTTGTGTCAGAAAACAAAATTAGATTTAAACTCTAAACTTAAAATTTCACGTTCGTACAAAAAATATGGAAAAAAATACCATTTGATAAAAATAAAATAATCTTATGTTTCCGAAAATGTCTTTCAGATTAATCTAACTTTTCCGGATGAAATATTTGATTTTAGTATGTCCTTACTTTAAAATAGCAATCAGTTATTATTTCATATTCATATGTTTTGGGCAGTCAAAAATTGATGAAATGGATCACCAGATTCAAATTAAACTCAGCTAAAGTGTCACGAGGAGATGGGTAAACATAGTATGTTATTATTTAAATTAAAATAAATAATTCTAAAAAAAAATATACAGCCAAAGATGCTCGTGAAAACTAGCATTGAATCGAAATCAAATGAACTGAATGAAAAAATTCAAAACTAAATAAAGTTAAAAAACCAAAGAGAAAAATCAAAATTATTTAAAACCATATTATCATCTTTTATATGAAAATTCGGAATATAAGAAAAGAATAATATAATATTCAAATAATAATACATCAATATATTTGAAAGTACAAAATTTTATTACACATACTAAGCAACATATTAGAATTGGCAACTTTCGCATATTACAAACAAAAAGATCATATTTGTATGCTATAGCAAAATTTGCATAATTGTGCCCCATAGCAAACATATAAATGTATAATTCGCTACACATATACAATTGTATGATTCACTGGCCTATTTCGTTGCAAATGTATAATTCGCAATTGTATAATTCGCTGACTTATTTTGCTGCAATGTATAAAATTTGCATTTGTATACAATTGAATCGAAGTAAAATGTTTGTATATTGTATAATTAAGTGTATAACACGAAGATATAAATTTTTGCATGTTTATATATAATTTTCTCTCGCTTTATACAAAACAGAAAATCAATTTATACACTTCTGTTCTATAAAGTGAGAGAGGCGAGCAGAGAGAGAGTGGCGAACGAGAACGTGAGAGTGGCGAACGAGAGTTTAGGGAGAGAGGCGACTGACAAACGTTTGCTATGGGGCACAATTAAATCAAAAGGCAGTATTTCATTTATTTTAGATTATTAGTTTATTATTCTGTGCAATTATCCCATTAGAAAGGGATTAGAAAACCATCTTATATGCCACGTCATTAAACCGTTACTTTAAGGTGATATTGCTGGATTAGATGGCCCAATTGCCACAGGCCCATTTGAGGCAGAACCCGGATATCTTTACTCTTCTTTCAATTTTAACCTATGGTAAAAGTTTATTTTGTAACCCTTATTTAGGATTGCAATTAAGAGAGATTCACTTTCAGCATTTCTTTTGATAATAAAATGCTTATTCATGTGTACAATCACTTCTCTAAGGCGTAAGCTTAATTTGAGTAAGCCTTGAGGATGAAAAAATATTCTATTAGAAGCGCCGCTTCAGAAATAGATCGGAAATTTATCAAAATTCGAATCATGTAAAAATTAAAAAAAGAAAGAAGTATAAAAGAGAAACCTCAAATTCATGAGCTTTTCCATATGACACATTTAGTAGAAATTTTGAAAACCAAATCACAAACTTAACAGCTATCCCTCCTTTATATAGGGTTTACACTTTTCATGATCATGTTTAAAGAGTATTATAAAGTCCTCATTGATGGTTCCACGATGAGAAAGACTCAAAATATCATTAATTCCCAATATCGCAATTTTATTGAAATCTGTTATATTTTGGAATAATTCATACTTACTTTTTATTTTGAATAAACCATACCATATTTATCCTTGACTCTAATAAATAACTTTAACAAATCATAGCCAAACAGTAGAGGGGTAAATTTGACTTATAAATAAATCATAGCCAAAGCACATTTTTTTAGTAATTAAAAGATTTCGTTCACAAAATTAACATTACTATTACCTCTATTCCTTTTAAATTGTCATATATGTTTTTCAAAAAATCTATTTCACTAACTTTAAAGATAAATTAGATACTAATATTAATTCAATATTTAAAAATATATATATGAAATAAGTATATAAAAAGTAAAATTTCCCCCAAATATGATAATAATATATATTAAAATATTAATCTAAGTAGATGTAATTTGATTTTTGAATAAAAGAAATTAACGAGTAAAAGAAAACGGAGGGAGTTGAATATTTGAAGCCAAACAATAAATGGCCACGTGTACTTGCCAAGTCCATTGCACTTCCCTTTTTAATGTTTATAATTGATAGTCAATTCAAACTTCTTAATGTATACTAACAAATAAATATAATTAACCTTGTCTCCCACCCGAAATAATCAAAAAATCCAAATATATATATATATATATATATATATATATATATATATATTCCTTTTTAATAGTTTATTGTCAACTCAACATTTGTACATGTCCGCACGTCTCGATAGTAACATTTTCAAAACCCATAAGAGGTGCTTCTCACGTATAGCTAGCTACTTCACAAACCAACAACAACTATATATACATATTGATAGGTGTAGAATGTACAATAACAAATCAAGCAATTCCTCTTCTTCATTAATATTGAAGCTCATATACCCTCCTCAAATATCGTAGAATGAAGAGCTTTGTTTTGATCACGGCGGCCTTGTTTCTGGTGGCCACCGTGTCTGCTTCAGCATATGATGAGGACGATCTTCCTTATGACTACTACAGCAAGACCTGTCCAAAGCTGGAGTGTATAGTGCACAAGAAAATGGAGGAATGGATTAAAAAAGATTATACTCTTGCTCCTGCCCTCATGAGGTTGCATTTTCATGACTGCTTTGTTAGGGTACGTATCGATTTCACTTATATAGTTTACTACGTAGCTAATGTACAAACTAATTATGTTAAACAGTACGCCTTTTGTTTTTTCTCTCTCTTTATAGTCATTTAATTTTTAAAATTTTATTGATTTAACTAATTCAGATTTGAATCACATATGATCAGTTTTAATGGAAATTGCTCTATGCTTGAGTTTTTCCATTTTCCTTTTTAAGCTTGAACTTGATAGTTGAGGTTATAATTAAGGGTGTTTGAAGGGATCTCAATAGTCCCATTCTATCCTTATGGATTTTCTTGTTGAATAGTTATGAGTTCAAATTTTGTTGGATAATTTAACCAAAAAAAAAAAAAAGTCTAGTAGAAAGTTCATCTCTCTTTTTGGAATTTTTATTTGATATTTCTTTCAAACATTTTTGCACAAACTTACCAATTGATCTTAAATTTCTCATTTATCCATATTTTATAGTAAAAAAAGTAAATTTATTTTATCCTTAATTGATGACATATTTTGTAGTTGGAAACAGCTCATTAGATAGTTAAAATTACAAATTTTAAAAGTTTTCACTTCTTATTTAAATTTTATACGATGTCTCACCACATCTTTATTCAAGTTTATGACACAACTATTCACCAATTTGTAGATTGTAGTATAGATGCATTACCAAATGCATTTTTTCCCCAAGTAATTTCTAAAAGTATTGTTTATGGATGGTACGTAGGGATGTGATGCTTCCATATTATTAGACTACGAAGGAAGTGAGAAGGATGCGAACGCAAGCAAGACATTAAGGGGATTTGAAGTAATCGAGGATATTAAACGAGAATTGGAGAAAGAGTGTCCTAAAACAGTATCTTGTGCTGATATTCTAACCGTAGTTGCAAGAGACGCCACACTTGCAGTAGGTGGTCCCTACTGGATGGTTCCATATGGCAGGAAAGATGGCACAGTTTCCAACGCTAAAGAAGCTGATCAATTAGTCCCAATGGGTCACGAAGTAGTCACTGATTTACTTGAATTATTCCAATCCAAAGGATTAAATGTTCTCGACTTGGTTGTCCTCTCTGGTCAGTACTTTTTAATTATCCATATTTTATAGTATCAAATTTTTAATTGTTACTCCATATTATCTAATCATAGTCTAAAACGTCAAATAATAATACAATGCATATTTTAGTTAATCGAAGGTTAGATGTGCTTAGTTAAATATTACCAGGACCAAAATCAACATTTATCAATAGCGACGGATCAAAAGTAATATATATATTAGTTATCCCTTATTTCGAATTGAGCTAGCAAATTTTTCCATTAATGATCATAAATGTATTGTTAAATATTTAATATGATTTCAGAAGATCAAGTTTCGTTGTAACTATAAAACTAAATATCAATTTTGGTTTAATTTATCTGTTACATGTCTGTAGGAGCTCACACAATTGGAAGAACAACGTGTGAATCTCTACAATACAGGTTATACAATTATAATGGAACTAAGAAATCAGATACAAGACTTGATCATCTCTACTTAAATTATTTGGAAAGAAAATGTAGATGGGCATCTGAATATGTTGATCTTGATGCTGTTACTCCAAAGAAATTTGATGTTCAATACTACAAAAATCTACAAAAGGGAATGGGACTTTTATTGACTGATCAATTGTTGTACAAAGATTCAAGAACTGCACCAATTGTCACAGCTTTGGCTACTCAACCAGATGAATTTGGAAGCCTATTTTCAGCATCTATGGTCAAAATGGGAAATATTCAAGATTATCTTAGCACTGATGGTGAAGTCCGACTCACTTGTTCCCGTGTTAACGCCCCTACTAATTATTAACATATATATATTGATCGTGTAAAAGATTTAATTTCTTACGCTATCAATGCGATTTGTTTCTTTTTTTCGGGTTTTTACTATATTAATATTTAAATTTGTACTTTGAAGTTCGAATATTAATGAAGAGGCTGGTATGAACTTTAAAATCGTACTAAGCTATGGACAAATTCTCTATCAAAATTATGTACTTTCAATTAATTGAGGAATTTTTAAGTTTTTGTGAAGGAGAATAATATTTCTTTCTGTTTCAATTTGTTTATTCTGTTTTGACTTGATCTGAAGTTTAGGAAAATAAAGAATTTTTTTAATTTTATGATCTTAAATTAATTAAAGATATGTTAAATATATCAAAATGTTTTTTGATTTAGTGATCTTGAACATGTTATGTGTAAAGGTAAAACTAAAAAGTTGCTACAAAGGGAGAGAGTTATTCTTTTTTTAAAAGGGACTAAAAAAAAAGTATGTCAAACAAATTGAAACAGAAGGGCTAAATAATAGTAATAACTATGGTGCCCCAAAATAAATGTTCTAAGGCTTGTTTACCAAAGATAGGTTGGTCGACGGGGGAATGAATGTAAATCAAGACACTGTCTGTAGTTCTGAGCTAGAGAGCATAACCCCAAATTAGAACCCTCTTCATTTTTATAATTTTTTTTTGTATAACATAATGTGTATATACACTTTTATACATTATATATAATATAGAGAGAGAGTTAACCAACGAAACCAACAGATACCGTAACAAAAAAAAAAGGAAGGTTGAAATTCTCATGTAATGTACATTAATTTAAAGGCAAAAAGTATGAGCATATGTAAAAGGACTTCAAATAATAAATTAACCGACCAATTTATATAGTAATGATGATCAAATATATAAATTATTATTATTGCTCTATAACAACCATTTTTTTCCTTTTTCCTGTTTGGCAGCGTAATTAATTATGAGATAATTATGTCTACTCAAAAACTGTTGTCTTCAAATCTGTGACCATTTAATTTTCTGGCTTATGTTACTCCCCTACCCCCCACGGTTTTTTTCTTGTCCCTTTTATAAAATTTGTCCATTTTCATAATGTCCAAATTGCGTAACAAATTGCATCAATGATCCAAAAATCCAAAGAAGGCACTGACTCAGTTTTTAGCATTTGCATGTCTCTTTTGCTTATCTCATTCACCTACACCACATTTTGGCTTCATTCGTTCAGTTTTTTCTACTAAAAGACGAACTACGTACCCCACCCACCTAGCTAACAATACACATTGGATCCATCGATCTGATCATCCTTAATCAGAGTTATTTTATTTAAATTTTTTAAAAAGAAAAAAAGAAGAAATTTTATAGAAAGTGAGTTAATTATATATTCGAGTGTTTATAATATGATATAAAATTTTGAATTCAACTCTAAATTAAATATACGAATTTCAAATACAAGTCATGAGCTAATGTTTTTTTTTCCCTGTCTCTCTCTCTCTTTGTGTAATCTTTTAAGGTCACCAGACATTGATAAAGTAATTCATATCTCTCCTTTCCACTTTATCTCTTTCAAGATTATATTCTCTCCTTTTTTTTCTCACTCTCTCTCTTATTTTCTCTCTAATGTTCAAAAACTAGTTTAAATTAAAAATTAGCTTTGTCTTTTTAGGGTTTTCACATGAAAAAGTCTAGTCTTCCTTCTTCCATTTTGTAATTTTTATTTATTTTTTACTAGTTACAATAAAATCGTGACTCGTGTTGATAAAAAAAATATTAAAAATCAATCCTTCTTTGTTCTTAACGACTCAACCCTTATATATAAGTGTTGAATATATAGTTTATCTTCTTGATATTTTATTTATGGCTAGGGATGACTTTCTAGCCTCTCATCATCATCACTTGTAAGTAAAATGACTCTCTACAACATTATTATCTCATTACTTACTCTCTTCTTCTTTCTTGTTACTATTGTTATGTCTGATAACCGACAAGTCGAACCGAGTGATCATCATCATGATGCAATCAAGAAGAACATTGCCAAATATTTGAGTACTCAAAGAAGAAACTACAAAGAAGATCAAGTTTCAAGTACAATAATGGGAAGAAAAGGAAAGAATCATCAATGTCAAAAATGGAGAGACAAATCATTGAATGTTAGTGCTCATGAAGTTCCTAGTGGTCCAAATCCAATTTCAAATAGGTAATTATCATTTGGGGGGATGGTTTATTATCTTCTTAACTCTCTAGTTAATTTGTAATCTTTTCAATTTGTGTTTTTTCTAAAAATATGTATACATTTACTCATTTTATATATATATATATATATATATATATATGGAATATATTATGGTTTTGGTTCAATTTTTGTAATATTGATGTGATTTTCACTAGTTTAACCCATCTATCTGAATGATCGATCTCAAATGATAATGATATATCTTTTTCACGATTTCTATAAAAGAATTTTTGTTATGATTGTATTTAATCATTTGGTAATGAGAATGCAAAGATCATGAAATTAGTAGTAATTATTTATTATAGTAGTACATTTGATTTCTATCTTCTCCAAATATGCATCTATTGATTCATCATTTAAATGTCAGGGTCCCTTAGTTTTTTTTTTTTTTTCTAAACTTTAGTTTTCACTTTGATAAAGCTGAAAATGTATGCTGTTTCCACCACCATGCCCAAAAAGATAAGACAAATCTTACTTTCTCTGTACGTATTATTCAATAAACCGTGTTTAGTACTTAATTAGTATTATCTTAGTGCCTACTAGATCACTACGGATTGTTCACCAATTTTCAAACAGAAATTTCCTAAAATATTAAAGACGAGACAAATATTTGTGATTATAGTGGAAATTGAGAGTGACATTTAGTTTTTAATTAAACTCGGAGCATTTACAAAAAAGTAAAATTTGAAGGAAAGCTTTAAATTTAATACTGCTTTTAATGAAATTTATTATAACCCATACTTTTAATCTTTCCAGAGACATAGTATTTTAGATTTGAGATTTTTTATTAATCTCTTCACTTTTATGAAAATGAAAATTATATTTTCTATAAATAATACTCAACATTTTCTTCTTAAAATATCTATAACTTATTATTGCTTGAAAATAAATGAGGCCAAACCTTAGGCAACTGGCTCTTGCGGGCGAATTACAACAATTATGTTCATTAGTTAAATATATATATCACATGCTATTACATATAAAATCTGTAAATTTTATACATATGTATATATTGATATACAGAACAAATATATTTGTTGAGTATTATTGATTTGATAATGAAAATAAAAAAATATTCAAATTTGTATCCCTTTTCTATCCAGAGACGGAGCCAGAATTCAGAGTTTGAAATTTAAAATTTTAGAATAGAAGAGAAAAATATTACAAAACGGAGTTCACAAGTTAACTTACTCCCATGGGTCAAGCAACCAAAAGAGTAGTGGAGAAGGTTTATGCTCATTAATACTCACTCTATTTTTGTTAAAAGCAATGCATGGTTGGCCTTTTTCTTTATAGAAATAATAAATGGAGTCTAACTAAATGAGCCAAAAAGTGTAAGTAACACAATGATTAATATAAAGGGGGGAATTGTAGGGAACACAGATTGTTAAGATGAGACTGCATGCAATTATCATTTGTGTGCTATCTTTTACTTCGTTATTGATTGTATTTATCTACCTAATTTGATATCCTTATTTTGCTTTCTTAAGTTTGATGATATATCATTGTATAAGGAATCTACTTAATATAGTAGTAATTTTACTTTATATGAGAGTGAAGATAAGATTTACATATGTATTATTTATTTTTATTTTTTTAAAAAAATATTTATAAAATTGTATGGAATATATTACTGTTGTAGATCTTAAATACTGTCTTAGCTATAAATATTTTATCCAAAAAAATATTTTCTCTATTTTTAGTTGGTTATCCTATTATTCTTTTAGTATATTTAAAAAGAATTTCTCTTTTTTATATAGCTAATTTGAAAATTTTAATTATAATTTCAATATCTTATATGATATGTAATTAAACGATGTTTAGTGCATTGTACACATATTTAGTTTAATTGAGATCATAAAATTAAAAAAAAAAATCTTAAGTTGGTTGGTTGTATTTGGGCACAAATTTAAGAAAAGTAAGAATTTTCTTTAAATTTTTTTATATTTTTACGCAACATACTGTCTTCGAATTTTATGATCATAAATATATAATGTGTGATAATGAAGTTAAAAAGTTACTAAATATAAAATACGATATTCTTTTAAAAATAAGTCTTAAGAAATAAAACAAATAAGCTAAAACATAATATGACTCATTTTATTTTTTAATAGATATATCAATATGTACTATGTAATTCTTTCGTTGTAATTTACCTGTTCAAATTTCATTATTTTAATGGTAATTTAAACGTACAATCTTTGAGTTTTTTTTTTTTTTTAAATGAACTTACATATTTAAAATTATATAAAAGTGTTATAACTTGTAAAAATTAATGATTTTAAAAAGATACAATCATGCTATTTGTTTTGTGTGGTGGTTGGGAGATAACCAGAGAGGAGAGTACGTAGAAAAAGAAGGGTCTTTTTCATTGAGCTGATTTTTTATGATATATTGTTTTCATCAGTTTCCTTTCTTCTTCAAATTTAATACTAGCTTATCTATTACGGTGATCTCGTTAGTTTAGAAATTAATTACTTAGATACATGCTAATTTACAGTATTAAGAATTTTATCAGATTTTGGTGTGTCTAGATACGTTTAAATACATGTATCTCAGGATATATGTGGTCAAAATTAGGTGTATTTTATTTTAGATATACAGTATCCAAGTGGATTTACATGTATTTGGGATACATAGATAAAATCTCGCTCACCACTCTCGTATTTCTGTCATATATTTGGTATTATAGATAAATGCGACTAACTCCAGATACATGTATATAGTGTATATCTAGTGTGATTTACATGTATGTTGCCGTGAAATCAGGTATAAAATTACTAAATAGTAACATAAATTGTAATTATGTTAAATTACAGAGAGTATTAATAAATATGATAGAAATATTAACGTAATTAGATATTTTCTCTATTAACGGAGTCGTTCCACAATGGGCCGAGATCTGAACTAGTAGATGGGCCCATCTGCCGACCCAATGCGTTTCTAGCCCCTCAATCCGGGACTCCGAAATCGGGTCGGATATACACCGGCCCATTTTACCAAAGTAGAGCAACCCGTCATCACTTGTTTATTTTGTGATTAAAGAAGAGAAGATGAGTCTAATCATCTTTTTACAATTTCAACATTGTCTGATTAAGCTATTGATTGTGCTCAGGTCATTCACAAGTCTTTCATTAAAAATAATAATAAAGTTATTAGTACTATCTTTAAAGTTAAAACTTTATTAAAACTCAAACCCAAGGTAACAGACAAAATCATTCCAAAAGTTTCTCTTTGACTCAACTCTAATTAGTTCTAAAAACTGTTTCCAGATTGACATAAAGAAAGATATGTTATATTATCTAAAAATTGTTAGAATGAAATTTAATTAGTATTCTTTCTTAATATAAGCAACTATTTGCTTGATACAAAAACGTTAAGGAAAGGAGATCTTCATGATCTTTGCTAGAGGAAAAAAAACAAAAACCGAAGGTTCTTTCTATATATACACACTTATAATAATTAGATGTCCAATTTATGTGGCATTATTAGAGTGACTATTGAAAGTACCTTTGAATTTGATATAAATTATTAATTTCATTCTTGAATAATGGACACCTTTAAAAATACGTGCTTCAAATAAATGTGTGAGGATCAAACCTAAAAGAAGTTTCACGTTGGGGGTAAATGTTGTTCAACCTGCATTATTAAAATACTTAGAACAATAACTTTAAAAAATTTGGTAAAAAGCAACAAAGGTTAAAAAGTATTTTCAAAATTAGAAATTTAAATTCAGTAAAGAGAAAAGAATATGAAACAGATTAGAAATAATATACAAATTATTTTTCTCAAAGAAAAAATTCAAGCCTCATGAATGCAGAATGTGTTCTTAAGAAAATTATTCACTCAAGTATCCGATGTTAATTTAATATATCCTCTCAAGATAGAACGTTTTTAATCACAAGTGCATCAATACATAAATCACAGTGTCGGCGAACCAATCAACAACAATAAAATAAACTTAAATACTAGATTTAGTAGGCGAGGAAGTCAAGAAATTCTTTAAATACGTTGTTGAAATATAAGAGGACACACTTCTATTAAACAACAAAAGATAGTATCAACTTTTGATAAAAGTTACAACTCTTTAAATATTCACAATTCTTCGTAAAAGTTATAATTTTTTATTTTTCATTCACATCTTTTAAAAATTTAATAGTAAACTATCGCTAACAAAGAGAATTCTATACTGACTTGAACCCGAGACAAATTCCAATGAAGCTCTCTCTAGCAAAAACAACCTAAAATCAATAGGACATCAAACCGAAAATTATTTCAAAAATAGAAAGATTATTTATCATTTCACTACACTAAAAATTAGGAAAATAGTAGTACAAGTTCAAAAGGATAGGTATAAACTGTCCTAAAACGTATAGTACAAGGTAGTACACATTACACAAACTAAACCCACCAACTCCTATTCTCCTCTTTTTTCACCTTGATATTCTCATCATTCTATCACACCTTATCATCATAGAATCGAATTAAATCAAAAAGCCCATACTTGCCCAACGAATCCACAAAATACCCCATCTTCTCCTTAAACCCATCTTCTCCAAGAACCCAAATCGGCTACAACTCAAAATCGGAAAGCAAAAATGATGCACATGACCTTTTATTGGGGTAAAAAAGTAACCCTTTTGTTCGATTTCTGGAGAACTGATTCATGGGCTAGCTATGCAATTACTTTACTTGCTTGTTTTATCTTCGCCCTATTTTATCAGTACATGGAAGATCGTCGTCAACGATTCAGGATTATCTCTGCCAATTTCAGGAGGAATTACCCTTCGCCGTCTAGCGCCGCTGTGAATGCTCCCCTTCTTTACACTTTCCCGACCGTCGGCGGTAAGTGGAACTCGGCGAGATTCGCTACGGCGATCGTTTTTGGGATCAATTCGGCAATTGGATATATGCTTATGTTGGCTGTTATGTCATTCAACGGCGGCGTTTTTGTGGCTATTGTTCTGGGTTTGGCGATCGGATATCTGCTGTTCAGGATCGGCGATGAGGATGATGTCAGCGTTGATAATCCTTGTGCCTGTGCTTGATATGATAATAGTTAATGGGTTTGTTTGTTGTATTTATGAATACTGATTCAATGATAATGAAAATAATTTCCTTTTTTAACATAGCAGTATTGGATCTGTTTGATCTTTCCTATTTCCTTCTGTTTCTGTTGTATTTCTTCATCTCAATATAATTTTACACCTTTTCTGCTTAGCTATTCCCTTCTGTGTACATCAATTATAATCATTTCTTTCTTGTTCACTAAAACAATCCCTTTTCAGATCTTGCCTTAAATAATTTATCCATTTCAGACTGCAGCTTTTTCAATATCCATGTAGTCCGGCAAAATTAATAAATAAACAGTCCAATCTCTCTGTAACAAGATAGTTTGTGGTGATACTTTTAAACATGGCTAGTATTGTGAAACGTTGTTATCGAGATTTTAATTCCATAGAGGGAGTGAAGAATTAAGATGGTAGAAAATGTTTCTGATGATGGTTTCATCTTGAACCGGAGGCCAAAGACTTCTCTTTACTTGCTGTTTGCTGCAGCAAAAGAAGATCTGGTGGGCAATAGATTTTCTCTTAGTGAAAATATTTTGTCACAAAAATATTCAGAGACTCTTTTGTTGCATACACACAATACAATAAAAATAACTTTTAGTGATAATAAATTAACGATAATTGCTATTTAGTTGTCATTAAAGTTCATTTTTAATACAGTGAGAGTTGCCAAAACATTTAGCAGCATTTATTCAGGGGTCTGGTTATAAATATCCTCTACTATAGTTGCAAAATTCTTTATTTATCATAATTAATATTCTAATTACCAAATTTCAAGATCATGTAGCAAGTAGACACAAATTAAATTTCCTACTACAGCTAGCACCAGGAGTTTCAGTAACATCAACATCTTCAGGCTTCATTCCATCAGGCAATTGTGGCTTCACAAGACATGAACTTTGTCACAAGAATAATGTAAGGAAACTTTCACATATAATCATTTAAAAATAATTAATTACTTTTCATAGCTGTAGTTTGATAATTACAATTTGTAGTTACGTGTTATTTTGAGGAGAGAGGTGAGCGAGACTGGGAGAGAAAGGAAAGAGGTGAGAGAGAGGGGAAAAGAGTGGAGAAAGGTGAATTGTATATGTATATTGGTTAGATAATATTATATTATACATATATAATCGTATATATGGCAAGAGAGATTGGGAGAGAGAGGAAAGAGGCGAGCGATACTGGAGAGAGAGGAGAGAGGCCAGCAGAGAGGCTAGTGATAGAGGGCAAAGAGTGGGAGAGAGGTGAATTGTATATGTATATAATTGTATGTGACTGTATATCATACATATACATTTGTATAAATGGCAAGCGAGATTGGGAGAGAGAGGAGAGAGGCGAGCAATATTGAGAGAGGGTGGAGAGAGGGTAGAAAGTGGGAGAGAAGTGAACTGTATATGTATATAGGCTAAAAAATTGTATATTATATATTTTTATTTGTATATCCTGGCAAATTATACATATACAAACATGACTAATTATACAAACTCGAAGTCAGCCCACATAATTAATGTATAATGTTAGTTGCGAGTGGTAATTATAGCAAATTATAGCTATGATGAGTAATTAAATAGTATAAACTTGCTTATTCGCGTAATTTTTCCAATAATATATGTTATGCTTTGAATATCTTTATATCGATGGAAGAGTTTTTTTTTTTGTGTGTCTCGAGAAATAATATCTAAGATAGATAATTGAGGAAATGTTATAAATGGTTCTGAATTATTGGAATAGGTCTAAAACAGTGCACTCACATTAGTTGGTTACGAGTTATCTATTCATCCTTCTTATAGGTTAATTTTTTTGAATTTTTTATGAAGAACAATTTATGAAACTTAATGAATAATAAGTTGCTTGGTCATTATTATTATATGATGCTCTACATGAAAAAATAAATTAATATTATTATATTTAAAAAAAGTTATTTCCAATACATACAAAAAAGAACTCACGGAAAAAATTTGTTGCGGACAAATTATCCTCGAGGCAAACAAAAATATGCTTATAAAAAGAGGACTAGCACTGAATCCATTTTATCATTCAATAATGGAGCTACAACTTTTTCCCCTCTTTCTTGCCACTTTTCTCACCATATTGTTTCTCATTTTCAGAGTGAAGTTATTATCCAAGCAAAGAAAACCAACTCTAAACTTGCCTCCAGGTCCATGGAAATTGCCTTTCATAGGAAGCATTCACCATTTAATTGCTAGCCAATTACCTCACCATACTCTTGATGTCAATCTGTGTTTGAAAACAGAATTACTAATTTTGGTAAAACTTTGCAGAAACACGTTATAATAGAGGAGCACAAGCACAAGGTTGATGATGAAGAGTCATCAAGGAAAAATGATTTGGTTAATTTGCTATTAAAGCTCCAAGAAAGTGACACTCGTGATTTCTCCTTCACTAGAGACAATATAAAAGCAGTCATACTGGTGACATATTTCTTTTAATTTCTCAATACATATTCACGTAAATTCATAGACTACACTTGAGTATATAGTAATTATAAATGCAATTTTATTAGGTATTCGCATAAGTTAATTTACATATATGTTTTTATTTAATTTTAATACAAATACAAGATCTATAAAAAAAGCTACTAGATTCATTCCAACCCACTAACCCCTACTTAGTTCCGCCGCCGATGAAACTCAAACATTTCCAAGAGAGCTACAATCTTCTTCATCAAACATGAGTATATGGGAGTCAACACGGAGTCGAGAATTGCGGGTGGTGCCCCTTAGGATTTAGGTATAAATTAATAAACTTCAGCTAGGGGTGTCAAAAATGAACTTGAACATAGGTAATTCGTCCAATTCATCCAGAAATTTAAGTGTTGGGCTCAAGATAATTTGAATTGAGTTCAATCTCAACTCATTCAAGCTTAATCCATTTGAAGAGATTTCTCAATTGAGTCCAATTCAATCTTCAATTTCAACTCGTTTTAAAATCTTTTATTAAGATATTTTCCTATATTGAAGGTATAATTATTATCTATTTAACATCTTTTAGGATTTATCTATCTATTTGTTATTTTTTTACAAAAAATTCTTGAGCGGAAATTCAAATTGTGATTATAAAAGTTAAATATCAATATGTTAAAACCCAACCCGTTTTTTAGCTCATTTGAGCCCAAAGTAAACTTAGGCGGGTCAAGACCTAATCTGATTTTTAATCAACCCATTTAAATTTTTTCAATTTCAACCCAACCCGTCCATTTGACACCTTACTACCGGTTATCAACACGTGTACTCTATTTACACATCTTAGTATTTCAATTTGATTTTGTATTTGTTGCGAGTCTTGAGTATACAAATCGTCCACGGAATAGATTTAATTTAATTTTGTCACTCGATCGTCACTATCATCTGTGTGAATCTTGTCCAATATATGCTATTCATGAGAATTAAGTAACACAAAAATGAGCCATTTTTTAAGTTTAAGGTAACTTCATTGGATCATAAAATATAGAAAGTTGGATTCACGACTTCACATAAATATATTTTATCAGTTTTTGAGAACGTGTCTAGCAAGGGGCAAAGCCACCTTGGTAAAGGGTTCATTCGAATCCCCTTCGACCGAAAATTATACTATTTATATATAATTAAAATAATATTTTATGTATATATAATAGATGTCGAACCCCCTTTGGTTACTACGTGTATCTATTTCTAAGAATTTTGAACCCTTATTGAAAATTCTAACTTAGACACTGTGTATAGCATGTTAAAGTTTGAATCACAAAATGATGAATCGAAAAGTTATATCACTTGAAAAAATATTTATAGTTACCAAAACAAAGAAAGTTGATCAATAATTTTAATAGCAGAAAACTCACCGCTCCTATTTCACCTCCTGTGAATCGGATGGAAACTCCATTAGTCTAATTTGATTTTGTACCCCGTCTCTTAAATAACAAAATTTCCTAAATAAAAGCATAGTATATTGATCTAAAGTTTGATTAATATTTTAAAATGTATTTATTTGTCGTAATAATATGCAAATAACTTATAGTACTTTTCTTATAATTTTTTAATATCTAAATCTTTTATTTAAAAAATCAAATTAATATAATCTAATTTAATTTTAAACATAATTTAAATTGACTTTGTAATGACGATTAAAACAGTACAAGAGGGAATATATTGTTATAATTATTGTGGTATTGTCACTTTTTTTTATCAAATATTAATTATCTAATCATTATTATTTTGTATTTTTATTTTTAGAGTCAAACATTAATAACTTTGACTAACATTCTACGATATTTTCTCCCATCATATTGGTATGAAAAAAATTCAATATAAAATACTTTTTCGTATAATTTTGAATATCTAAATTTTTTATTTAACATATCAAATTAATATAATCTAATTTAACTTTGAAAATTAATCAAATTTACTTTCTCTCAACATGAACAAATAAAATCACCCAACATGAACAAATATTTAACATATCAAATTAATATAATCTAATTTAACTTTGAAAATTAATCAAATTTACTTTCTCTCAACATGAACAAATAAAATCACCCAACATGAACAAATAAAAGTGAACAAGAGTACTAAAATTTTATTTTAATTAACTAAATTTTAGCCATTGACTTTTCGTTAGGCAATGTGTCTCACATTCCACTAGCAAATAGTTTGAGCACATCCACTAGCAAATATTGTATAGCTATTACGCTTTCCCCCAATAATGACTCCATCATAGTCTTATATATAAATCACAAAATTTTCTATAAAAAAAAAAGCACAGTACAGAGATTCATAATTGGAAAACAAATACTTTTCCATCAATACAAAGATATACAGAGTATACATTATTCTCCACAAAAAGAAAAAGAACAACAATTACACTTGTAATTATCAAATTCCATGATCATTAGAGGTAGCAATAACACACAAATTATGTTTTCTACTACAACTAGTACCAGGAGTTTCAGTAACATCAACATCTTCAGGCTCCATCCCATTAGGCAGCTTCCAATTGAAATGGTAAATAAGTTGAGCTAATGGAAGCTCAACATTTGATAAACCAAATGAAATTCCCGGGCACATTCTTCTTCCTCCGCCAAATGGTAAATACTCGTAATTCTGTCCGATAAATTCCAAATTATTACTTGCACAATTTATGAACCTCTCTGGTGTAAAACTCTCAGAATCCTCCCAAAATTCAGCATCTCTGTTAATTGCCCAAGCATTCACTATTACTTTAGTTTTAATAGGTATGTCATATCCATTGATTACACATTCCTCCCTGCATTCTCTTGGAAGTAACAAAGGAAGTGGTGGATGTAACCTCAGAGTTTCTTTAATTACTAATCTTAGGTAATTAACTTCTTTCAAATCACTCTCTGTTACTCTGTTTTTTCCTTTGAGGATTCTTCTCAATTCTGTTTGTGCCTTTTCCATAACTTTAGGGTTTCTCATCATTTCAACCATAGCCCAATCAAGAACGGTTGCTGAAGTTTCAGTTCCTGCTAAAAACATGTCCTGCATATATATATATACGCATTTATAATTACAACTAGAGACAGATTTACTCACGTGAATATGTCTTAAGAAATTCGAAGAAATTAGTCACCAGTATAACTGCTTTGATATTGTCTGTAGTGAAGGAAAAATCAAGAGTGCCACTTTCTTGGAGCTTTAATAGCAAATTAACCAAATTGTTTTTCCTTGATGACTCTTCATCATCAAACTTGTGCTTGTGCTCCTCTATTATCATGTCAAGCACCTTGTCAAACTTTTCATGAAGCTTCAATAATTTTTCTTTAGTCCCAGTAATGACTTGCAGAAACTTCAGCGAAGGAAACACCTCACTTATGTCAAAACCTACAATAAATATTTGAGGAGAAAATGCAATCACTACTAAAAAAACGCCTCACAGAAGGCAGGCTCGTAAATGGGCACATACTTAAAAATAAAAATAAAGTGTGTTACATAAATTGGGATCGAAGAAAAGGTCCAAACCTGTTATCATTAATGATAATTCCTTTATCAGAGACATGAAATATGTTGATTCTTCTTTTCTCCTCTTACCAAAAGCTGCTCTACAAATTACTGCATTTGTGAGAGCGTATATCTTTTCTGTAAGATTAATAACTGATCCAGATTTTGATTCAACGTCTTGAACAAGATCGAATGCTTCTTCCTCTCTAATAGAGGCAAATGACATAACATTCTTTGCACTCAATAGTTCCAACGTGCATAATTTTCGCATTTGTCTCCAGTAATTTCCATAAGGTGCAAACGCAATGTCTGAATAGTTGTAAGTCAAAATCTGTACACTTAAAAGCCCAGGACGATTTGTGAACGCGAGATCATGAGTTTTTAATACCTCTTGGGCTACACGAGGACTCGAAATAACAATAGTAGGGATCTCACCGAGCTGCAAGTGCATTAAGGGGCCATGTTTTTTGGCCAAGTCTCTAAGAGTATGGTGAGGTAATTGGCTAGCAATTAAATGGTGAATGCTTCCTATGAAAGGCAATTTCCATGGACCTGGAGGCAAGTTTAGAGTTGGTTTTCTTTGCTTGGATAATAAATTCACTCTGAAAATGAGAAGCAATATGGTGAGAAAAGTGGCAAGAAAGAGGGGAAAATGTTGTAGCTCCATTATTGAATGAGAAAATGGATTCATTGCTAATCCTCTTTTTATAAGCATATTTTTGTTTGTATTTGATAATTTATTGGATACTCTACTATGGACTTATTTTCTACAAAGTCCCCGAATTTTGATTTTTCAACTCAGTGTTAGGTGTACAATTAAAATATTTTACAATAATAATATAACTTATTATATAGAAAAATAGTAATCTTAAAAATATGATGAATATTACTATAATATTATATTAATATTAGTATAGAAAGTTTTGAGTCTATCTAGTTCAACATTATAAAATGTTTCTCCAAAATTAAACAAATATTTTCTAATTAAATGGAATATATATATTAGCTAATAGAAATGCTTACCACAAGACAAGTGGCAAGACACTTGTTCTCAAGAGAATCATTCAACCGCCAACATATTTTTTCCAATTACTACTACTCCAAGTAAAAAATTCTCTCCAATATTTCATATATTTTGGCTGTGTAAATACACTTCAGAATAAATTTATTTGTGTTATAAAAGAACTGAGTAAGATTAATATACTAAAAGAAGGAAAATTGAGAAAGTGATGGTTATTTCAAAATATGTATATAATTCTTTGTAAATGTAATGGCTATTTAGAGTCAAAAAATGAGTTACAAATGTACTACTTGATTATTTTGATTGGTAAGTGATGGTGGCCCTCCAATGAGTTAGTACCACATGGCATGAGCCTTGGATTTACACTTACTACAAGTGATGTAACTCCACAAATTGTTGGGGGCTCATATGTGATTTTTATCATCTCGCAATCTGGCGTTAGTAAAATTATTGGCATAAATAATACGATTAAGAACGCAATTTTTATATTATCCTATTGAGGCAATTCTCCTTGATAATGCTGGCGAATTCACAAACCAAGCTTTTGATGCTTATTGCGTATCAGTAGGAATAAAAGTTAAGCATCTTGTAGCTCATGTTCATATTCAAAATAACCTTCCTGAGTCTTTTATTAAGCGCTTACAATTGATAGCAAGACCTCTACTTATGAAAAGTGAGTTGCCTATTACTGTTTGGGGTCATGCTACATGCAACATCACTTGTTCGTCTCAGACCAACTCATTATAATAAATACTCCCCGTCACAATTGGTATTTGATAATGAACCAAATATTGCTCATCTTCGAATTTTTGGATGTGTTGTATATGTGCCAGTAGCACCACCTCAGCGCACTAAGATGGACCCTCAAAGAAGGTTAGGCATATATGTTGGGTTTGATTCACCCTCCATAATTCGCTACCTTGAGCCGTTGACGGGAGATTTATTCACTGCAAGATTTGCAGATTGTCGATTTGATGAAATAAATTTTCCGCAATTAGGAGAGAAAAAGAAACATAAAAGTGAAATTGCATGAAAAGTTTCATCATTATCTCATTTTGATCTACGCTCCCTTGTGTGTGAACAAGAGGTCCAGAAGATCATCCATTTGCAAAACATAGCAAATCAAATGCCAGACGCATTTACTAATTTGAAAAGAATAACAAAGTCACATATTCTTGCCGTAAATGTGCCTATTCGAATTGACGTCTCAAAATGACCATTTGACAAGTGTCATGACTTCTGAATCACAAATACGCCTAAAGCGTGGTAGACCATTGGGTTCAAAGAATAAAAATTCTAGAAAAAGAAGTACGAAAAATGACACTACAAAAGAATCTCACGAAGAGACACAAAATCTGATTAATCATGATATTCCTGAAGATATAATGAACCAGAGACTCAGGTAAATGAAGAACTTTCAATAAGTTCTATAGGAGATTGGATAAATTTAGATCGATTAAAAATCATAGTGGATAATGTTTTCGCATATGATGTTGCACTTAACATTATACAAGACAATGAGGATCACGAACCTCTATCTGTCGAAGAATGTTGACAAAGATGTGACTGGCCAAAATGGCAAGAGGCAATTCAATCAGAATTGAATTCACTTGCTGAACGCGAGGTTTTTGGACTATTAGTCCAAACGCCTGGTGATGTTAAATCAATTGGCTATAAATAGGTCTTTGTACGAAAAAGAAATGAGGGAAATGATATTGTAAGATACAAGGCACGCCTTGTTGCACAAGGATTCTCTCAACGACCCGGTATCGACTATGAAGAAACATATTCACCGATTATGGATGCAATAATTTTTCGATCTCATCGGTTTAGCTGTACATGAAAATCTTGAGATACATCTTATGGATGTTGTTACAGCTTACCTTTACGGTTCACTTGATAATGAAATTTATATGAAAGTTCCGAAAGGACTTAAAATGCCTGAAGCATATAGTTCAAAATCTCGAGAAATGTGTTCAGTCAGATTACAAGTCATTATATGGCTTAAAACAATCAAGGCGAATGTGGTATAATCGTCTTAGTGATTACTTGATAAAACAAGATTATATAAACAATGCCATTTGTTCTTGTATTTTTATTAAGAAAACAACATCGGGGTATGTTATTCTTGTTATTTATATTGATGACATAAATCTCATTGGAACTCCAGAAGAAGTCCAAAAGCCAATTGAATATCTAAAGAACGAATTTGAGATAAAAGACCTTGGAAAGATAAATTTGTCTTGGACTACAAATAGAACATTTAGTAGACGGGGTATCTTCATCCATCAATCTGTAATCTTGAAACGATTTTACATGGACAAAGCACATTCATTAAGTACTCCAATGGTTGTCCGATCATTTGAAGTGAGTAAGGATCCATTCCGACCTCAAGAAGAGAATGAGGAACCTCTTGGTCCAAAAGTATCTTATCTTAGTGCAATTGGGGCACTTATGTATCTTGCTAATGCTACAAAATCTGACATAGCATTTTCTGTTAATTTGTAAGCAAGATACAGTTCTTCCCTACACGAAGACATTGGAATGGAGTTAAACATATATTGCGATATCTATAGGGGACTAGTGATATGGGTCTGTTTTTATACTAACAAAGATAGTGCAGATCTTATTGGTCATGCAGATGCAGGTTATTTATCTGACCCACATAAAACTCGATCACAAACAGGCTATCTGTTCACATACGAAGGTACTGCTTTATCATGGAGATCTACGAAGCAATCTATTCTACTTCTTCAGATCATGCTGAGATAATAGTCATTCATGAAGCAAGTAGAGAATGTGTATGGTTAAGATCAATAACATATTTTATCAAAGAAAGATGTGGTTTGAAGTGTGACGTCAAGATACCCACAGTGCTCTTTGAAGACAATACTGCATGCATAGCTCAATTAAGAGGAGGCTTCATAAAGAAAATAGAACGAAATACATTTCACCAAAATTATTCTTCACACATGATTTCCAGAAGAATGGTGATATTAATGTGCAACAAATCCGTTCAAATGATAATCCAGCAGATCTATTTATCAAATCTTTATCGGCCTCAACGCTTGAGAAGATGGTTCACAGAATTGGAATGCAAAGACTTAACCATCTGAATCATGATTTTTATCAGGGGGAGTAAAATACGGGCTGCACTCGTTTTTCCTTAGTCTAGAATTTGTTTCACTGAATTTTCCTAGAAATTTTTTTAATGAGGCAGCAAACAATGCATATTATGTATGTCTATGAATATTTTGTTTTTTTCACATGGACATCCAAGGGAGAGTATTGTAAAGAAATATGAATGTCATGTGCCCCCCACAATTTGTGGAGTTACATCACTTGTAGTAAGTGTAAATCCAAGGCTCATGCCATGTGGTACTATCCCATTGGAGGGCCAACATCACTTGACCAATCAAAATAGTCAAGTCGTACATTTGTAACTCACCTTTTGGCTATAAATAGCAATTATTTACAAAGAATTATATACATATTTTGAAATATATTACTTCCTCAATTTTCCTTCTTGTAGTATATTAATCTTAGTCAATTCTTTTATAACAATTTAAAATAAATACTTAAGTTTTGAGTATTTTACTTAAATAAAAGAATATTCATTTGAAGTTTAAACGATTTAATGACCCTTTTATTTTACTCTTATATTCTCCTTAAAAAGAATAAAATTTCATGACCCATCTCAAATTATTACATTTTCACGGAATTCAGAGAAAACTCACCTCAAAAATATACATGCAGTTGCTAAAAGAAAAGCTATCCAATGTTCATTATTTGATAAAAAAATAACAGAAAACATACCATATCAAATTAATATTAATAAACAAACTATATGAATAGAAAGGATAAAATATTGAACATGATTTTAATAGAGTGAAGAAAATGTAAAATATTATGACTCTTGTTTCTAAAACTAGACACGTAGTGCCCGTGCCAGCACGGGCCCAACAGTAATACCGGGTGCAATAATGGTTGATGTAGTGGTATAAATACACGAAACGAATGTGCAGGAGCAAAGATAAATACAAAGAAAGTGTGTATGAATAAGTGAATCAGTAGCTGGACAATGAAGCTATAGCGAAAAATTTAGGATTCGAGATGCAAAAACAGATAGATCAAGCAAGGAAGGTGGTTTCTAAACATAGGCAACTATGCCTCACATCTGAAAAGAGGTTTGTTCACTACCATCTTCTTTTGTGTCTGTCTTTCTGTGTATCTATCTTTGTGTTAAGATGTAGCCGTTCGTGCCACTACATCCTTTAATAGCATTCTGGAAAACAATTACAACATTCCTAAAAAGCTGCAAATGAATCAACAATAAGGTAACAAACGGTTCATAGTGAACTTCTCTTAACGTTATCTCTACAACTCTACCGGTATAATTAAATCATGTCATTTTTATCTAGAACCTCACAATTACACTCTACGTACACAAAATCAACAGCCACAACAAAAGACACTTCAAAGCTGAAAACTTTGAGTTAAGAAGAGAACTCCCCCAGTTGCATTTTCCATTTTTGAAATCTTTATTTCATTATCGACCAAATAGAGCAAACCCCACAAGCAAGAGCTAAAAAAAATACTCATGAAAAGGAAGGTTTGGGTAGTCTTCTTGTGAATATTCTAGAGAAGTTATCCAGTTCCAAAAGGATAAGTTGCGTTGGAATTGATAAAGTTCTGTGGGGTTCATGTTTGCATAAAAAGAGCCTGTGGATTTGGCTTTTAAGTGTTATTCAGAAATAGCAAAGGAAAAGCAAAAATCTTAGTGAGATAATAATAATGTAGTGAAAGGGTTACGTAGTGCACTAACCTTATGCAACCTTATCTTGCATTTTTGCAGGAGACGGCTCAAACCCATGAAATCAAAACTAATTTCATGCTAGAAGATCTTTGTTTTCCATATTCATACCCTTATACAATTTTTCATCACCACTTCTCTTGTTTTTTCCCTTTAAAGCCTCCCCTGGCTGATTCAGAGCTCTTTCCTGAATGGCTCGGGTATCTTTGGAGAACTCAAACTCAGTTTCTAAAGTGGTTGTTGCTCCACTATCATTTTGAACTTGAATTTTCTTTGAGGATTCGGAATGAAAACGAGTTGCTTTTGAATTCACAGTGGATTCAGTATCCTTGTTGAACTTGAATGTCCAGTTGAGAAGTGTATCTTGTTATTTGCAACCGCTGCCTTTTTATTGGTATATATGACTGAACTATCATCTTTTGCATCTTCATTCTCCCCTTCTTCAACCATAAGATGCTTTCTGGTATTTTTTTTCCTTAGGATGGTTTTTCGAGAAAAAAAATTCATACTGCAATAACGGAAAGCAAACGAAAGCATATTAAGCAAAAGAAGCGATAGCAAATTGACAAGAGATGGTAAAAGCCAGCTAGAAGAGAAGGGACTAAGGATTAATATTTGCAAGCCAAACTCGAGATAATGCAGATTAGAATTAAACCCAGCGAATGGTTAGTGTAATCGGATTATTCACTGTAATTTGATTCTTAGAAGTTGTTGTTACCGCCATAATAAGTATTGGTTAGAATCAGATTACAGTGACTTATACTCAACATAATCTGATATGTAACGAAAAATAATTACACTTGTTTCCACTTTTGTCACAAAACTTTGGTATATAATTTATTAGGTTATATTTTCTAAATCAACCTGAGATGAAATCAAAATGACAGGATTGCCAGCAACCACAAATAAATTGAGTAGAAGTGTTTCCAGTTGAGAATGAGAAGGAGGTCCCTTACCTGGAGCTGTTGGAAGCTGTTCAGCTTCAGCTTTGGTAGCGTCTGAATCGTATGCTAAAGTATTTGAATTCTCCATCTATCAATACAAAGTGTTGGGAAAAGGGACGAAGTAAGAACTTTGGTATAAGCAGAGAGAGAGAATCACTTAGAGGAGGAAGCATATGGATTGAAAAGGGACCTTACAACACCATCGTTACAGAAGAAGTGCTTCTTTTTTTATCCGATGAGAGTTGCTTATATAGATCGTGTCGCCTATTGTTAACATTGCAGGATTTATCCGTTGAGTATTGCTGTGCTTTCTCTTGCGAGGAAGAAGCTGCAGAAATGACGTTTTTATCCATAGACACACCTGTAACCAAAAACATATGTAATTAGTCCACTTTCTTAACGCTTTGGTCCCTTTCCTATTATATATAGACAGAAACATGCGATAACATGAGGACAAATAATCTTGAATAGCATCAGTAAGATGGAATGGCAGTAAGCACAGCCACACATAGTCCAACAACATTTTGTACGAAGAAGTTTTTACCATGCACTAAATATCAGACGAATGAGTTGCTAGCCCACTTTCTTCTTTGAGTTTTTAGTTTAAATTTCGATAAAAGTGTAGTTAAACTATCATTCCTTCTACTGTTTTTAAAGTGTACTGGGTCATACAACAAATAAGGCAAGTGAGAAAAAATGTTTACAAACAAGCAAAAAAAGAAGAACAGATTAGATGACTTACTATAGAAATCAACAAGTAATTGAAAGAGAAGTAAAAGTGTGTGAATTTGATCCTGCAACTTTGTTGTCTTTTTAATACATATTGATCTATGTAGGACAAGAGAACACCTACTCATCCTAACTGTGCCCCTTCATGTTTTAGCTATAAGAAACAAGATGAAAAGTTCATTTTTTTGGCCAATCATACTTTGAAATTTATGATAAGCTATTCCACTTCTCATAAAAGAAGGTATTCACAAAAATACAACACTTGTTTCTAGCAGTGAGATGTTATCTTACGGAAATATCAATTTATGTTAATTAAAGAGAAGCACAACATAGAGGCAGATGATTGAAGACATAAAATTCAAATTCATGATGATTTCATATACACAAATATAAGAGTTGAAGTTTAGGAGTTCGCTTAGAACGCACAAGCAATACTATAGATCCATCCTCAGTAATGCAGCATTCAAAGTTTAATTGTAACATTCATTATTGGGGAAAATGCATAAAATTTCAAGCAAACTAACCATTGAAGCAAAAAGTTTTAGTGCATGTGTATAATGAGTTTAAGCTCAGCACAAAAATTACAACTCATCTCCATAAGATATCGGATTTCACCTGATGGATGAATAGAAGAACATAATAAAACTAACAATGTCAGTCAAAAGCTTTAACTTCTTCGCGAATCAAACTTAGTACCTCATTTGGCTATCAAACTTCACAGGAGTAAGCAAAAAGCTCAAGGTCAAAATTATGGACCCAAAAAATTGTAAACCCAGATACCATAGAAAAAAATAGAAATTACAAATCTGCAGGAGAATCAGTATCGAACTGAAAGGGAAAAAATAACTCACAGAGAAGTCGACTGATGGAAAGCTGCAACGAAATTTTAAATATAGTCGAGCAAAAAAAAAAAGACGGATTAAAAAGAGCAAATCCCAAATTGGAACAAGCAAATCAGAAATTTTGAAAGAAGAAATCGTTGTCAAACTATAATAATTCTTTATGGCTGTGAATTTGTCACGACCGGAGTGTAGACCCCAGACGAGACCGGCGTCGTTGACCTCTCAGAGGTCACAGACAAGCCTACTTACGTCATTCTTACTTCATCTAGGTTAATTTTAGCGGAAAATTTAAAACTTTTTGTTTCTTAACATACTTATAAAAAAACATCCTCATTGATGCGTAATTGTTCACCATCAACCATCTAACATTAAGAGATAAGCAACTGAAAGAAATAGTTCAATTCTTATTAAGTGTATAATTGCCAAAATGGCACCAATACGTAGTCTGAATAAAATAGGAAAGAAACACTAGTGGAACATGCTCCACTAGCTCAACTCTAAAACTAAGCTAGAATAGAAAACAGTAGTATCCTCGAAATCATGAGGACCTATCAAAACCGGATGAATGCTGGACGTCCGGATAACTGCAGCGATGATCCTGTAGCTCTATCGTCCACCTGTGCCTGCACCTAAAATAGTAGAGTTTGTATAGGGTTAGTACACACTTGTACTAAGTATGGGTATATGCAAGCACACACCAAGGACATGCATGAGAAAGAATGGCTCTTTCCTAACGACATGATTTTTGGAAGTCAAGTCAGTGGACTTGCCAAATTGAGATTAGGAGGTTCCCAAATTTGGATTAGGAAAGTCAATGAGCTTTCCAGATTTGGAATAGGAAGCTTATGCCATGAGAATAATATACATCATCATATTTTTTACATTTGCAAACAGCACATATCATATAGCTTACAACACACTTTGTATGTAGCACATAACTCCTTTAATATCATTCATTCATATGCCATGAGACCTCGGAATCATGGACTTAACATTAAGACATCCCAGAAATGAGGGCTCAACAGATGGGACCTCAACTAGAGAGTCTTCATTAGCAAACACAGAGTCTGCTTCGTTCATTCATACGTACTCCATTTTATTTCATTCATAGGCCAGTGTAAATACCAGTTATACCTAGGATGTAGCTTAAGACTTTCATTAGGTTCGTTGTGCAATGACCAAGAATGACCTAATGTCATTAGTTGAATCTAACTCACCTTTTGATTATCCTATTCTAACACCTTTGGTATCATTCATTTCATTATGTGCTTCATTTGAGGCTGACCTCATTCATTCATTGGGAACTTTAACTTTAACCGACATAGATCATGTGAGCATCATGAAATCCAGTGTCTCCCCCACACTGAAAAGAGGTGGAATCACCGGCCAAAGTGACCCAAAAACATGCTAGCGTACATGGGAATTTAACCCCGCCAGATCCCTATATTGGCAGTATAGGTTCGAAGACTAGGAGATATAAGGAGACCCATACCCGGCAAGCTGGATAGTCTCATCTCATGAGAGTTACGTGAACCTCCGCCCTTCCCGAAAGAAGGGATCACCGCTCATAGCTAGTCTATCGGTGCTTAGTATAAAGTTCCATTACATTCATCTCATACGTCATGGAAGCTGGCTTCTAGTATGAGGACATCATAGCTCATTAGATGATTTCTCATCTCATCATTCGTATTGAGTGTGTTAAGCTCAATACTCTCATTAGAGTGTTCATAGAGACTGGTCTCTTCATTATCTTTCACTCTCATAGGTGAGTACGTATTGGTAACATTTACTTAGGCTCATTTGAGATTGCTCTCATTATTTACATTAGCCTCATATCATGTTGTCACCACATTCATCATCATTAGCACCTTTGCTTTTCATAGTTATTCACCTCTTATTACGTAAATGTTCATTTCATCATATGCCAATGCACCCTTACTTAACCCTTCTAGGGTTTGATTATTTCATTGTTCATTTCATCATTTCATTGTTCATCTCATCATATGCCAATGCACTTGGCAATTTAGTGTATCTTAAACTCATACTTAACCCTTCTAGGGTTCATCATCTCATTTCATACATCTTAGGTTCACTTACTTTTGAACGGATGTTAGACTTATGTGTCTATACATACAAGCCATGAGGCTTCATTCATAGTTTGTCTAAGTGATTCACGTTTACCCAAGATTATGTGGTACAAGACTTATGCATCTTGTAGATATGCCAAGATATTGATTTCGATCTTTAGAGGCAGCATTCATTAAATATTTACTTACGTATGACTTATGTCTCAATACGGAACTGGGCAAGGGAACCCAATTTCGAATCCCTTAGGCAACACTTAATCCTTTGTATTTTTCAGATTTGGGGGACCCTAGTTCGATCCCCATCAGCCCCATAATATTTCATTTCTTTTTCTTCTCTATTTTTCGTCCAAGGCATGGAGGTTGTGGGATCAATCCGCCACAAGCTCATTCTTTTTCTCTTAATTTATCTATTAACTTTCTCACCTATCCAAGAGGTTGTGGGTTCAATCCCCATTCACCTCATTTTATATTTCTCCTTTATTTTTCTCCTAACTCTCTAATCTATTCAAGAGGTTGTGGGTTCAATCCCCACTCTCCACATTTATTTTTCTCCTTTATTTTTCTCCTAACTCTCTCATCCATTCAAGAGGTTGTGGGTTCAATCCCCACTCTCCACATTTATTTTCTCCTAACTCTCTCATCCATTCAAGAGGTTGGGGGTTCAATCCCCACTCTCCACATTTATTTTTCCTTGCATTTTTCTCACGAATTTTTTATGAAATTTTCATTTAGTGAGGTCATGGGTTCAATCCCCAATGACCTCACATTTTAAAATTTTTTTAAACGAAGCTCATTTTCTTAATAATTGTCCGAGACTACAATTTCCAGCAGGCTGGAAATTTAGTCTCTTCCAATCCATTTTTGTCTTAATATTTTGTTGATTTTTTTGTAGCTTTCATGTAATGATGTCTTGGATTCAATCCTTACTGATTTCACTTATTTTACATTCATTTTTCATTGCATTTTGTACCACTTTGTTTGGCTGAACCCAACCTATCAAATGCTGGAAATTTGTTCACTATTTTCAGCTTCTTTTTATCATCATTCATATGTTAATTCTTCAGGTATTTCGTGGATCATTTGGTGCATCTTTAAGTGTAATCTTTTTATGATTATATTCAGCCAAGAATTACCATTACATCCAGCAACATTACACCAATTTTACACCTCATAATTTACACAAACATTCGCACATAAAATTCAACCATAAAAACATATCATTTTTCACATACTTTCGGTTGACATAACTTAACATGCTTAAAATTCTAAACACATAATAATGAACACATTATCATGAACATCAATCTCATACTTAAACTACCAGCAAACATACCCAACCTACGATTCATTGGGAGCTAGTGACAGGGACATGCAACGGGAACAATCCTAGTTTTCGGATTACAATTTACTGAATCTTAAGGGGTCTCTTGGGAAAGGGACCAAGAAAGGAGAAAACCCATACCTTTTTGACGTTTTTACAATACACAACCTGCTGTCCAACCTCTCCAAACCACGTTCAAGTCCAACACTTCAACACCAACCGACGGAAGACTCCTCCCCTTTGCCTAACGTGATGGATTAACGTTGTTTTCTTAGATTTTTGTGTGAGTTCTTCAAGTGTGAAGAACTTCCATATATTTTCTGTTCTTGAAGTTGTTTAGGCAGAGAGAAAACGTGAGAGAGATAGTGAAACGTGAGAGAGAGAGAGAGTGAGAGAGAGAGTGGCTTAAAATTAGGAGTTTTAGTTTGGGAATTAGTCAAACTAGGACTCTTTGTTAAACCTTTAAATAAAAAATCTGATTTTTCTTTTTCTTAAATCAGCTAATATTTATTAATTAATTAATATAATTTATCCATTTAAATAAAAACAAGTTAAATCATTGCTTCCACCTAGGTTCGAACCCAGGTGGAGCAAGACTTCACTTCAAGAGCTCAATTTCGGCTCTCTCTCCCCCAAATTGTCCCTCCACCTTATTAAATAATTAATTAAATATATATTTAGGGTAATTACTATATTACCCTTAGCCTGGTAAAAGACCATTTTACCCCTAGACCCTCAAAACATAAGATTTCCTCTCCTTAAGTCCGGTAAAGACTCATTCGAGTAAATCTTCGTATTCGAGAGTCCTACATGGTTGGTCCCAACCTTTTCAAGCTCAATTAACTCCCCAAGTTAGTTGTATTGGTTGTAGCAAGGGTTCCGAGGTCTGGTTCTACGCGCATCAATCCCTGTGAACCCTGGTCTAATCATAGGCATTCTTGACACAGTAAGCATTTCTTATCTTATCCATTTTCAAAGTTGTTACAGAATTCATACGGAACAATATTTTGAAGCCTGAAGAAGAGGAGAAAAGAAAAGACAAATATAACTTTGACAAAGCACATATGACGACGAAGAGCTGTGTGCTCTAGACTAAAATATAGTAAATATAAAAAAGTAGAATAAGAGTAAAATAAAAATGTTATTAAATAATCTAAGTGAATAAGCTTTTGTTTGAAATAAAAATTTAATGTCAACAAATTTTAAAATTAAAAAAATCAATTAAATAGGCAAATGACTTTAAAATAAAATATTTATAGTTGAGTGACTTTATAAGAAAAACACTTATAACTGTGTAAAATTTAAATTAAAAAAACAAAGTTGAGTGAGTTATTAAGAAAAAAAATCATAATTAAATTATCTTTTAAATTAAAAATCAAAGTTAATTCACTTTTTGGAAAGAAAATTATAGTTAATGACTATTTGAAATACTGTCTCTTAAATTATCTTATCTTAATTGAACATCACTTTATATTTATGATCCAGTGAAACTTGTCTTAAACTTAATATTGACACTTTTGTATTATTTTATTCTTGTGAAAAGCATATGTCGGGTGAGATTTCACGTGGATGTAGCGATGAGTCACTAGTGAGACTATAAAAATATATATTTTGTAAAGAGTTAATAATTTGATGGTCAATTAACTATCAATTATTTTCAAATTAAGTCATTTAAATTTTATTTTCAACTCAAAAATTATTTAATTATAACTTTTTTGCGCATAAAGTCATTCAATTTTCATTTTTAACTTAAAAGTCACTCAATTATGATTTCTTTGCACAGAAAGTCACTCAACCTATTTAATTATTTTTTTTATTAAAATTTAGTGAAATAGAATTTTAATTATTAACTTAATTTTAAGAATCGAATATATACTCATTTTAATGACCTTCTCCATTTAATCCAATCTGCTAAAAATATAATATTAAATATTTTATTTTACCATTAATTTCCTAAATCGTTCTCTCTTGTCTCCCACATTCTTTTAGCGAATTAATGGTAAAATAAAATGTCCAATGTTCAATGAGAAAATTATATTGTACAACAGGGTAATTGAAGATATACGTGATTTCAATGCACCAATTCAAAATGTCATAGAGGCTCCAACTCCAACCATAGAAATGGTAGTATATGAAAATCTCCAGTTTGAACAATTTTTAGTTAGACATAAAAAAGTAAAGGCAAAAGTGCTCATTTTGAACTCCGTAATGCATTAATAGAGCATTTATGGGAGCAACATAATGATTTTGAAAATTGAGTATTCATGTAATTGTATATCACTTTTATTTGAATTTATCCGCTAATTTATGTATTATATCATATTTTTTTGAAATTTATGTTATTTAAAAATTTAGAATAAAATATAATTTTATATCACATTAAAAATCATATAAAATAATTATTTTAGAAAAAAGAAATAAATAATTTATATTATGAAATAAAAAAATAATAATTAAATAGAAATAATAATATAATATTAAGGAGAGAAAAAAAATCTTTTAGAAAATAAAATAGAAAATTAGATTGGAGTTAATTATCTGAAGAAATAAAAATTTATATATTTGGAGATTAAACTGAATCCATCTATTTTATTAATGTGAAACTATTTATTATTCTTTAACAAACATCCCACTTTATATCGTTAACCCCACCCATTAGCTACGTGACATCCTCTTTCAGTTGTTTCATTTTTGAATCTCCTCACTCATCGTACACCACCAATTCTTTGCTACTAGCTGCCAATGTTGTTGTCAAGTCTTTTTTGTACACTAGATGAATTCCACACCTCCTCACTTTGGTCCATGGCTCTTGTCTTAGGCTAATTCAAAGGCAACCACAAACCTTAGTCCAATCTTAAAGACATTGATTAATGGGAAAAGACTCATATATATTATCGAATTTTCAGAAATTATGTTATCCGTTAAAAGTTTGACTTATTTATATAATTACCGTTCAAGAAAAAACTTACTCATGCTATTATTTTTTAACAGTGGTTTTGTAAAACCATTTTTGACACGTGGCCAGTTGTAATTCGATCACATCATCAATTTTTTAAATAAAAAAAATCATAATTCTGAAAAAAAATTGAATTAATTTTTTTTTCATTTTTTAATTTTAAAAATTGATGACACATCATCAATTTTTAAAAAAAAAAACAAATTCTGAATAAAAATTGAATTATTCATTAATTTTTAAAATAAAAAAATCAAATTCTAAATAAAATTGAATTATTATTATTTTTTTATTAAAAAAATTGATGACGTGGCCAAATTATAATTGACCACATGTAAAAAATAGTTTTACAAAACCATTGTTAAAAAATAATGGCATGAATGAGCCTTTATCTTAATAATAATGACATAAATGAGCCAAACTTTTAACTGGTCGCATAAATGAGCCTTTCTGAAAGTTCTATGGTATATTTAAGCATTTTCACTTAATTAGTTGTGTTTTTTATATAAATAGTATATTAAATGAACATAAGTTATTTTGTCTATATCTTTATTCATACCAAGAGTAAACAGTTCACACAAAATTTATAATAAAAAGAGTACCAAATTCAAACGAGTTAATTATAAACTAACAATATATCAATTTCATTACAATGATATACAAATTTCTATATCAACTTCATGCCAAAAGTAAACACTTCTTATATAATCAGCACACGAAATTTATATTCAAACAATATACCTTTAAAAGTTGTTGGAAAAATATTGAGTAAAAAAGAAATAACATTTGTCTGGATAGACAATTAACAAGTGAGAGAAAAGACGACTAATTATTTTAAGTTAACCTGATTTTATGTCTATTATTAATTATCATTACTATTATTAATTTAAAATTCATTTTTTTTATTTAACAAATATTATAACTCGTAATTGTTTAACATTAAAATTTGAAACATAAAAAAATAATATCGTAACTAATAGGAGTAATAATTAGACTTATACAAGTCAATTATAAAAATTTCTTATTAGAAATCCTCTTAAATCCTTCAAAAATTAATTTGAGGATTATTCTTTTCTAACACAACCAGCCAGTAATAAGAATCTTTCTTTTTGAAAATAAAAGAAGGCTAAGAATTATACAATTAAAATAGACCACATGGCCCCTCATTATTCTATAGCTATCCTCATATTTATCTTTTTTATCCAATTTCATATTCGGTTGCCTACGACATCAATTTAAGTCTCATTGACGCAAGATTGAAATATTAACTACTGTCATTGATTTAATTTCCCTATTTTAAAATTTAATTAATTAAAAAAGTATTTATAGGGTGATCATTTAATTGTCTTCCAAAGATCACAACGTAGTGCATATTAAGTTAAGTGGATGATTATGAAATACCTTATGTGATAATCATTTGTCGCTCGAAATTTTTATGTAAATTTAAGGCTAATTAAAGCGTGAATAATATATTGTAATAGTACGGTAGACTAAAAAAACTTCTTCACGAAATTTTATATATATATAAAATTCAATACTAATTGGCAAAAGCTTTTTCTAAAACATATGTATTTTCCAATTTTCCTCCTTTCGTCTTCGATGCTAAACCAATAAAAAGAAAACATAGAATATCATTCATATATAGTATGATATATCAGTATAAAATTTCATCTACAATATCATCTTATTTAACTAACATGCTAGAAAATTCAAAACTCTAATTATTCATTACTATTAGTTATCTTGAACCCTAAAAATTGATCTTATCTCAATTTAACATCATAAATATCTTTGATTTTATCTCTATAATCGAATACTATATATTTGATTCGATCCATCAATATCACACATGGGAAGTGGGAACCCAATTCTTTAGGCCCCAAATTCCACAACTCAAAGAATTTGTCTTCAAATCAAGCAAATGGCAAGCAAGCAGCCACTTATAAAAACCTCATTCCTTCTACTGCTCTGATCAACAGACTGCAAACAAAACATAGTTTTTAAGATATTCCATGGCAGAAGTGATCCTCCATGTTTACGACTTAACCAAAAGTGACGGGCAAGACGCAGTAAATTTCGGCGTAGTCCAAACGAACAGGCTACTCAAAGACACCATCTCTTTCGGCGGCATGTTCCACACTGCCGTCCAAGTTTACGACAACGTTGAATGGGCCTACGGGTCCTGTGTGATAGGCAGCGGGGTTTTCAGTTGCCCCGCTACCAAAAACCCCAATTACACGTATCGCGAAAAGATTGTATTGGGCAGAACAGAGTGCTCTGCCCACAAAGTCAATCAGATCTTAAAAGATCTTCGCGATGCATGGCCTGGTAGCAAATACAATATGGTTTCAAGGAACTCAAAGCATTTCTGCGATGAGTTCCTTGAGAAATTAGGGGTCCCAAAACTACCGAATTGGGCAAACAGATTTGCTAACATTGGGGATTTAGCAAAGCAAACAGCAGGGATAGCAGTTCAAGCTAAAGAGAAGGCGTCTAAACTTGTGTTTCATCCGGTTGATTTTGCTTTCAACATGACCACTGCTAATAAAAACTCTAAACCAATACATAACCCTACTCATGAGTTCAGGTTCCGCTTTAATTTTGCTGTTAATAATTTTAAGGTCGCTGCGCCGGTTATCCGCTCCGATCGATGAAAACCCATGCCTCAATCAATTAAAATCTAAGATGTAGTTCCCTTAAGTTTGGTTTGTCTCAAAATAATGTAACTACTATGGTTTGTATTTAGCTAAATGTAATTGTGTCTACTTTGTTTGTATAAATAGAAGAGTGCTTCGTATTTTAAAATCAAATACTTGCACCCTTTATATTGAGTGAATAAAATAACACAATGAAGTCAACAAATATCTAATCGAATTGAATTAATAAGATGAGCAAATTGAATATAATGAGTGAAAAACCAAATAAACAGAACACAACATACATTATTTTTATAACAAAAGAAAAACAACCATTACATTTACACATTACACGGTTCGTTTCACAGTGCACAAGAAACCAAACAATTCAACAAAATCAAAGCCAACTGTTATTTCTAATAATATCCATCGGTAGTAAGTAGTAGAGTACTGCTCAATCCAATGCATGGAAGTAAAGCACAAACAAGCAAACCAACAAACGTGACATCAACGAGCAGAAACATCAAGCAACTATTCAATTGAAGATATAACCAAACATTAGTACTATGTAGTAGCTAGAGAACACTACTCTAGCAATCAAAAGAAAGAGTCTTCTGAATCTTATAGGCAAGTGATTTCCTCAAATTCGCAAGCTGGGTGTTATCTTGCTCAATGGAGTCAACGTCCCAATTCAAATTGTTAACCCCAGCCATTAGTGCCACGATATCCTCTTTCACCTCTTCTTTCCTTTTTGATTCTCCTCCCTCGTCATACACGGTCAATTCTTTGCTCCCAGATGCCAAGGATGTTGTCAAGTCTTTTTTGTACACTAGATGAATTCCACACCTCCTCGCTTTGGTCCATGGCTCTTGTCTTAGGCTAATTGAAAGGCAACAACAAACCTTAGTCCAATCTTCAGTTGTGAATTCGGGGAAGAGGAGACGAAAAAGATGGAAAGAGATATAAGCTATCCACAAGTGATCATATTTGCCCTCCTCCCCCATCTTTGAAGCAGCAGATGCTGGAGCACTTTCAAATGAGTATTCTCGGTGGTTTGGACTTATCAACTTGAAAGTAACACCTAGTTTTGATTTTGGAACAAGGCACTCGAAAACAAATGAGAATGCAACCCCTGCAATGTTGTCTTGCCAATCTGTAGGTAGCTGGACTGAGATTGATCGACCCATTTTTTGATAACCAAACCACTCGGGGATTTTTCCTCCAGCAATCAGTATACCAAATTGACCATAAAAGGTGGAGTAACCCTGTTGTACAATTAACAAATTCTATATCTTGATACTTTATTTTGGAAACATAATAATTTGATAAATTCATGAAATGGAGACATTACCTGGAGAAGCAATTGCAGCAACAAATCCGCAGCGCCAATGCCAGTTTTTTGGCTTTGTTGGTACAATTTGAAACAATTGAAAAACGAGACCTTTTTCAAGAATGCATGTTGCGGTGAAAGATTTCCAAGACTCTGCAAGGAAAGGCACTCATTTGCCTCAATCATTACAATACTCCAGGGAAGATCAGGCAAGGCTTCAAGGTTTTTGCATTCATCCACTTTCAGGACCTTGAATTGCTGTAACCCATATATTCCTGATGGAAATTCATTAAAATTATTTCGGCTCAAATTTAACTCTTCCAATGAGGACAGCTGCCAAATATCACCAGCGATTTCATCTACCAAATCAGAGTCACTAAGATCTAGTTTCTTTAAGGCACGCAAACCAGATAATGATGGTCCTAATATTTCTGTCTTCTTTTTTCTTCCAGTATTTGATCGTCTTGTGATGCGCCTGACATTTGGCAGTGAAGTTAACTTTAGATTCAAGCGAAAGCTAAAACTGTTTTTCCAGAATGCCTTATCCTTTTTCTTTTTCTTGCATCCACTGAAAGAAAGGATTTTCAAGTTTTCCATCTCCGAGACGGTTGATGGTAGCTTGCTAATTGCAGTTCCATCTACAAGTAGTTCTTCTAATGTTTCCAATTGTCCAAGGGTTTCTGGCAATGTCTCAAGTTTTGAACAGCCAGAGAGATTTAGAGTCCTGAGACATCTCAAACCACAAATGCTATAAGTTATACATTCCAGATCCTTGCAATTCCTGAGGTTTATGGACACAATCCCACTGAGGTTTATGATGGACTCGGGTAGCTCTTTGATAGCAGTCCCTTCCAAGTGAAGTTCTGAAAGCTTTGGCATTAATCCTATGATTTGAGGGAAACTTTCGAGTTTTGTGCAGTCCCACAGAAGAAGCTTTTCCAAAGACTCGAGATGGATATTATTCGAAATACTCTTTAGCTTTGAGCAGTGAGACAAATTCAAGTACCGAAGCCTTGTAAGATCTCCAAGTGATCTGTGAACTCCTATCAAGTTCGTACAGTTGCTCAGGTTCAACTTTTCAAGATATGGCATTTGGCTAAAGTCGGGAGTGCTAATTAACCCTTTGGAGTAGCTGAGGTTCAAATACTTCAGCTTGTCAAGATACTGTTTAAATCATGAAACATATAATATATAAGTGACTTATTTTGCCTAATTGCAAGAAAAAAATGAACACTCAAGGTAAGGTAGATATCTGTTTGTAAATTATTTTACAATAGTGGTCACTCTAGCAAAGAAAAAATATGTACTAACAATATTAATGAGGGCAATGGTACCTTATCTTCTGGCCAAAGTTGTGAAATTTGGCCATGAATTAGTTTAAGTCCAACTAGCTTTTCTCCCTCAAAGTCTTGTGGAAGTGAGGTTGAAGGGAAATTGTGCCAACTGAGCCATTGTAACTCATTTGGAAGATAACTCGGACCTTTACGGAAGTAAGCATTCTGGATTTTCAGAAGACGTAGATTTTCCATACCCTTTAATGCTTGTGATCCTAAGTTCATCTTCTGCTTTTCAGAGTACGCCAATATTATTCCCTCAATTGCTCCGGTACCCTACACATTTAATAAGAGAAGTTACTAGTAATTTTTATTTTTACGTTAACGACTCTCTAATTGTTGTTCAATATATCAACCATATAGTGTAAACTTACTGATTTCTTTGACATAACATCGCATATGTCGTCAGGAACCCACAACCTGCTGAATTTCTCTCTCGGATGTCCATGGCGAACCATGTACCAAGCGGTTTCTTGAACTAAATCATGCATCTGGAGTCTGTCATCATCAGATATGGATAGAAGTGATCTTTGAATAAGTACTGGTACTCCAATTTCAGGTTTGAAACCGAAAGCAAGGAGTTTTCTGGTGACAGGTTCTCTTCGTTTCTCCTTGAAGAAACAAGCAATGTCAAGCAATATTTGCTTGTCTAGATCACTCAATGCATCAATGCTCAATTTAAGTTTCCCTATGACATCATCAAGGGGAATTTCTTTCAGCCTCACCAACGTGCTCTTCCATTCCGCTTTTGTTCTTTTATGTAGAAATGAACCCATTACTTTGAGAGCCAGTGGGAGGCCCCAAGCACATTGCACGACTTGCAGTGCCAGTTCAGAAAAATCACCTTCCGGTTCACCTCCCTTGAACGCAAACTTGTTGAAGAGCATTAAAGCCTCATTAATCCCTAAAGGACTAACTTCATACACATGATCCACCCCATGAGACAATAACAATTGCCTGTTTCTAGTGGTGATGATGATTCTGCTCCCAGCTCCGAACCATTCATGCTTTCCAGCCAAATAATCTATCTGCTCATCATTATCCACATCGTCAAGAACGATCATCACTCTTTTATAGCTCAACCTGTTCATCAGGAAACTGGTGCTGGTGTAAAGATTGTCTTTACTCTCTTTCAATGTATCAGAAATCATCTTTTCTGACAAAGGCTGAAGTCCGGATTTTGTTGAAACTTCTCTAACATTATCAAGAAAGCAACTACCTTCGAACTCTTCCTGAAGTTGATCAAAAACAGCTCGCGCAATAGTTGATTTGCCAATGCCTCCCATACCCCATATCCCAATTATGCGAACATCAGCTTCAGAATGCAAATTCATCATAGATATAACATTTTGTACATGGGGTTCTATGCCCACTAAATGATCTGCAACTTTAGTTCGTACACTCCCCAATCTTTTTAAAATTGTCAAAGCAATCTGTCTAATGCACCTTGATTCATGCCTAAAAAAAAATAAGTTAAAGAAATAGTATCAGATTTGCAGTCCAAAATGTTTGAATTCAAATATTTTCCAAATGTCTGGGTTTGATACTATTGTTTTCTTTTATAATCAACTCGGTAAATTTCATTTAGACACTTGAGTTATTTTTGAATCTGACCTATCGAACGTTCACTAATGGAAGATATACCTATTGGAAACATGGCATAGTACAATGTTTTTTCTTCTCTGCCATCACCACCATAGCCACTGCCGCCACCTCCACTCCACCGTCCCCCTCCTCCACCACCACATTTGGCTTTTTGATTATGGAAAACTCGGGAAATATTAACATCTTCCGATTGGAAGGATGTACAACTACACATCAAAGTACCACCAACAATTTAAGCCCTTCCTATGTAGCGGTGAATGGAAGAGGACCAGTGTATTGAAAGCCATTTACACATAACAAACAAAATTGAATCCAATTTTGGCGTTCTAATCCCAAAAAAGACCTACAATATTTCTCAAGAACTAGAAGAGTAGTTTTATTCATCCTCTATCTTCCGACGCCACCAAAAACAAACATCTTCACCCCCAATTCCACTACCACCTCCACGAGTCATATTGAAGTGTGAAAGTAATGATTCCAGAGGCGAAAAGCCAGGTCTAGTTTCCATGGTGGTCGAGTTTTGGAGCTTCATCGATTCATCGATTGTAACAGAAAGAGCAAGACGGATAGCTTGATTGTGTATTTTGCAGTTGCGGGAAGTTATACGGTGGAGGAGAATTGAAGAAAGGCTGTTCCTATTTGTTTTTTTTGGAATTTTCTCCATTGCACAAATCGAGGGATTGTTTTCGTTGGATAGATTTCAATTTTTTAATTAATTTTTACAATTAATATTTTAAAATATCAAACAAAATTTCTATAATTTAAATTCTTTAAAAAAAAAAGTATTTACATAAACTAAGACACAAGTGATATACTTTTTATACCGCAAAATTGATTTTGTGGGTCACTTGTATATTTATAAAATAAAATTTATAACTTCTTTTATAAAAGTAAAATGAAATTTTAGGCATAAGAATACTCAAATGATTGTGTGCCCAAATTAGAAAATATAGGATTACAAATAAATTATATATTATAGTTAGTTGTCTTAAGCAAACTATAAATGAAAGGACACTCTTTTATCCTTTGAATAAATATGTATAATATCTTGAAAAATATAAGAGTAATGAAAACATGACTATTATTATAGAACGTAAGAAGTATGTAAGATAAAGTGAGAGTGTAAATGAAATAAAATTTGTATACATCCTATCCTTCTCAAATCTGACTATCGAAATTATATTGAATATGATTCTAAAAGTTTTCTATTTCACTAGTGGAACTATATTGGTATGATTCTAAAAGTTTTCTGCATAAAGTATCCATTAATTGAATTGTGAGCAATTTTGAATACTAGTTGTTCTATATTCTTTGAATATATTTTTTTCTAACTTATATCTCAGAGCATAAAGATAGAAGTGAGTTTATCTTTACATGAAATCTACAACTTCTTTTAACATTTTTTTTTAGACATAATTACTCAAATGATTGTGTGCGCAAATTAGAAAAGATAGGTTACAAATAAGTTATATACTATATTGTCTTTTTAACACATTTCATAAGAAATTATTATAGAATGTAGGGAGTATGTAAGACAAAGGGAGAGTGTAAATGAGATTAACAATCTCTACCATATAAAGATAGAGATAAAATTTATATACATCCTATCCTTTTCAGATTTCACGAGCGAAATTATATTGTATATGACTTTAATAGTTTTTTATCTCACTGGTGGAACTATATTGGTATGATTCCAAAAGTTTTCAGCACAAAATATCCATTAATTGAATTGTGAGCAATTTTGAATACTAGTTATTCTATATTCTATAAATATTGTTTTATTGTAAGTTATATCCTAATATAAAATAGAGCATAAAGATAGAAAGTAAGTTTATTTTTGATGACTTACCCATCTTCCATGTGTTGGACGTCAAATCCAGAGATGTTAGCAGCATCCTTTAAAGCATCCCTCCATCTTTGTATCTTACTGCTCTCATCTGATCCCTTCAAATTCTCTTCGTGTTTAGCAAAAGCGTCTCCGTAACTCTCCTTCTGTTTTCTCACAACAGAAGGATCCACACTATAAAACACTGGAATCAGCGTTTGTCCCCTCTGTTTGTTGCATTCAACGATCTTCGTCAGCTCTTCCAAACACCACGATGAATCTGCATAATTTTTCGAAAAAATAACAACTGCAAACCTCGATTTTTCTATAGCTTTAACGAGTTCAGGGGAAATTGATTTTCCTCTACTTAACTCTTTATCATCGCGAAATGCGTGTATTCCTTTATCGTGTAAAGTAGTATACAGGTGATCAACAAAGCTCTTTCGAGTATCCTCACCTCTAAAACTCAAGAAAACGTCATACGACCAATGTGGATGAGAAGAAGAAGACACATCATCTTCTATGTCCATTGTAATTTGTAAATGGAGGAAGAATTTTTAGAATGCTTGATAATAATTTGCTTATAGGCTGATCATATTATCTACCTATATATATATATATATATATGAAATTTAATAAGTGCAACTTCCCTCTGAAGATTCATGCATGTTTTCTTTTAGAGTTCAAGTTATGTATAGTGACATTTCTTTATGCCATCGGTGCAGTTTAACTTGTTATAGAATATTACTTACCATAAGACCTACAGGTCGGTTCGGGACTATGCGCTCTTTTTTTCGTGTGGGACGGTCTAACGGCGAGCAAGATAATCAGAGGTGGAATTAGGTGGACATTATGGGTTCGAACAAATCTACTAGCTTTTCTGTAGATCATGTATTAGTATTAGAAAATTAAATAAATATATATGTATATTGACTTGTAAACCACCTAACAAAATTAATTCAAAACTCAAACTTAAAAATAGATGGTGAAAATGTTTTTCACGTGTTGTAGATTCGAACCTCACTATCAACAAAAATTTCTCTTTCCTTTTTAAAGGAAGCATGCTTTGCAATATTTTTCTTTTCTGTTCCAAAATTTAAAAACCCTAAACTGTGTAGCTTCTGACATAGATATGAGTCTCATGTAAGGTATAAAGTAATATTTTTATATTTTCTGTCAAAATTTAGAACCTCAAACACCGATTTCGCCTCCAAAGATAACTACATTTTAATTTTCCCTCTTGGAGGGTTCAAGTCATGTATAGTGACATTTCTTTAAGCTATCAACTTAATTGAACTTGTTACAGAATATTACTAGCCATAATCGATACGTTGAATTAATTAAGTCATTTTGAAATCAACCCAAATTCAGAAGTTAGACATATTACTGTTGGTATTCGAACTTAATATCCCAGATGTTAGGTGAAACATCAACAGTTGAATGACTTTTGAGTTATAAAATAAAATTGAGTGATTTCTTAGTAAATAATTTAAAATTAAATACTAATTTTTTAAGTGAACTATTTAAAATTAAGGTGACAAGATATTGACTCGAAAATCTAAAAATCATAGCGAAAGTTAATAATAGTAACTTTATCAATTACTTGTGCAGATAAACTTCATAGATTTTTTGCATTGATACTGAAGTCTTCTTTTTGTTCTATTCCTTTTATACTGTGCTCCATGCATTTGAGAAACGTTCTCTCTCTCTTTTTGTGAGTGATAATGTAGTGTATTATACATGTCTGCTTTTGATTTTTTTGTTCATTTTTATTTATTTGATATATTAAAATTAGTTATTTTTTAATTTAAAGATCAAGAAATAATTTATTATTTTATACTTATTTTCTCCTTTTATTATTAAATATTATTTATTTATTAATATTTAAATGACTCATAAGTAATAAGAATGATACAAAATTATCATTTTATTTATTGTTTTTTCAAATGGGTGCATCAAATCAGAAATGAACATTTAAAAAGAAAAGAGGAATTGCTTTCCCTTCCAAAAGGTGATGTTGAGTTCTTTACTTGACCAATTTCCAAAGAATAAAATATATCAATCAATAGAAAACAATGCAAAGTATAAATTAAAAGATAAAATTGGTATAGAGACTTTGATTTGTCACAACTATAAATAAAGGATTTTTTTATAGTTATTTAGCGATAATAATATAATTATTATAATATTATATTTATTAATAATAATATAATATTAATATTTATAATCAACTCTCTATAGTCTTTATAGATTTCATTAAAAATTAGCGATTCTAAACATAATTATTAACTCAATAGAAAATTTATTGTTGCTAAATCTTTCAATTAACTTATCCTTTGTAACTTTTTTTTTCTTTTCTTGTGGTGGGGTGGGACTAAAACTTGGAATGTACTCTATTAAATATGATTCTAGCGTTAATATGGTACAACTCAGCATCCAAGAAGCTCTTATTTAATACTTTCTTCGTCTCATTTTATATGACATTTTTCGCATTTCGAGATTTAAATAAATCTTTGATCGTAAGTATTTTATGGATTATTTTAATATTTTGAATTATCAATTATTATAACTTATAGTATTCTTTACGTAGTTTACAAATATATAAATTTCATTTAAAAATTTTGAAAATTCAATTTATAAATATCTAATTAAAATTAAACTAGTTAATTCTCGAAAAACAAAAAGTGCTGAAAGAGAGAAAGTAATTAATAAGAAAAGAGGGATTAGAAATAAATCCTTCAAGATTTCATTAGAGGATTATTCAACACAAATGAACCAATTATAAGAATCTTGCTTTTTTAAAATAAAAAAAGCTAAGTATTATATCCATTGAAAATAAAAGTTATGGCGACTCAATACTTTATAGTTATCCACATATTTACCCTCTGTTTATCTTCCTTCTCAAGCATCTTTGTCAATTTCATATTCCATCAATTTCGGGATTGACACGTGGACGGATTTCAAATCGAAATCTAAAATTTTAATATTTGGTATCTATTTTTAGTTATCAATTACTTTCTTCGTTTTAAAAAAAATGATCCTATTTCTTTTTTAGTTTATTCCATAAAGAATGATTCCTTTTCTTTTTTGTCAATACTTTAACTTTAACTTTCCACGTAGCATGTTTAAAACCATAAGATTAAAGAGCATAATTTTATATGTTATATTTCATACTTTTCTCATGTTGTATTTATTTTACTTACTAGAATCTTGTGTTATTTCTTAAATCGTATCACATATATGTTATTTGGTATAAAAATGGATTTGTTTTATTTACTAGAATTTTGTATCACCTCTTAAATCATATTCATTTCAATATGTTTGACATTTGTATTTGTATTCATAAATACAAATATTAAAAGCATATTGATTTGAATACGAATTGAGATTAATTTCTATTAGAATTTTGTATTATTTCTCAATTTGTATTCAAACCATTATTATGTATGCTTTTAATATTTGCATTCATTCAAAATTTCATGTTGCATAGTTAGATTCAAAATTTAATGAAATAATGTATACCGAATTGTTTATCCACCAAGAAAATTCTTGAAGTAATGCATAAAATTTGTTGAAGAATAAAATTTTGAATAACTTTTGTATTGGAAACTTGAAAGGTGAGAATTTTTTTTTAGAGAATGACGTGAAAAGGGGAGAAACAAGATGTAAAGATACCATCTGTTTTGGTGGTATCTTCCACACTGTCGTCCAAGTTTACGGCAACGTCGAATGGGCCTATAGGTCCTGTGCAGTGTCGGTTCTATGCCTTTGAGAATATGGCTTTTGCGTTAAGCGTCTAAATTTTGGGGGCCTCAAATTTTTATCAAGAATGAATAAATTATGTGTTAAAAATTTTATATAAAAAATGATTATTATGATAAAAAGTATAATTTTTTAAAACATATATTATTTTACCCATTTTAACATCTTTTGTACTTTGTTAAATTGTTAAAAATAAGAATCAATAGTGAAAAGTATTGAATAAAGTGATTACAATTTTTTTTATTTCTTTTTAAATTTTAGTTTCAAACATTACTACAAGTATATTAAAATGGAGTATATCAAGTCATCAATTTCTTGCGTCAAATTATATAGTTCTAACTCTTATCTTTGTTTAATATTTGTCAACTTATTACTTATAGAATTATGTTATAATTCATATAATAATTGTCTCATTGAAATGATGTTTTCCAATGTTAAATTGATAAAATCTTACCTAAAACTAATAATCGAAAAATCGATGTTAAAAAATATTTTTATCTAAATAATGTAAGAATTTTCTTTTTTTAAATAAATACGTATATGAAATTTGTTTATATTTTAGGCCTCAAATTAAAATTTAGCTTTAGGCCTCCAATCACGTCGAGCCGCCCTGGCCCTGTGTATGATAGGCAGCGGGGTTTTCAGTTGCCCCGCTGCCGAAACCCCCAATTACACGCATCGGGAAAAGATTGTATTGGGCAGAACAGAGTGCTCTGCCGACAAAGTCAAACTGATCTTCGCGATGCATGGCCTGGTAACAAATACAATATGGTCACAAGGAACTCAAAGCATTTCTACGACGTGTGCCTTGAAAAATTAGGGCTCCCAAAACTACCGAACTGGGCCAACAATTTACTAACCTCGGTAATTTAGCAAAGGATGCAGCAGGGATAGTACTTAAAGCTAAAGATAAAGCGTCTATCTTGTGTTTCATCCGGTTGATTTTGCTTTCAACATGACCAATGTTAAAAAAAACTCTATAGCCCCCGTCATGAGTCTAGCTTCCGTCTTAATTTTGCTGTTCTTAATTTTAAGGTTGGAAAAATGGTATTTTTAGTCCCTCTGTTAAGACTATATTTTTATTTTAGTCCTCATATTATCTAACTAAGTATTATTAACCTTCAATTATATCAAGTAAGTGATTTTAGTCCTTCAACTTACAAATTCAAAAAAAAATAACAGCAGTGCTAAAGTGGTAGTTAGGGTATTTCCTTTTTAATTCTCTCTTTGAAGAACAAGCTAAGTCTTCCCTATCTCTATCTAGAAGAACAAGCCCGTCGATTTGAGCTACAATTTCAAAAACCAACTTGATAGGCATTAACCCTCCCTCGCACACCGACGAACGATAAATTATGCAACGAATGATTTTTTTAGAAGAAGTTTTCTGTTTTCTCAAGCAATTACTTTAAAATATCCGAATTAGCCCTTTTACCGGTAAACTCTATGTTAATTTTTTTGGGTCTGTTAGTTGAAGGATTAAATCACTCACTTGATATAATTAAAGGTTAATAGTGTTAAGTTAAATAACACAAGGACTAAATAAAAATTAGCCTTAACATAGGGACTAAAAATACCGTTTTCCCTTTAGGTCGCTGCACCGGTTACCCGCTCCGATCGATGAAAAGCCATGCCTCAATCAATTAAAACTACCATAAGAAGAATCTAAGATGTAGTTTCCTTAAGTTTGGGTTGTCTCAAAATAATGTAACTACTATGGTTTGTATTTAGCTAAATGTATTAACGGAAGAGTCAATGTATTGTAAAATCAAATGCTTACACCCTCACTAGAGGTCTAAGATTGTCTAATCGTCCCATAAAAAATGGATAATTTTTAACTTCGAATGTTCTCTATTGCATACATGAAGAACAACATGTTCAACAAAGGAAAAATAAATGCAGAACAAGTTAGAGCAGACATGTCAATGAGAAAGAAAAAACAGAGAAACAGAAGAAGAAAAAGAAAAGAAAAGGTTATGTCCAATTTTAACTTAGCACACCTATTAAAAAAGTAATTATTGATATAGTAGTTTATCATTTTAAACACATAAACAATGACAACAAGAGTAACATGAAAGGAGATCCCATGATCTTTTCTAGATAGAACTGAAGCCATAAATTTTAAGGTTTTCTATGTACTTCCTCTGTCCAATTTTAAAAATCAAGAAATAATTTATTTTATTCTTATTATTAAATATTATTAATCATCTAACATTTTTCAAAATATTGAGCCCAAACTTAAACTCTTATATTTTATATGTGAAAAATTTATACATGAGTTACCTCATCCGTTTTAATTTGTGTGATGTACTTCTAAACTCAGCAAGAGTTTTCTTAAGAAAAAAATGAATTTTTTTTATATTTAAAATTTGAGAAAATGGTCTGAATCCCTCCAATCTATATTCGAAATCTCAACTACACACTACGACTTCATGGGTGTCCTATCACCCCCTTGAACTATTTAAAAACGAAATAAATACCTCCTTAAATGCTAAGTTGGCAGAGAAAGTGTATTCACTCTCTTTGAGAGAGTTTTTTCATTGGTTTTTTCTCTTTCTTTTTTTAAGGGAAAATGCACAAGTACCTCCTCAACCTATGCCCGAAATCACAGAGACACACTTATAATATATTAAGATCTTATTTTCCCCTGAACTGGTTTTATAAGTAATTTTCTACCCTTTTTCGGCCTACGTGTCAATAGCTTGAAAAAAAAAGTCAACCAGTGTTGGGCCCATAAGATAGTGCTACATAGGCCAAAAGGGGGTAGAAAATTATTAATAAAATAAGTTTAGGGGTAATAGGACCTTAGTATAGTATAAGTGTGTCTCCGCGATTTTGAACATAGGTTAAGAAGGTACTTGTGCATTATCCCTTTTTTCAATTGTTTCTTTCTCTTTCTTATTATCTAACTATTTTTTGGATCTAAATTTTGCCATGGTTGGAGTTTGAAGATTTTCAAACAATCTTTTCGAAATTTATTTCCTAATTAATATTTAATCTTTGTAAAAAATTAATTTGTAATCTAAAAGAGGGTTTAGATGAAATTTATTTGTCAACAATCTTTCATCACTCTATTGAAGAATTCTCACGTATATGTGAAGAATCAAGGATTGTATTGATAATTGAATAATGGAGTTAAGGTCCAAGAAATACAGTTTGCACCTAGGTAGATGCTATAGCCCGTAGTGGATCTCCTAGTGGTGGTACAACCTCCCCAATCAGCATCGGAGTACCCATACAACCTACATGGTGATTGTGAAATAAGTCTAAGTCCAAAGTGCAAAGTGTCTTTGATGTACCTAAGAATTCTTTTCACCCCTTGAAGATGAGCACTGTTCGGATTTTGCATAAATTGGCTTGCTAAATTCACAGCATGAGTAATATCTGGTCTTGTGAGAGTCAAGTGTAGAAGACTCCCTACTATCATTCTGTAAAAAGATGCTTCAATCAGACTTCACACAGCTTCATGTAGACCATGCTTCTGAGCCAAAGGAGTGGCTATAGTCATTGCAAAAGTCATTCCAGCCTTGTCTAGCAGCTCAGCAGCATACTTACTCTGGCTTAAGTAGATGCCCCCCATCAAAATACTTAACCTCAACTCCAAGAAAGAAGTGTAAATGGCCATGATCTTTCATGGCAAATTCATTCCCAAGTTGTAGAACCAATTCTGAGACATGAGATGAATTACTTCCTGTGACAATAATATCATCCACATATAACAAGAGAAATATTTTGCCTTTGTGAGTTTTCAAAACAAATAAGGAAGGGTCAACCTTACTACAAGTGAACCCAAGGTGTAAGAGATGCAAGCTAAACCTATCAAACCAGGCTCTTGGTGCTTGTGTAAGACCATACAATGCTTTTATAAGCAAACATACATGCTGAGGATACTGGGGATCAATAAAATCAGGAGGTTGACTCATGTACACCTCCTCTTGTAAGAAGCCATGGAGAAAGACATTTTTGACATCGAGTTGTCTAATTTCCCACTTTGAACTGACAGCAATGGATAGAACCACCCTAATAGTTGTTGCTTTAACCACAGGACTGAATGTTTCTTTAAAATCTATCCCTTCAAGCTGTGAGAATCTCCTTGCCACAAGTCTGACCTTGTATCTATCTATTGTTCCATCAGCTTTTAATTTTGTCTTGAACACCTATTTTGATCCAACCAAGTTCATACTAGGAGATTTGGGCACCAAAATCCATGTCTTGTTAGTATGTAAAGCATCAATCTCTTCCTGCATTGCTGCAAGCCAATGAGGTGATTTTAGTGCTTCCTTAGTAGTATTTGGTTCTCTAAAAAATTTTGCGCTGCTGCGAGCAACAAGGGACAATTGTTGTAACTTCGCCTTGTTCCTGGTGATCATATGATGCCCTTGTGGTGCAGAAAGTACCTCACTGGTACATCCCCATAAGTCATAATGGATTTTCAATAAAGGTTCTTTCTCAATTTTATTTCTCAAACCAAAAGGAAGTTTACAACTCTTTCCCAACTGACAACTAGAACAAACAGTAGGCATTTTGTTTCAACTATTAACATTGATGCAACTATTATTATTCAAAAATTTTAAAGACTTCAAACTAGGATGTCCTAATCTAGTATGCCACATGTTGTCTGACGTGTTCCAATCGTGTGCAGCAGTTAAAGCATAGAGATTGTTATCTTCCAAAGCATAGAGTCCATTCCTTTTAGTTCCCTTGGCCAACAATGCTCTTGTCTTCTTGTCCTTTACAACAAAGTTAGTTTCATTAAATTCAAGAGTGCAACAATTATCCTTTGCAAGCTTACTAACTGAGAGTAAATTCTTATTAATATTAGGGACTACAAGAACTTTCTTTAATTTTAGACCTGATCTGGATGTGTTCCCAACATGTGTTATGTGTAACTTTGATCCATTCCCAACAATAATTTTATCTGGTCCATTGTAGTGTTTAAGATCAGTTAGGATACCTGAGTTATGTGTCATATAACTACTTGCTCCTGAGTTCACATACAAAGTGTCATTAGTGTTTTGAAGATTAGTAGCAGCCAATGCTTGTGATAGCTCATCTGCAGCTTGGTAAGAGTAATCCCACCTATAAAAATATTTAAGAGCAGTATGGTTATTCCTACCACAAATTTGACACGCATTAGAGTTATTTCTCTCATGACTTCCACTTGAAGGACTGTTCTGAGGACCAGGTCCGTTTCTGCTGTTATAAGAACCTGTTCCCTGTCCAGCAGGCTTAAAGTCTCTTCCTCTAGAATTAAAATTACTTTTACCTCTTCTTTGAGAGTAATCTCCTCTTCCCCTGCCTCTTTGGGCAGAGAATGACCTGTTATGATTTTGTTGAAGCACTTCTTCTTCATCCTCCCTTATATCAAAATCCCTAAGAGTATTAATAAATTAATTAAAAGTAGAATACGGTGCCTTATCTAACATGACAGTTCTGAAGGTTTTGTACTTAAGACCTAGACCTCTAGCAAAATTAATCACTTTGCTATCCTCATCTACAGGCTTGTGAATGGCTGCAAGGCCATCACATATGCCTTCTAATTCCTTAAAGTATTCATCAATTTGTTTGGTTCCTAACTTTACACTTTGCAGTTGTTGCTTGAGCTGGAACTCCTTATCTTTTGTTGCTTGAAGATATGCTTCTTCCAAGCTTCCCGCATGTCCTTGGCATTTGAGCAGCCTACAATCAAGTACATGCTTTCTTCTGTCAAGGTGTCTGATAGCCAACTCCTTAGTAACACGTCCTTTTCCTCCCAATCATCAACAATGTTGTTGTCTTCTGCACCCTTCTCGCCTGCTATAGTTTTCTCAGCAGTCTGTTAAGTGAAACATGTCTCTTTACGTGGTTCTGTGATGAGATAGGTTAATCTCATCACTTGAATCAACTGAGTCATTTGTGTCCTCCATATAAGATAGTTCGTCGGCTTAAGTTTAAAGGAGCAGGACGAAATAAGGTGATGAAGTGAAGAGGTCGAAAGAGTGTTGGTAGAAGGGGCCATTGTGGTTTGATATATTTATTTTTTTGTTAGATCTAATACGTTAAAAGAGCGGAAAAGCTTTATTGCTCTGATACCATGAAGAATTCTCACGTATATGTGAAGAATCAAGGATTGTATTGATAATTGAATAATTGAATTACATATTTCTTATATAGGAGAAGAGTCCTATACTAGCTACACTAGGAATTCTAATACAACACAAATATAATATATACAGCTTATCCTAGTCGTACACAATATAGACTTATACATAAATTAGGATTGAATAGTTTAGTCCTAGTGTAACTCAAACTCTAACTCGTCAGACAACTTCACCGAACATGTTCCTTTGACCCATTCCATCAGCTTTCTTCAACATCTATCACCAAAAAATTATTTCCCCGGAAAAAAAACATCCATTTTTGCTTAGTTAGTGATTTAAATTACTTTTAAAAAAAATTTGCTTGTAGGATGAATGAACACGTTTCTAAAAACATAAATTAATAATCCCCGAATGTGAAAAACAAATATATCATCATCTATTTGTGGATCCGCAAATAATCCAGCAACACCACTAACTGTCGCCTTGAAGATTTCTTCGGCGGTGAAACTGAGACTCAGGACTCATCATTCTTAACTCACATCTACGACCACCACCAGCACGACGGCGGAGGCGGAGGCGGCACCGTGTAGTGACGGCGGTGGTGGTGGTGGATACTTCAATGATGATCAACAAGATCTTAATTATAATTATTCGACGGCGGTTGATGGTTTTTAAATTTTACGGATAAACTCAAAATCAAAAGTTGATGATTCACTGGTTATGGGGAGTGAGTTTGCTATGGAATCTAGAAATGAGTTGGATTATCCTCTTATAATTTTATTTTTTTAATCGAAATTTTCGCAAAGAAGGGTTAAAAAATAATTGAAGAACAAAGGATGAAGAAGAGGGAGAAAAAACTAATTAAAAAAGATTAATTATTGAAAAACACGTGTCAAGTGCGTGCATTTCACCACAAGACACATGAGTGGCTAAAGCATTTTAAGGAGATATTTTTTTCATTTTTAAATAGTTTAGAGGGGTGATAGGACACCCATAAAGTTAGAGTGTGTAGTTGAGATTTTGATATATATTGAAAGGATTTCAGACCATTTTTTCTTAAAATTTTAAACATGTAATAATATTTATGAATTATAAAACTTATATTCTTAAATGGGGCATAATATTTGTATATCTATAAAAACTTTTTATAAAACATAAAATAAGCATTTTGAAGTCAAAATATATCATTTCTTTTTAATAGATGGACTAAAAAATGATGTCACAATTGAGTTCTTAGACGGAAAAAGTATTTTTTTTTTCTTCTTTTTCATATTCAGACTTCAAAGCGTAAAATTGACAAATAACAAACTTTCAAATTGCTAATTGTAACTTCGCCATCATTTCAAAATCATTCAAGCTAAGCGCTATTTAATACGGAAATAAAATTTAAATAAAAAAACTATTCCTAGGTAAATATTACTAAAACATTTCCAGCATAATATGATGAGCTAGACGTCCCGTTTAACCATATGCTATGGTATTATGAGATGAAATTAATGTTTTGTTTAGACATGCGATATAAAATTTTGGTGTTGTATATTTTCTTATAAACATAAAAATACGATAAGTTCTAAAACTATTGAAATAACCTCAATTGTTTATTCAATCTTATCAAATAAACAAAAAATTATAAAATCAAATGATGAATTATTATAAAGCTATTTGTTCTCCATTTAAGTAATTGTTTCAATCTAACTTTCAACCTAACTTTCACTTCTCATCAATATATTTGAGTAAAAATGAGACACCTTTCACATGCTCTTCAAGATTTTATTACTCAATAATCGTGAAATGTGAGTTAAAGTGACTATATGTTAGTGAGAATAATAAATTTTATGTTAGTAAGAATAATAAATTTTAAAAAGTAATTATGTGATTATAAATTTTATTTACATGTGAAATAAATGGTTAATAGATATAAATGTGAGATTGTTTTAACAAAATATAAACTCGTGGATCAATTTTCGTATTAAAATATCTCAAATCATGATATGGTATTCCCATATGATTTCATATCATTATTTTTGAAAAATATGAAATCACATCTCATGATATTGAATCATGAGATGGAATCAACATAAAATCGCATGTCCAAACGTTGATTTCATCTCACAATATTATATCGTGATATGATATCGCATTGCCAAACGGTTACTAAGTCAATGTCTTGTATAAGGAGCTTTCTATTGAATATCACAGTTGAAAGGGAGAGATAAATCATACACAAATTACAAGTTATTTCACTTTTGCAAGTTAGACTATTTTTTCAATTACTCATTCTTTCTGAGCTCATTATAATTATATGTACACATTTTTATTTAAAAAAAAGTACCAAAATATGACTACTACCATTTTCTCTTTAAAAATTCTGCTAAACCAACATGATAATGCAACAGATATAAAATAAATAACATGCAACATTTGTATACTGAAATCTTCTTCTTTTTTTTTAAATGTTAAAAACCACTTCAATTAACAATCCCATGCAAGTTGATCTATAGAATCTATGTTAGTGAAAATTCCACGTGATACCAATTCAGAATCCATAAACTCAAAATCAAAGTCAGAGCCTTCATCAAATGTTACATTCTCCGCGATTCGTCGTCCATCATTGTTGAACTCATGAAGATTATTAACCTTGTAGAGTACTTCCTCTTGACAATTCTTATCCTCAACCTGAACTTGTGCCTCTTGCTTCATTTCTTCATGTCCATTACCAAATTCATGTTGAGGAGTTTCAAATCCAGCAACAGACCACATGCACTTTTCATTAACAATAGTACTCTGCTTTTTGTAATCAATTGTACTGGCGAAGTTTGAGTATCCAATAATATTCGTAGTGGTGGGAACACAAACAGATCCATATAGCCGACTCAGACTTGTTTGGTACTGAGGCATATTAGTGTAATTAGGAAAAGTTGACAATGCTGCTTTGATCATGTCCATTGAAACCAACTCTTTAGTTGATGATGACGATAAACTAGTTTCAATAGTGAAACTTGATGATTTGGTATAATTATTGTTGGCTTTTTTCTTAGTAGAAAGAAGATTGTGGGTGTTTGGATCAAAGCCTTGAGAAATAAGTTTCTTTTTTATGCAAGAATTCCAAAAATTCTTCACTTCATTATCAGTTCTACCAGGTAAATGTTTCGCTATTTGCGCCCATCTGTTCCCCAAAATTCTGTGTACATCAATTATAATCCTTTCTTCTTGTTCACTAAAACAACCCCTTTTTAGATCTGGCCTTAAGTAGTTTATCCACCTAAGCCTGCAGCTTTTTCCACACCTCTGTAGTCCTGCAAAGAAACAGCAAAATCTCTCAATAACAACGTAATTATAACGAGACAGAAAACATGATTGTTATAGTGAAATGTTGTTATCGAGATTTTAATTTGATAAAGGGAATAAAGAGTTAAGAAACTAGTACCAGCTAGCTTTGGAACAGAACTCCAGCAGGAATGGCCATGGGTGTTGATGTGTTTAATGAGTTTTTCATCTTCTTCTGGAGACCAAAGACCTCTCTTTACTTTCTGTTTACTGCAGCAGTGATGACCCATTCTCAATCTACTCTGTTTTTTTCTTCTATTTACTTTGTCCTGTCTCATATTACCTGCACCTATCTATATACTGCTGGCCCTGCCTATTTTCAAGTAGCCCAAAATTTCAATTAAAAGGCTTAAAAATATGTAAATAAAAAAAATTATTTAATTTTATATATATAGCGTATTTTTTTTAACAGTAACGATGTCTGGTCCCCCAATATTACTGAGGCTAGCTAGATTGTCCAATTTAATCATTGTATAAATTAAATACTACTATATCTCTTGTTTTGTCTACATTAATAAGTAAGCACAGAGAGAACTATCTACTCGTGTGTTTTATTTTCCTTTCTAATAATATAAGACAAATGCTATACGTGTTTGACAAATTAAGGTGAAGTAGTCATCTTTTTTATCAACTCCATTTCTTTCAAAAAGTATGTACATATTTTTTTTTAGTTTATTTAAAAAAAATGATCTTTTTTTTTTTTGGCAAAAAACACTTTAATTTTAATTTTTCACGTGGTATATTTAAGACCACAAGATTAAATGACATTTTAGTACATTTGACATAACTTTAATTTTGAATCGCGAGATTAAAAAGTCTTCTTTCTTTTCTTAAACTTTATTCCAAGTCAAACTACGTCATTCTTTTTAAAACGGAGGGAGTATAAAAAAGTCATCAACATGACCTTATATATCGGGACCCATCTGAGAGAGGACATAAATATTCACGTGAACTCAAAAATTATACATATAACAAATATTTATTGTGTATGATATGTAGATTTAGGTTGATTTGTGATTAAGAATTCAGAATTTATCTTAAAGTTTCAAATTCAAATTATAACATTATAATTTTACTTTTTATTTTTTTTTTAAATAAAAATCATAGATTCACCGGTGCGCGAGATAAAAGGATTTTAACTTAGGATGCACTCATGAGAGGACCACCCCAAGTCTTGTTGAGTGCTCTCGTCTAGGTAAAGTCTTCAAATATGTTTTTCTTGTGCAACACTAATTACTTGGTAATTGGTAGACTTATTTAATTACAACTGTACAGGATTATATAACTTTGTACGAATTCTTCACGTCTACACCATTTACTAGCTCTTTTTAACCTTTTTTCTAATATCTTAGCTAAATGTATTATTCTCTTATATTTTATGTGGTATATTTTTCTATTTTATTGCTATAATATTTTTGTACTATACCTTTTCTTTGACTCATGTATGTTCATTCACATCCTTGTCGTTTAGTAAATTAGAACTTTTCATATACACAAACTCTTTTTCTTTTTCTTTTTCTTCTGTTCTTTTTTTTAGCTTAACCTGTACTTTTTCTTTAGGATTTTTTAAGTTTAATTTGTGGACCAAGATAACAATTCATTGTTAGTACAAAATGATGTGCAAAAGAAAACCCTAATACAAGAAATGTCGACTTAACCAACTGAAGATAAAAGAAAAATGTAATAAAATTACCTCAAACGCATCATAATGACAATTAATATATTCACTCGATTCCTAATTACTTCTTCTTTTTTAAATTAAAATATGTATTAAAAAATAATGATTTGACTAATATTTACGTAATAGTTAACATATTTTTTTAGTGAAGAATGTGCACGGAATAAAAAATTACTATATTACCTAGAATATAAATTAATTATTATAGCAAATAGAACTCGGACAAAAAACTTTTAGCTAATTTCCCTAAAAAAAGTAAAATATAACTCCACTTTTTTATGATTATGGATGTGATTTACTTTCTAATTGTAGATATTATAAGTGTACCCATAAAGCCTGCCGACAGACATATATAGTCGTAAATCATGTTAAATATGGAGTGATATGATGGTATTTCTTTGAAAATGTGTTAAAAATATGAGAAAATATTATTTTATTAAATTAAAATGTGTACAAAATTCATTAAAATAATGTACTGTAAATGTTATGATGTTAATCTTACTTTAGATCATTATTATACCACAAGTTTAGCAAAAGATAAGTAATTATTGTAGGAGAGTGAATGATAATATGGATGTTTAGGGGAAGAGTAATGATTTTGTATCATTTCTTTTCCCCTAAATTCAACACTAATAAGAATCTTTTTTTCAAATAATTAACCTTCTCTTCTTCTTCTTCTTCTTCTTCTTCTTCTTCTTCTTCTTTTTTCCACCCTCTTGCAAAATTAAAGTCCAAAGGTTTACTTAGTGAAGGAGATAGGCTTATTTCTTAAATAGTTAGGCTAAAACTTTGAAATTATACAAAAAGAGAGACTATTTCTTATAGTAAATTCTTGTTAATATTGATTATGTCTAATCATATAATGATTATAAAAGTATGAATTTGAATTTTGGTGTGAAAATAAATCATTTTTCAGATGAAACGTTTTATCTTTTAAAGGTATGAATTTGAATTGATAGAACTATAAAACAAGTACTATCGAATAACATATTACTAAATACTCTATTCATTTACTTTTATCTATTATATTTGGACATTTTCATATTCATTAAGAAAATAATAATTAACATGATTATTGTACCACATTTTCTCTATTAATAAATGTTTAATATTACGTGTTGAAATATAATTTGAGGATAAGTAATTAGTACTCAGGGTATAACATGAAAAAATAACTAATTTTTTTTTTAACACGTTAATAGTAACAAGTAAAAATAAATTGATGAGATATATATAATGGGATGAAAATAAAAAGAAAGTTCTTTACCTGTTAACAGAAATATGAATTTATGATGCAGTGATGAAATTTTTTCTGCTCCACCCTTCATCGAATGTCTCAAATTCGAGTTTAGGATGAATGAGAAAAAGAAAAAAAAATCTTTAGCTCAACCAAGCCAAAAGTCATTCTTTTGGTGTCAATGAATTAAGATACCATTGATGATTGGATGGGTCTATTTTCATGATTTTTTACCCTAAACACTTTTTTATTTCTTTTTCTGTTTTTTTGCCTTTCCTAAATAATTTTATTTCTTCTTTATTTACTTCTCTTTTAATTTGTTTATTTAGAGGAAATCACGTGATAAAGCAAAGTTTTGAGAGATAGAAAAAGACCTTTGTTACTTACTTTGCTTATAAATGTTTCTTTAATTATTATGAAATTGACTTTGTCTCTTAAGTATTCATCATTAGAGATGAAAATTACCTATCGTCATTCTGATGCAACAAACAAAGACATATTTTCTAAAACCAAATCTCCTTCGAATTTCCAATTTTCATCGATCCAATATTTTTAATGTCTTTATTTTTTTTAATGATTTCATCTTTTTAAAAAGTTTTCCTACTTTAATCATAAACGTATTCTTTTTCAACATTAATTTCACTTAATTAAAATAATGCATAGATTTCAATATAATTTAATATGGGTATTATATACCATCATCAATGAAATTTTGTATTAATTATGCGAATATTATATTTACTCGGTAGTTTTTACTTTTGATTTGTTTTTTAAATTTTAAAGAGTATCAAATATAAAGTAAAGTCTAATGATAATATTTTTTGAAAAAATTACATATCAGAAAGCAAGTCTTAATTAATCCTAATCTAAATTTGTACGGGAGAAATATTACTTCTTCCATTTCAAATTAGTTGTTATGTTTCATATCTTAAAACTCAAACTACCTGGTATGAATTTTAATTGATATTTTAAAATACATATTCTTTTCATTATAATTGAAATGACAAAATTAATTTGTATTGGAAAATATATTATAAAATTATAGGAGATGTTGTTATGATGATGTTTTTATCAATTATTTAATTTAATTTATTGGTTTCAAATCTAATGAGATTAATCCTCCAAATACGAGCATAGAGATGTTGTTATTAATAGGGAGGGGGTCCGTTTCTTCGAAGTTCACGTTCTCGACAAATAAAAGTGAAATTTGGAAATCCATAGACATGTTTATTCCACAATCCACACTAGTAGAATCGAGCAATAAAGGTTTTCTTTTCCTTTTTCTAAAAATCAACTTTTGTCTCTCTTTAATTTGTACATTGCTTTTGAAACATCTACCCTTTATTCAAAAGTGAAAGTACTCCCTCCGTTACCCCCGAACGTGAACTTATTTTTTTTTGTAATTTTGTTCACCTTTTTGGTTTACGTGGCATCCAAATATCTCCCACGCGTCTCAATTGCGTGGAGTCACGGAGTGTGCCACGTAAGATAAAAGGTGTATAAAATTACAAAAAAGAAAAAAAGTATAGGGTGTAATAGGACCTTAGTTTAGTTAAGGTATGTCTCTAAAACTTCGGTCATAATCTAGGGGGTACTTGTGCATTTTCCAAAAAGTAAAATTACATGTAAATAGCACTATATATATATATATTTAGTGTGATTCTCATGTATCTGGATACCATATGCTAGAGAGATGAAAATGGAAGCGAGCGAGATTTATTTATGTATATCAATCTCATATATATACATGTGTCCACTTAGATATAATATATGATCTAGAACAAATCACACATAATTTTAATTTACGTATGTCAAGATACATATATGTGAACTTATCTGAACGTACCAAAATTAGATAAAATTATTCATAATACTTCAAACTAGCATGAATCTAAGCAATTAATTCCTAAACTAATAAAATTTATGTAAATTACCCATGTAATCACAAATCTCTGATTTAATATTAAAAATATGGTGGCGGAGCTACATAGAATCAAGAGAATTCAAATTCCAATCCATCCAAAAATTATAATGTGAAAATATGGCAAAAATAGGAGATTTTCTTAATTGCATTTAAATTCTTGAATCTAAACAAATTTCTAGCTTGCTCCTCCGTCATCTATAATATCCACTCGAACTATACTTGTAAACAAAATAAAAGCAAATAGTTAGCTACTTAGCTCAACAGATTGACGTGACATTAAAATTAGTTTTCATGATATATAATCATCATAAAAATTAGTACTAGTACTTAAGTATATTAATAATAAATATCAGAATATTTAATTTGCTTAATGTCAATTTTGATTGATATATAGTGATGGGATTTAAAGCAAAATGATGGCTTTGAAGGTAGGGAGTCAATTAGGCTTTGAGAAAAACAGTTAGCACCACATATTGATAGGAAAAGAGAAGCCCTAATAATCATAAGTACAATGGACGTCATAAGCATTAATTTAATGAATTTATTATAGTTTTCTACATAAAATCAAACTTTAATTATATTTGCCGACAAACTAAACTTCCTATTAAGTCCTTTGTTGACTTTTCTGTTTGCACTTTGTTTCGACCTCTCAAAAAAGCAAAACTTTACCAGTAATAATTTTTTAATTTTCATAAGCTCAATTATATTTAGTTTTGTGTTTGAAAAATTCAAATACAAAGTCTCTAATTAAAAAAATAATAATATATTTATCGCATCACCATAATTCTATTTACTTGTTATATTCATTAAAAAAAATATTATTGTATCCCAATATAGGTAAACTAAAAATATTACATGAAATAGTTGAGTAGGCTCGAATACTTTATTATTATAAAAAGAAATACTTATTGTCTTTCGAAAACCAAGAGAAATAATTGATTTATTTATTTTTCAGTTTTACCCTTACTATATTAAATGTGGTGAAAGAAAAAAGTAATAAAATGGTATAAAAAATTAACAAGGTTAATTTAATAAAATATTTTTAAATTCATATAAGGGATGGTGAGTAGGTCACTAGCTATGGAGTATTAGATTTTGTTGTCCCAAAATTAACTTTTTAACTATATTTCCAAAATTTGGGATCATGACAGAAAGTGACAACTACAAAATAAATAAATAATTTTTTTTTTGAAAAAAAGGAGTTAAAGATTTAGGTGTTTTATGAGTAAGTTATAAGCAGCAGCTTAGTTTCATCTTCACTGATATAATAAATTGGCTGATTTGTTTGTTTTTTCTTTTAATTTTTTCGATAAGAGAATATGTTAATAACTTAAGGATAACTTTCATATATAACAAACAAAAAATTCATTAAATTATAAGAAATGAATCTAGAACAGGGCTTAATTTTCTAATTAAAAGATCATTTCAATTAAAAAAATAATTCTTGTGAATATGTAATCATTTTAATGGGTAAAAAAACCCATTTATATTCCTTAATGTTTTAGCAAGCTAATACTATTAAACGTTCAAATAGCCATATATTTAAAAAGTCATAAAATATAGTCAAATACTCATGAATTCCAATATTACTACGGACATCCCAAAATTTTCTTTTATTTTAGTTCGAAGTTCATTATATTATCATGGTTAGGATTTTCACAGTTTATAAACACAAAAACTAAATCAATTTCTATATAAAGAAAAAACATACACACTTATTTATTTAAGTTATAAATTTTAGAAGTCAACAAAAATCTGATTATTTTTTAAAAAAATTTTAATCGAATATAACAAAAAAAATTAAATCAAAATAACATATGAATCTTTGCGCTCATGAGTCATGACAATTGGTTTTTTATCTGTATAAACCAATGCTTTTTATCCTTTATTTGCTTATATATATTAGATTATTTTAAGCACATATTTTAAATAGTTCAGTAATCAGTTAAAAAAAAATGAAGCAAGCACTTTCTTTTGCTATTGCACTAGAAAAAAGTATGATTTGTGTTTGGACTTTTTTTTCCAAGTAAATACATTCAAATTAATTTATATATTTAGTCCTCTATTAGTCAAATATTGTATAAGCTACTTTCCCACTCTTTTTTATGGTATATAGATTACACTAAAATGATATATGAGTTAAATCTATGACATAGTAAATTACATTCCTTAAGCTTTTAATTCACCTTCCATCTTTCTTTTTTTGGATAGTTAATCAAGCAATTACCTTGTATTCATTACTATATTTCCTTTTTTGGATAGTTAACCCAACAATTACCTTGTATTCACTACTATATATATATATATGGTTTAAGGACAAGCTACAAATCAAAATAGAGTTTTTCTTTATAATTAATCACCAATACACTCTAATTAAGAAATGGCTATGAGCAAACCTTCATACACTTTGTTCTCCTTGGTGTTTGTTAGTCTTATCGTAATTGGTATATATACCTCTCTCTCTATTATATAATACACAAGTTTGTTTCTGATGTTTTTGTGTATCGGATTCTTTTTTTTATTTTATCGTGACCTTAAATTTTAAATCAAGTCTTTTTGTATGTTTTATAGGTTTGCACAGTGTGGATGCTTCTGGACCAGCATGTAAGACTAATCAGGATTGTGTACTTTACTGCAGTGTCCCTATTATTAGAGGCACTGGAATATGCTTTGATGGATATTGCACGTGTGAAAAACAAGAATCTATCAGCAATGCTAGGAAATTTTTACATATGACTAGTAAAAGAGATATATGAAAAAAATATGTTTCTTCTTTGTTTCTTTACTTTGATCTATGATTTGAATAAAAATGTGACAAGGAATTCGATTTTTGATCAGTTATTTTTTTAATTACGTTTGGAGGATGAAAATCGATGAGAAGATAATAATTCATCAAAGTTAATTATTCATTACCGTCTTAATTAATTTCTTGTTATTAAAGATAAAGCAAAACTTGATCTTTTTTTATTTTCATTTGATGTTCATGTATTAAGGCTCAATTTTATGTGAATTCTTATTTTTAAAAATTACCTTGGAAGGAAAAATATTTCTTATCAAAGAAAATTTTGTATATCCAATAGAGTTTGAATACTAGATCTTTAATTAAGAATGAAATAATTATATCTTCCGCTTCACCACAACATTGGAACCACTTACCTAGCTATTCAAGAATAATGAATTGAATCGTGTTCTGTTTTACTTTGTTATATTCATTTTTGAAAAATTGATCTAAAATACTTATTGTATCTCAATATAGCTAAAAAGGAAAAATAATAGATAGTTGAGAATTTATTTATATTAATACAATGAATGTGCGAAAATTAATATGACAAACAGATAAGAACGGAGGGTACAAATTACTGAGTAATAAATTTTGTTGCCCCAAAATTATTTTATTAATTATATTTCCAAAATTTTAGAATCATGACACAAAGTGACAACCACAAATTAATAAATAAATGTTTTTTTAAAAATTAGCTAAAGATTTAAGTAATTTCTGAGTAAGATTAATGGAGCTTAATTATTTCATCTTCACATCTATATATGGGTTGGTTCGTTTGTTTTTTCTTCTTTTTTTTCTTCCAATCAAGCGAATATGCAATTAATCGCGCTTTAGGGTGAATATTAAATGGGATTTAAATTAAGGAATCAAACTATGTGAATTATATGTGATTTGTTTTATCTTAACTAGCAATATTTAATTTGAGTCTTAAAATTAAGAAAAATATTTAATAAAAATTTGATTCGCCTTATATGATGCAAGTTCAAATTGAATTAGTTAGGTTCAAAAAAGAAATACTCAAATCAGAAATCATGAATTTCAATAATCACGATTGCATCCTAATTTTATTTTTGTTATTGAAATTCATTATATTTTCATAATTAGGAGTGTTCACATAAACTCAAAAATTGAATACCAAGAAAAAACTACTTGTTTTTATTATAAATTTTAAAATCTAAATTTTAAAATCAACCAAATCTGATATAATTTGATTTTACTCAACTATAATTAAATAAAATAAAATGATATGAATCGTTTGCACTCATGAAAATTGAATTTCTATCTGGATGTTCTTTGATCCTTTATTTGTTTAAATATATTTTTAAAAAATATTACGAGTCAAATAAAAGTTTTTTGGTTAGAATAGGTCGGTTAAACGACAAAATATATCACTTTCAGTTTGAATAATCTTTTGATTAAAATAATAAAAGATGTGAGGTTTTTACTAATATATATATATATATATATTGTAAATTTCATTCACCTATTTTAAATAATTCAGTAATTGTTTGAGCAGCATGGTCATAAAAATATAAAATATAAAATAACAAATCAAGCAAGCACTTTATTTTGCTATTTGCACCTTGCACTAAAAAAATATTACAATTTGTATTTGAATTTTCCCCCCAAAGTAAATCTAGTAAAATTATGCAAATCCACTATTAAATAAACATTTAATAAGTTATTTCCCGCAGTAATTTTTTTCCCTCCATTTCCCACATCAAGTTAAGTAAATCTATTCTATATTGTCTTTATTCAATAAATTCTATGACAAAATTAATTACATGCCTTAAAGCTTTTAATTTTCCTTTCATGTTTTTTGGCTAGTTAATCTAGATAACATTCACCTCTAACTAACTTACTTTCCATGTTTTGGCCAATTATTAAAGATATTAATCACCTTATCTACGCTATATATATATATCTCAATAGGGGTTGCAATGTTTTGTACATATCAAATTAGAGTTTCTCTTTATAATTAATCACTCACACATTTTAATTAAGACATGGCTATGAGAAAAGCTTCATTCACTTTGTTCTCTTATTCTCTCAATAGGTATATCTCTCTCTTATGTAAAACATATACATATACACATGTTATTTATGTTTTATGCATCAAATTGTTCTTATTTTATCGTGTTCGATAAATTTTTACCTCAAATTTTTTATATATGTTTAATAGGTTTGCAAAGTGTGGATGCTTTTGGACCAGCATGCAAGACTAACAAGGATTGTGTGGTTTACTGCAGTGTCCCCATTAGTAGAGGCACTGAAATATGCCTGGGTGGATATTGCACATGTGAAAAACAAGAATCTACCAGCAATGCTATTTTTTACATAACTAGGAATAGGGATACATGATTTTTTTTTAATGTTTTTTGTTTATTTTTTGTACTTTGATCTATGATTTGAATAAAATGTGACAAGGAATTCGATTTTATGTTTGGAGGAATGAAATCAATGAGAAATTAATAATTCATTAAAGTGAATTATCCATCACCTTCTTAGTTTTTTGTCATTAAAGATAAAACAGAATTTAATCTTTCTCTATTTTCATTGGATGTATGTGCATTAGAGTTCAATTATATCTGAATTTATATTACAAAATTCACAATTAAAGGTAAAAAGTTTCTTATCATGAAAGACAATTTCGTATTAATATAATTGAAATACTAAATTTTTAATTAAGAATGAAATAATATTTTTCGCCCATCACAATTTTGTTATAAAACTAACTTAATTGACACCACTTGTTAGCTATTCAAGAATAATGACTTGGATCATGTTCTATTTTACTTTGTTATATTCACTACAAATAAATAATTCAAAATACTTATGGTATCGCAATGTAAGTATACAAAAAATAATACTACGTAAGATATATTTGAGAATTGATCCCCCTTTTTTTCCCCTCTAGTTTTACCCTTACTCTACTTAATGTGGTGAAAGAAAGAAGTAATAAAATGATATAAAAAAAAACAGGGTAATTTAATAAAAATATGTTTTACATTAATATAAGGGATGTGCAAAAAATTAATATGACAAGTAGATAAAGAATGGAGGGCACAAATTACTGGCGACTTACTATGGAGTAATAGATTTTGTTGTTTCAAAATCAAATTTTTAAATTATATTTCAAAAATTTGGGATCGTGATCGACACAAAGTGACAACCACAAATTAAATAAATTTAAAAAATAAGGATTTAATTTTTAAGTAATTTTTTAGTAAGTTCAAAAGAACTTATTCATTTTTACCTGGGTTGATTCGTTTTGTTTTTTTTAATTTTCCAATCAAGAGAACATGTAATAAATCAATTAGTCCCGCTCAAGAGTAAATATTAAGTTTAAGAATCAAACAATGTGAATCACATGTGAATTTTGTTTTATTTAACTAAAGATTTTAACTTAAGTCTGAAATTTATTAAGAAAAAAATCTAATAGAAATTTGATGTGTCTTATATGATGTAAAGTCGAATTGAATAAGTCAGGGCTTCAAAAAGATACTAAAGTTAGGATTCATAAATTACAAAAGACATAATATACAAACATGACCTTTTATTTGGCTTTAACGGTCAATTATGTTCTACAACTTTGAGTGTGCACAAGTAGACATACGCTTAAACTTGTATAAAATTGAACAAGTAGACACACAAGTCCTACGTGACATAATACACAGACACCATGTAGGACAAAAAATTGTCATGTAGGATGCCATATATGACGAATGTGTCTATTTGTTCAATTTTATACAAGTTTAAGTGTCCACTTATGCACACCCAATGTTTAAGGTCATAGTTGTCAACTGACGTCAAGTTAAGAGTAATATTTATATATTATGTCATTACAAAAATCACAACGGCATCCTATTTTTTCTGTTATTTTAAATCGAAATTCATTATCATTATGATTATGAGTGTTCACATAGACTCAGAAAAACAAATCAAAGTCAAATTAGAAGAAAAAAAACACTATCTACATTGATTATAAATTTTAGAAGGTAACAAAATTTGATTTTGCTTGATTTTAATCAACTAAATCGAAAAAATAAATCAAAATGATATGAATTGTTTGCACTCATAACAATTGTATTTTTTTTTAAAAATATCAAATTAATATAATTTTATTTTAGATTTAAAAATTAGTCAAATCAACTTTTGAAAAACGCAAAATGACAATTAAAATGGAACGGGTGAAGCAATATTTAAGCTATACTTAAATAATGATACAAAAGTACTGTAAATTATATTTGATGTATTTTATCTCAATTTATATGGTATCTTTTAGATGTAACTAATGGTATTTTGTATCTCAATTTATATAGTTTTTTTAGTATTGATTTGATATGTTTTGTGTGTAATTGATTAACAAAGGAAGTTGCTCCTACTTTCTATTGAATATACAATTTTGTGTGAAATATGTCAGCATATATAATATAATTCTCTATTTTATGAGTATATATAAGTTGAAATTGAACAAATTATAATTATTTATTTATTACACTGTTATATTGAAGTCAAACTTAATAATATGAAATTATATCAAATTAATTTCAAAAGCCACAATTTTCTATTCTATGAGTATATATAAGTTGAAAATTTTAAATTGAAAAAAATTATAATTACCGATTTACCATATACTAAATATTGAAATCAAAATTAAAAATATTGAACTATATTAAATTAATTTTATAAAATCATGATTCTCTATTCTAAACTTGAAATTGAAAAAACTATAATTATCAAATTACCACACCACTAAATATTGAAATCAAGTTTGAAATGAAGAAATAAATAATGGGTCCCATGTGACCACAATATTGCTAGCTACAAGTGAAATTCTCCTTGAAATGAAGAGCATTAGCAAGAAGGTGAAGCACACATATCCATAGTGTGTTGTATGTAAAGTGTTAATCTCACTTATTAAAATAAATGAAAATATAAGGATGTTAATTTTATGAGTCGAATAATAGGTTTTTGGTTAGAATAGGTTGGATAAATGTCCAAATATATTAGATTCAGTTTGAATAAATGATTTTTGCTAATATATAAGAATTTTAAATTTCATTTACATATTTTAAACAATTCAATAATCGTTTAAAGCCGCAAGGTCATAAAAAATGTCAAGCAAACACTTTCTTTTGTTATTGTCCCCTTGCAACGGAAAACGGTCAAAAATATTCCTGAACTATATGAAAAGGTCTAAAAATACCCTACATTCATCTTTTGGTCTAAAAATATCCTTCTACTCATTTGTTGTCTAAAATTACCCTTCCATCAACATTTTTGGCTAACTTCTACCCTTCCAACTAAAAATCCTCTCTTTTTATAAGAAAAAAATACTTATTCTATGTCTTTTCTTATTGAATGAATAAAAATTCACTTTTACAAATTTTTTCACATAATCTATTCAAATAAAAACAATATATATTTTCAACATCCAAAATAAATTTTTTAAATTTAGTAATATCTATTTTCTATAGATTTTAAAAAAATATATTCCAACAATATTAGTCATGCCACAATTAAAGGGAGATATTATATTGTCATAAATCCTAAACAAAATCTATTTTTTAAGAAAAAAATAATTTTTTTGACTTATAATCTCCGTAACAACTCACTACAAAGAAGAAGAAAAATAGATGTTGTAGGTCATGCCTGAACGAAAAATAAAAATAAAAAAGAGAGAAAAAATATAATATTATGGATAAGATTTATTATTATGATCATAATATTATTAATTCGTTTGTGATATATTAATTATTTATATCGTATTTAAAATTTTAATGTCATTGATTAGATCATGGTTGTTAATTTTTTCTTCTGCCACGTGTCTTCAATCCACCTAATAACTTGAAAAAAATAGAAAAAATAATTGAGAGGAGTAAAAAAAAAACTATAAAAATATAAAAACTATTAGATTTTTTTATTAAAAAAATAAAAATAATTGAGGTCTATTAGAAGTATATTTTTTTTGGCTTGGATAAATTATGGAGGGAAATCTATTGAGATGGAGATTTTATTTCATCCAATGATGAGAATCACACATAATAAATACTTTTATAGAAAAAGAAAAGAAAAAAAAAGATAGGATTGTTAGTTATAAGGGTATAAGTGAGCTAAAAGATGAATTGAAGGGTATTTTTAGAGCAAAAATATGAGTAAAAGGGTATATTTAGATCAAAAGATGAATAAAGGATATTTTTAGACCTTTTCCTATAGTTCTAGATATTTTTGACCCTTTTTACTAAAAAATAATATTATAAATTGTGTTTGAATTCTTTTTCCAACAAAATCCAGTCTAAGTTAAATTATATAAACCCACTATTAAATAAACATTTAAAAAATTATTTCCACGGTAAGTAAGTAAATCTATTATTTAGTGTCTTTATTCAGTGAATTTTATCACAAAATGAATTATATGGCTTAAGCTTTTAATGTTCCTTTCCAAAAAAAAATTGGCTAGTGAATCCTGCTTCTAATTAACTTAATTTCCATGTTTTGACCAAATATAGACATATCAATCACCTTTTATACACTATATATATCTCAATAGGGGTTGCAATATTTTGTACAAATCAAATTAGAGTTTCTCTTCATAAGTAGTCACTAATACTCTCTAATTAAGACATGGCTATGAGCAAAGCTTTATTCAATTTGTTCTCTTTGGTGTTTGTGATTCTTCTCTCAATTGGTATATCTCTCTCTTATAATACATATAAATTTGTTGTTAATGCTCAGTGCATCGAGTTGTTCTTATTTTATCGTGATTTATGAATTTAACTCGATTTTTTTATATGTTTTATAGGTTTGCAACGTGTAGATGCGTTTGGACCACCATGTAAGACTAATCAGGATTGTGTACTTTACTGCAGTGTCCCCATTGGTCGAGGCACTGGAATATGTTTGGGTGGATATTGCACGTGTGAAAAACAAGAATCTATCAACAATGCTAGAAAAATTTTACATGACTAGAAATAGAGATAGATGAAAAAATTACTTTTTTTGTACTTTGAGCTATGATTTTAATAAAATGTGACGAGAAATTCGATTTTATGTTTGGAGGAATGGAATCAATGAGAAATTAATAATTCATTAAAGTTAACTATTCACTACCTTTTTAGTTTGTTTTTTTTCATTAAAGATAAAAGTAAAACTTAGTCTTTTTTATTTTCACTTGATGTTCGTGTATTAGAGCTCAATTATATCTAAAATTATATTTAAAAATCCACATTTGAAGGTAAATATTTCGTATCAAAGGCAATTTAAATATCTAATAGGGCTTGAATACCAAATCTCTAATTAAGGATGAAATAATATTTTTCATCCCTCACTATTCTCGTTGATAAAGCAGAACTAACTTCATTGGTACCACCTGCATAGTTATTCAAGAATAATGAATTGGATCATGTTTTATTTTACTTTGTTATATTTATTACAAAAAATGATTCAAAATACTTGTTGTATTGCAATATAGATAAACGAAAAATTGTATTACGTGAGATAGTTGAGAATCAATCCTCTCTTCTTTTTTTTTTCTCTAGTTTTACCCTTATTCTACTTATTGTGGTTAAAGAAAGAACTAATAAAATGACATTAAAAAAATAATAACGATGATTTAATAAAAATATTTTTTATATTAATATCTGAGATATGCAAAAAATTGATCTTACAAGTGACAAGTAGATAAGAACGGAAGGTACAAATTACTAATGGTGAGTAGCTATGGAGTAATATATTTTGTTGTTCCAAAATTAACTTTTTAATTATGAGAGTTTGTTATGAAGGAAAATGTTTTTTGAAAACAAGTAGATTTTTTATTTATTTTCTCATGTTTGATTGATGAGTAGAAAAAAAATCTTTTTTTTTTTAATGTTTAAATTTTGAATGAATTTTTTTGTTTAAGAAATATCTATTATTTTTACTAGGATAGAAATAATTTTTGAAAGTAAATTTTGTTGGTGGGTTTTGTGGGGGGGGGGGGGAGAGGGGTTATGAGGCTTGTTTGAGAGTAAGGATAATTATTTTTTTCAACAAAAAAATAAAATAATTTGAAGTAAGAAAAAAGAATTATCTACTTTGATTATGATTTATGAGTGTTCATATCAACTCAAAAAATCAATCAAAGTAAAATAAGAAAACAACTATCTACTATGATTATAAATTTTAGAAGTCAACAAAAAAAAAATGGCTACTTCCAATATAAATTGTAGAAGTCAACAAAATTTGATTTGGTTTGATTTTAATCAATTAAATTGAAAATATAAATAAAAATCATATGAATTGTTTGCATTCATGACAATTGCATTTTTTTAATTTATCAAATTAATATAATCTAATTTAAGTTTGAAAATTAATCATATCAACTCTTGTAAAACGCGAAATGACAAATAAAATTGAACGGATGAAATAATATTTAAGCTATACTTAGATAATGATAAAAAAAAGTATTGTAAATTATATTTGATGTATTTTATCTCAATTTATATAGTATCTTTTAGATGTAACTAATGGTATTTTGCATCTCAATTTATATAGTTTTTTTTAGTCTTGATTTGATATCTTTTGTGTGTAATTGATTAATAAAGAAAGTTAATCCTACTTTCTATTGAATATACATTTATGTGTGAAATGTGTTAGCATATACGATATAATTCTCTATTTTATAAATATATATAAGTCGAAATTGAACAAATTGTAATTATTAATTTATCACATTGCTATATTGAAATCAAACTTAATAATATCAAATTATTTCAAAAGCCACAATTTTCTATTATATGAGTATATATTGTTTTTACATTTCGGAAAAATATATTTTTATTTTTATAAGTTTTTGGAATTTTTTAGAGTCGTTAGAGTCGCCACTTAATTTTAAAAGAAAAATTTAGAAAACTTGATTTTCAAAAGATTTAAAACAGGAAATCGATTGAAAACTTAAAAGGGGGTTCGGGGATTCTTATTTATATTTTAGGAAGATTTTTACGGCACCTAAAATATTTCACTAACTCGTGATTATCCGACAACTAACTTTATTTGTCTAAAAGATTTAACTTAAGTTTGAGCTAAAAATTAATTAAAGCTTGTTTGGAAGTGAAGTGTTAATTTTACCATCTAAGTGAATTTTAATTAGTAAAATTTATTTTTAAGTTATTTACTTGATTTGATTAAGTCGTTCAAACAAAGTGGCGTCTTGTGGGGATTTGATTCTTTAACCCTAAAACTAGCGACAATTAATTAACAAGCACATACGCAATAAAGTAAAAGGGAGAAAGAGAGAGAATTGAATAAAATCTTTTTTTTTTAAATTTTGATCTGTGTTTTGAATAAAATATGACAAAGAATTCGATCTTTGATAGGTTAATTTTTCGTTATGATTGGAGGAATGAATATCGATAAGAAATTAGTAGTTCATCGAAGTTTATTATACATATCAAATGCGAGTAAATATTTTTTTTTCTCATGTGTGAGTTGAGTGCCCGCGCGGTAAACGGAGTGATTGATTTTCCTATGTCACATAAAGACATGCTGCTATGTGAGATCTATCAATATTACAATAAAGAGATGCCGCATTTGAATAATATATGGGAGCACAAATTTTTCTAAAATAATACTTATGTTTATATTAATTTTAAATACTAAATAAAAAAAAATCTATTACAAACTGATCATACAGTAAATAATTCCAAGCTCCTTAACAAAGTTTTAAGTGAAGAAAAAATTGTTTCCCTTCAATAAATTTGATAGATTAGGTATTAAAACTCTTTGAGATAATAATTTTTTGCTTGTTTACCAAACGCTTAAATTTTCAAGAAAATAGAAAAACGATTTCCTTTGTACCAAAGTCACCCTAAATAGTAGCACCTCATAAAATGAATATTATTTTAAATTGAGATCTGGAATACCTTCTCCTTTATTTAAATTCAAAGAAACACACAAATAACTTACGAAAACTAGTAATGATATTAGAAACTCAAAGAAAAAGTGACCAAAGAATCAAACTTCATATTAGTGAAACCATCTTTTAATGACATTTATATTGCAATTTCTAACACAGAACAAAGGTGAAGATGGAAGCTTTCACACCTTGAAATCCTATTGGATTAGCAGAAAACAAGACATAAACCCTATGTAACCCATAGCACAAGGACTCTTCTCAATGGCAATCAATCTGAACAACCTCTCTTGGTCCCCTTTGGAACCTCTCAGGCTAGTAGTATTGCAAGATATTAATCAACTTTACAATAGCCTGCTTAGCGTTTGAATAAGCATTTTCAAATTGCGCCTAGTAGCTTCATCGCCAGTGAATCCCAAAATGTCGGAGCTAATGCTCTCAACATTCTTCAAAGTGAAGACCAGCGTATAGATGGACTTCCGTATCAATTCGGTGTTCTCAGGAGTCATGACCGTGGAGTGCACTCTCCTTATATCTTCAGATGTTAGTGCCAGACTTCGGGTTAAACTCTCAACTTCCTTCAGTAAGCCACTATCACGAACATCAGCTAGCATAGGTTGGACATCCTCAGCCATGGCTTTAATCTTTGTAAGCAGTGGCCGTGCCTCCTCAATAACATTTAGAGCTCTCTCAGCCAAAGCATAGGTATTCGCCAAACCAATTTCTTCTGCTTCACGGCCAAGACGTGTGAAGATTCCAACCAATGCATCTAGACTAACCCCTTGTTGTCCTTTAATCTTTTGCCTGTCGCAAATTATCAGACCCTCCTTAACACAATCCGGATCCAGGGGCCCTGCAGAAGGTATTGGGATTGGATCTCGAGGTGTGATATCAATCATGGTTTCCATGATAAGACCAGACTGGTTCACCTCAACTAACGAGTTTCGAGGAATAATTATCTTATCATCTTCAACCTCAACAACAGCTTCAACATTTCTCAAAGAAGGATTGACTCGAATCACATTGCCAATACTTACTCCTCTGATTCTAACAGGTGTGCCAGTGCAAATGCCACAAGCCTGCTCAAACTCAAGCACAGCTAAATACTTCCTAAACCTAGACCGCAGCTGAAACCCTCTCAACCAAGCCAAGCTGAGTGCCAACAACACCGTACCTGAAACGATAAACAACCCAACCCCACCTTCCCAGATGCTCCTTTTACCAAACCCAAAATCACTCAATGGACGCATAGTTCGCTTCCAAATATTCCTGGGAACATCTAAAATAACAGAAAGTGGACCTTTCTGGTCGGAAGATGACTCGGGTTGTTGCTCTTGTTCTTGACTATGACCCGTATTTGCAGACATTGCTTTCACGCTAAAGGTTCGATTTTTAGGCCTGATTGGTGATTTTATACACAGAAAACGATCACCCAACACATTTCTTCTACTGGGTATGATGGGAAACACAGTAGAATTTGCTGATACATGGACTAAAGCATTTCCAGCCATCATCTAGTTTCTTTTCTTGTCTTTCCAAAATTATACACTTTTTTCTTGTTCTATAGACAAAAATTGAGCTGGGGAAATTGAAAATAGAGATTGAAGATCAACAAAATAGAAGCATATTGGATGGTTCAAGCTGGAAGCAACCCTAGCGCAGATCAACGACTGACTGAATCTGTTGAACTATCATCACTGAGAGGAGAGCGAATAAAAAATGGGCTGGGCTGATAAAGTGAAAATAGGCTAACCAGATCTTGTAGGCCCATGTGAGACAGATTAGATGTTTTGGGCCTTTGTAGCATAAGAAGAAGGATAACTTACCCAAATCCTAATAGTTGATCGCGCTAATTATTTAGATATACGGTAGTTTGCAAAATTATGAATCTTATTGGAGCATGAATATAGATATAAATGTAATCAATTATGGGTGTAATTTGTTCTAGATATATTGTATCCAAGTGACATCGCATGTATATGGATACATATACAACTCTCTTTCGCCTCCCCCTCTCCTCCTCATATCTCACTCGCATATTTGGTATTCGAGATACATGTGAATCACACCAGATACATCTATTGTGATTTGCATTTGTCTCAAATACATAGATAAATCTCATTTGCCGCCCTTTTGTTCTCATTAGCCTTTCTCTATTTTAGTGTATCTAGTAGGGAAAAAACATGTATCTAAGTGTATCTGACTTGAAATATGATATTAAATTATTAATTAGTTAGGTAAAATATAAACTACAGAAGAATTAGTAATTATGAGAAGAATATTTGTATAATTAAGTATTTTTTTCCTATGAAAAATGGATCATTCGTGTAAAATTTCACTAAATATGCAATTTTGATCTCGACATTTAGGTAATACCTGTTAAATATCTAATATTATTCAATCTTCATGTGAAATAAATGAAAATAGAGAGATATTTCTTTACCCCTCTAAGTAAAAGCAAATTAATTACTGACATACATCGACTTACAAGTTACACAATTATGTCCTCTAAATAATTACAGAAAATGCCCTCTAAACCAAAATAAAATAAAATTATCAACACTCCTACTATTTATATGAGCAACTTTCACATATAGCAAATTTAAAAATTATATTTATATGTTATAACTATAGTTTGAATGTTGTGCTTTATAACAAACTTAATGTTTGCTATGGAACATCAGATTGTAGAACTCGTTGGCAGGAGCTTCAGGTTTGTATAATTTCGTTGGCAAATAATTTATATAAATCGCTGGCAGCCTCTCAATTCAAATTTATGTGTTTGTACATCTGCATAAAATTTAAATTTGTATACAATTGAATCGAAATAAAAATTTGTATAACAAATATCTTTCTCTCTCTCGCTTTTTATACAACACAAATTATATATAGTAATTTGTATAATTTATGTTTGTATAAAGCGATAAATAGAGAAAGACAAAAGATAACTGGGAATGAAATATTTGTATTTGAATAATTGAAGTATATATGGAACGAAAATATATGTATTTGTATTTGTTTATACGACTTTCTCTCGCTTTATACAAACGAAAATGCATTTTAAACATTGATGTTTGTATAAAAGCGAGAGAGGCGACCAAAAAACCTAAAGAGAGAAGAAATGACAATTATTTACTACAGATTATAATTAAATTAAATTATAATTATAATATTTAATTTAAATTAATAATTTACTATTTCATAGAGAACAATTTTCCGTGTTTATAATCTAATATTCACCTAATCACCTTTGCATTGACCCAATATATTTTCTTTTCCACCATACGAAGCGTACAAAGTGCAAATAAAGAATTGTTTTGGGTGAAAACGTAATTAAAGCATTATAATTTCTAGTGGTTGGGCTTTTATAAAAAGAATGCGCCGTTGTTACCTGAACCTCCTTTAAACCCTAAACAAAAATCTGTGGACAGAGCAACGAGAGGAAGAAAAAACAGAGGTGACAGAGATATCTACAAATGGCGAAGTCAATGAGATCAAAGAGGGAAAAGAGGCTGAGAGCTATAAGGAGGGATATAGTTGCTACAGAACCCACTGTTCTTAAGAAAGAAGCTGCTAAATTGGCTGCACAAGAAGCTGCCCTTGCTGCTCCTAAGCTTATTGTTAAGTCTCCCTTCAGCCGCACCACCATGGATACTTCGGCCTCTACTTCTAACGAAGAATCTAAAATGGGTATGCTTTTATTTATTTTTCCCATCGATTCTCTTTTTTACTTGATTTCGAATAAATTTGCTAAAAGGCCAAAATTTTGTTGCTTTGGCTGATTCTAGTTTGGATTTTTTTTTATGGTTTGGAATTTTTCTTTTGCTGTTACCATTTATATTCCTGTGTGTTTGTTTTTGGAGTATGATATGTTGATACGAAGGAGTGGTGTGGGAAAGGTGGAAAACAGAAAAAATAAAAATTTATAGAGAAGATTTAAGAATAAAGAACGTATCTGCTGTTTATGCTGTTGAAATAATAACTTTGGAAGGATAAAATTGTGTATTGAGTGTTGCTATGGCAGCTTCATATTTCTTTGAAGATTATTATTTTGGAGATATCATGAATATGGCTATAGTAGATTCATATTTATGTGAAGTTTGATGAGATGGGATTGCAGTGCCTAAATGCGGACAATTCATATCTCTAGGGTTGATTTCCCGGGTCTATGGTATGATAGAGGAAGAATCTAACATATAGAGATAAGATAAGATGGTTGAAATGAAGACCTGTTATCGAGTGAGTAGATCTACCAATGTGTTGGCGAGTTCCTTAATACAGTTTTAAGACCATCCATGTCACATGAGAGTGAAGCTAAGTTCTTAAGGTCCTAAATTGTTGACAGGCAATTTAACTAATTAGGATTGAACCGTTTTTGGCAACTTTTGAAAGCTGATATTATGATGCATAAAATAACTCTTCCTCTTTTCTTACTTTTTTGTTAGTGAATGTTGGCTAGCTCTTAAGATACTCCAGATGAGGCCAATTTAAGAGATTGAGATTAATGATTTAGCCGGTTAACGCTGATAATAGATTAACTGTCAGTTATCAGCATCAACCACTTTGTCTCAGTGTGTATATCCAGTGATTCCAGTAGTGATATGAAAGAAGGAGTAGTTATATGAATTATCTGAAACATATTGCCACGAAAGGAAGATATCTCGTTACTAGAGTTCATTGAATACATTAGTTTCATAAGTTTAGCTTGTACATCATCAGTGTGCACAATCAAGACATGTGGGGAACTCCATATCATGCCTTTTTCTTTTGGAACCCAGAAACAACCCCCAACAATTAGGTTCCTAATAATATTACAAGTTCCTATTTTATTTATTGTGGAAAGATTAATACATGTGAGTAAGATTTAGCTGCTCACTCTACACCAGTGTTCTGTATCTGCTGAAACATGCGCACCTGTTTTTTTAGCCTCCCCTCAATATGTTATCTTGTCATTGTTTTGATTTCCAGATGTGGAGATGGCTGATGGCAATCAAAATTCAAAATCTCTAAAACCTCTTGGAAAGAAGATGAAAAAGAAGCTTAAAATAGCTAAGAAGAAGAATCACGGCAAGGGAAAGATCAGGAGGAAGAATGTTTGATTACCGGCGGTAGCCATCTTGCTAAGCTGATAGATTTCTTGTTACTTACTGTTGACAAGTCCCTCCCATATTCTCTCCTTGATTCATCATCTTACATTGTAGTAGTATCTTGGAACTTGAGCATGTGAGTGGATATGCTCATATAGATTGTGTTCATGTGCTGTCAAAATGAAGCCTCAAGTTCTTAAATTTGTTTACAAAATAGATCGTCTTCTTCATTTTCCTTTTACAGTTTGTTGGAACATGCTAAACTTGCAAGGAAATATGAAGATGTAGACTGTAATCCAACAATGTTAAAGATGTTTTAGTTTTCTGATGAAGTTGACTTGGGAAACATCACCCTTCTTTTTGTTTTTTTGGCTCGCGTCTCGACTGTGACATGGTTCAATATTCACCTTTTCCAATTGCTAGGATGTTCATGTTTTTAAGCATACTTTAATGCTGCAACATGGATGCAACGACTAAGTATGACAAAAAAAAAATCATAATCAGCACAGCTATTGCATCCAGGATAGTAGTACCACAGGCACAGAGCATAGCTCAGGTAACAGCAATATCCATTTACGTTGCTGCTAATGATACCCAATAAATCAAACAGGAGATAAGCACATACTTCTTTTTGGAACAGGAGGCCCTTGACCATTATACCCTCAAACAAATGATATTCATATTTAACACCACCAAGTGATCAAATAATCCATCACACTGAATTGCAAGGGGTTCATCTACCCTTAGGGTATTTATTCCTTTACATTTTGACCTACCATTTTTTTATTTTATTTCTTCACTTTGTCACTATTGATGTTGGATATCTAATACCTCCCGCACATCACCGAGTAAACAAAGTGGGATGGACCTAGCTTTAATACTATGGTTAGAAAATGAATTTTGGATTTAACTCAATTTCAAAAGCTTATCAAAAGTCGCCTAATAGATCAAATAACTCATCACCAATGGATGTAGGATTATCTGATATAACTCGCTACCAGTTACATTTCAACTTTTTGCTAGCATAACGTTCTGTAGTTTTGCCCTGAAATATTGATGTTCAGTGTAAAAAAATGCAGTTGCAGTTGCAGAAAATTTATTTCCCTCACAAGCTTACCAATAAAGAATTCTAGTACCTCTACGAACAGAACAGCAGTGGTTCAAACTTAAATATAGGAAACCATTTGATAACAAGAATGCGACAGTAAATGGTGCAAAAACATACATGGTGCCAAATACTACTAAGCTACCTAGGTTTAGAAGATGATGGCTTTGACATTGAAATCTGATGAATTTCACGTAAATGAAAAGTGTATTCGTTGAACACAAGTTCACCACGGTAGGCAGCTAGCAGTTGAGGAACTTGTGCTTCATATTTAGTAACACACTTCCGTAAGAAGTCCTTTTCACTAATCATTAGAATTGAGGATAGTTTGTTCACTTTTGAAATAACGCCTGTCGACCACAAAACTTGCATGACAGAACACCTAGGAATAACCCTCTTCTTCAGGCTACGCAATAGAAAGGATGGTCTTCGTGACAAGTGTGATAGGCTCATATGGAGTTTATCAACATAGAATGCCACAATTGCCCTGATATTATCCTCAGAATAAAACATGCAAGTTGGCTGCAATCTGAATATATTACGGATCTCCCCATCTGAAAAGCCCATACTTCGGTAGTTTTCCAGTTTCTTTTCCATTTTGGAATCACTAAGTACACACATTGAGGTAAAAGCTGCCCTAAATGCTGAAGAAGTAACATCAAACCCCAATTCCTTAAGTCTCAAGCCAACCTTACTCATCTTTTCGGGATTTATAGTCAAGATAATGGGAACTTTTGAAATAAACTCTGAAACTTCAGAATCAGGAATACCAAGTTGGTGCAATACCTGTAGAGTCTGCTTCAAACCACCAGAGATCTTGTAATTAAAGATCTGCGGACTTCGTTTGATGGCAGCCATTGCTTGCATTTCACTACCCATGAACATCTTTAGGGAATCAAAGCATGGTGTCAGTTGTTTCTCTACGCTACTCATGAGTATGTTGGGGTTACCACAGATAATCTTATTGCGTTCATCTTCAGTAAAGCCAATTGATTGCAAGAACTTGAACTTGGGCTTTAGGGTTTTGTCCACCTTCGATACTAGTAATTTAGGGCGTAGTCTAATTAGTCTCTGCGTTTGGGTTGCAGAAAACCCATGGATTTGGAAGAACTCAATAAAAGCTGAAACTTTTGAACATTGAACAGTATCTAATTGGAGTGATTCTGCTTCAGTAATGACGTTTTCTTTTGATAAACCATGTGCCTTTCTGTGATACAAATTAATGAGTGTGCTCTCATCAGTTGGGGTGTTGCTGCCACAGCTAGTTGACACAAACTGCACGAGAAGGCTGGTTGTCCTGATCTTTGTACACAAGTTTCTTTGACATTTATAGAGAGATTGAAGCATTTTAAAAGAAGGGAGCCCTGTGAAAGAGATGTGTCGATGACAAGATCATGCCTCAAGGGACACAAATTATAAGCCTGCTAAAGCAAACAAAAACTTGTTAGCTAAATAGCCTGTTCGCCAAAAAAGAGTGCCTGTTAGTGAAAGAAGAGGACAATGAAATTCAACATTGGTGTAATTACATAGATCCTCCAAGTTCAGGAAAAGTCAACATTCCCCAAAATGTTGTCATATTGCCAGATAAACTCCTCAATCTCAAGACACATTAGAAGAACCATTATGACAATGGACCAGCCACGAGCAGTTTGAAATGCTGACTGTTTGAGTTAAAGAAAATATTTGAGTCTGGTGTGCTACCAAATAAAAGTAGCTCAGTCCACCATTTAGGTTTTCTTACTTTCAATCTCTATGTGAAATCAGTTTTTCAAAATCAAGTTATCAAATCCAACTTGAACAAAAGACTACAAAGGATTAAATGATCTAATGTCAAATGCCTATTCCAACCACTCCCAAAAAGATTCAGAACAGTATGACAAGACAGATTATTTAATTAAAACTGAAGCCAAAAAATGAGTTTCCTCTGGTTTTTTTTTTATTAAATTGCTGTATATTTGCAGATACTTCAGACTGTTAGTGCCGGTTTACCAACAGGGAAAAATTGAATTCCTCTATCACCGGAAAGCTAAGGAAATGGTGGAATATAATGCTTGAGTGAGCAGAAATAGTTATAAAGTCTCTGTTGGTAACAATGCGTCATAAGTCTAAACAGAAAAATAATGCTATCTAAACAATGGCAAAGTCAAATTGTGGATGAAGCAATAATAGAAAAGAGTAAAGCAAGAGGCTATGCAGATGATGACTGTTGGTCACTCCATGACAGACCAAGAGAGCAAGAGGAAGAGGACCATGAACACTGACAGAGAGGAAAATATAATCCTCTGTTTCGATTAATTCGTCTTACTTCCCTTTAAGTATGTTTTAAAAAAGAATACCACTTTCTATAATTAGTTCAGTAACTCTTTAGTTTCCATATCCCACACAACATTCAAAGGACATTTTGGTATATTATACATATCTTTAGTTTAGGCCCACGAGATTCAAATTGTGATGTTCAAACCTTGATGGACGGAGTTACCTTGTACTTGTGTTGGTGGGAGGTAACAATTACCCCAAGGAATTAGTCGTGGTGCACGCAAGTTGAACCAGACACTACGGTTATTTAGAAACAGTTTAACTTTAACTTTTCTATTTTACCCTTAATAAGTTGATCTAATGGCTTGTTTTAGATCATAAGTTTCAGAAGTCTTACTTAAATTCTTAAACTTAGTGCTAGTCAAATGCCACCTACTATAAAATATGAATAAGTAGGCTCTTGTTACCCTTCTTTCCTATTCTTTCGTTTAATTCGTAAGAAAACGCTAGTGAACTAAAGTATAGGCTATGCAATTTCTTTTTCTTCAGAATTACCAGAACCCCCAAATCACAACAAGGAACAAAAACTATAAATAGAAAGTAAAAGGGATCGAAGAACAGTACAGGGGTTGCTCAGTTAAATGAATTCAGATTAAATGAACAAATAAAAGAAAGAAACGAAGAGGAACCAGTTAAATTATCAGATTCAAATTCAAGAACCAGATAAGCACCAAATTATAGCACAAATTTCCTGTTGTTTCCTCAATTATATCAATCAATGTACACAAACTTGAATCCTGAATCATTAGCAAGTTTAACAAAATAAACAATACATCAAAAATAGGAGGAGTCGAGATTACATACCTGCAAATTGCAATACGAACAGCTCCAGTGAAAACGGCGAAGCAGTGAACCAGCACGATGCCTATTTTAGGAACAAGATCAAATATTCGAATTTAGCATTCAGGTCCCTTTGAATTTTAAAAAATGCTATTATGACTCAAAAGTTCAGATAAATGGCAAAGTGCATCTCCTCCTCCAACTATCCCACCAATTTGATCCATTTTTCCTTTTTATCTTCTTTCTATTTCATATGATGGTGCATTAGTGTTTTACGTATAAATCTAAGAAAATAACTTTAATATGAATAATAATAATAGTGATAATAGGGGGAAAAATACTTTCGAAATTGAGATAAATTTTACAGATTGGAGTTTAGACCAAATATGCTATATGAGATGTGTTGATCACGCTTTTATTTATATAATAAAGATTACGGAAAGAAGAATGCCGAGATTGATATGTGAGATTACTAGCCCCAATATGAAAGTGGCATGAATGGACGATAAGATGTGGGAAATGAGTTTATGATTGTTTTAGCACATAAAGAGGAGATGCACGGATGTCTCAGTGCGAAAGTGTGAGAGGGTGTCCATAGATGGTTTCAAGAGAGGTAGATGTAGGTCGAAAAAATATCGAAGAAATATAATTTATACCAAATGTGAAAACGCTCCAATTTACTAAAAATGTGACGTTAAATGACTATTAGGACACAAATAATGATAAAAGAGTAATAGATAGCTGTTGAATGTTATTTTAGTTATTTTTTCTTATTAATAACCGTAACATTATTTTTGTAATTTTTTGTCCTCCTATTTATTTGTGATGCTCTATTAGTAATTTTATCATACAATATTGTGAGATATCTCATAATTAATAGAGCACCACATTACTGGGGATGTTTGGACTAATATTTTGGGCTTCCAAAATTTGATATATTATTTTCAAAGGGTGCGGTGCTCATATTTTTAAATATTTTTCTTTATTTGATCATTCAAAAATGATATTATTTGTCTTTTGAAATAATCTTCATATTTCTACGAGCTAGCAATAAGGTATGCATATTTTTTTTTTGAACTTTACTTAATTGAATTTCGCGAAATATATTATTGTTGTCTTTGTTTAATCTATAACTTGGGTCAAAGTGCACATATATTCGATTTGAAATCGTCATTTAAGTTGTGCATATAGGGCATAAATAATCACAAATTCATCTATTTTAAAACAATTTCACACATGTTGTACCTAAATTTTACATGATTAAAGTTCTTTTTTAAAAATAAAAAAAAATCTTTAGTCATATTTGTTGCAACTCTAGGCAACATTAAACTTCAACCACATGAAAAGGTGTATTTAGGGAGGTTATCAATTATTTCACATCTTCGTAACAATACATACGATTTCTAAAAAAATTTAAATTCACCTTTGATCATATATAATTTCAAATATCATATGTTTTTAATTCATAATAAGTCGATACATATTTTTTAATAATCGAATACATGTTAAATATTATTAAAGAAAAATACAAGTTAACTAACAATAAATATATAAAACCCATTGTAATTTCATGATAACTTGTTTAAACATAACTAAACTCAAATATATGATATATGAATAATATAAGTTCCAGCAAAATTGAAAGTGAAACCTACCAAAAAACCAACAACAAAAAAAATTAAATCCAAATAAACTCTGCCATTTATATGGTTACTGGCCCATTAAGAGGTTTCCATCAGGCCCATATCTCAACCCAGCCCATCAAAATAACTCCAACCCTACACCCTTTTCTTATATATTCTTCTCACTTCTCATTTAACCTCCTTTCATCGTCGTCCCCAAAACCCTAGCCGCAGTCACTTCCATAGGAGCTTAGCAGCCAATTCATTCTCGAAGCCATGGTAATTTCTCTCTCAAAATGTGTAATCAATACGCTTCTACTTCCATTATTTCTTGTATCTAACAGTTTGTTGATGTTTTTTTTCTTCTGGTTGATAGGCGGAAGTTGAAGCTGATGTTGCTACCGGACAGCCAAGGAAGAGAACGTTCAAGAAGTTCAGCTACAGAGGAGTAGATCTGGATTCTCTTCTTGACATGTCTACTGATGAACTTGTTAAGCTTTACCCTGCTCGTCCTCGCAGAAGGTATTTAACTCTTTTTGTAAATGTATGCTGTTAAATTGCTATTGATTTGCTTCTATGGACATGTACTAGTTTCGAATTGTAAGATCCTGAGCTGCTTCATCGTAAATCTGTGCACGAGTTTAAGTAAACATTGTCATTGGTGCTGTGTAATTGAAGAACTTGTAACTAGTGCAAAAAAAGATATTGTAATTGATAGTGTTAGTCTCCCCAAAAAGTGAATGCTTGTCAGCGTTCTCAATTAACTTTTTGTTGTTAATTTTTGAAGCCGGCAATGAATTTTAAATTATAAATTTATATTTAAATACAGTTGTAAAATGCAGTCAAAGAATAGACATCTTTACCCTCGAAATTGTTTTACTGTGAATCATAGGGATATTAAGACCTAAAGTATATGAACTCTCAGACTCTATGGATTTAGTGATTGTACCTTAGATTTTTTTCAATTTACATGCTCATATTTTAATATGTAGTCAATTTTCTTTCCGTGAAGAAGGACTCATCTTGAGTTTTAATTGTGTTAAGGTTCCAGAGGGGTTTGAAGAGGAAGCCTATGGCTTTGATCAAGAAGCTGCGCAAGGCGGTAAGATTAATAATCTCCTTTTAGCTTCTCTTTTAAAAATAAATGGTTTATTTGGTGTTAAATATCAACCCTTTTAAAGTAGAGAAACTTGAAAAAGATATGTTGTGGGTTGTGTGGAATGATGACATGTCTTTGGTTATCGTAACCTCAGTTTTATCTAGCCCACCTTGCATTTGTGTATTAATTTCAGAGATAGCTCTATTAGTTTAACTGCAATGACATAGTGAATTTAGATCATGAGTCAAAAGACAGCTGAAATGTGAAGCTGCAGTGTAGTACATCTTAATGCTTTTTCTCAAAGTTGATGTTTGCAACCAATTACTAAGCATGGCCAATCTAGTTTACCTATATCTTTGTTGATTATCTATGATGACCTATTGTCCTTTCTAGTTGAAGAATTGTATATTATTTCAACTTCCAGAGTTTTGCCCGTCTGACATATTAGGTGAAGCTGATTTTTTGTTTGATATACAAAAAGGAACAATATTAGTATAATGAATCTTCTTAATGTGTTTCTGGGTTCTTATTCTTAAACATATGGATAGTGATTTAGAGATGTTTAGAATTAGGCGCCTAAGGCCGAGCGCTTCCCTCGTTAATTAAGAGGTGGCGTGGTATTCCACAGAGTGAGGTTTTTATTTGTGGCGCACTAAGTGCGTAGGCGCACAATAATATTTTGGGGTCTCCATGGCTGCTTTGGGTGCGTCAACCTGCTTCCAAAGTGGCGGGATTGCCCTATATTTTCAATCTCCCACAGTTGCTTTGTCTTTCTTCTGCCACTAGAATTTCTACTAGTTTTTTAACATTATTTTGCTGGATTTATGAGGCAGTACTGTTTCTTTTCTTGTACATAAAATAGTCTATGTGAACTAGTTTATTATGATGGTGAAATTTTACTTCACTATATTTTTTTGGGAAGGAGGAAAGGCCTTCTGATGTTCAAAACATATAATCAGAATGCCGCTTTCCTCATGCAACCACCTCTCCCTACAGAAATAAACAGGATTTAATGCTTGCACCCAGTGTTTCATGGTTTGCAAGTTTGGCTTCGCTGTAACATGATAATCATACTATATGTTTTATATTACCAATTTTTGTATATGTCCATGTCTTTCCATTGATGTTTTTCATATTCAAACAGAAACGTGAGGCCCCACCTGGTGAGAAGCCAGAAGTTGTGAGAACACATTTGAGGAACATGATCATTGTTCCTGAGATGATTGGAAGTGTTATTGGAATCTACAATGGAAAAACTTTCAATCAAATTGAGGTCAAGCCTGAGATGATTAGTCACTACTTAGCTGAGTTCTCCATCTCATACAAGCCTGTCAAGCACGGTAGGCCCGGTATTGGTGCTACTCACTCTTCAAGGTTCATTCCATTGAAGTGATTCAACCAGAGCTTGTCTTCATGTTTTCTAGTAATACTAGTACTTTTGTTTTACTGCAATTTTGATGAGAACAGTGGATACTGAATGGTTCTTTGTTTGAGACTAGTAATTTGCTGATACATTGCAACATTTCAATGATTGTGCTTTATCTAGATTTTTGTACCTTTTTGTTTTTCTGAAATTGGTTACTTTATGTCTGAATATTCTATTTTGTTTAAAAACTACAAACCTTTTGTGTTAGTAAATTTAGTTTTAGAGGTAACTTGGGATAACTTTGTCACAAGTAAAACGTGTGTGAAAGGAGGTCTTGTTATATTTTTAGTAGTACATTATATTTGGTTCAGAGGTTAAATGGTATATTGAACCCATAATTTTGAATGTCAACATTACTGATTTTGTCCCTTTTAGCTGTGAACTTATATTCTTGGCTGGTATTCTTGTGTAATTCCAATATATTTTATGTTGATTTTCTGTTCAAGCTCTCTATCTTGATATAATTACTCTCTGGCTTTCTATGTGATAATTTACTCTTGTACTGCTACAGGTAATCACATCACCGACTAGTTTTGTGTAATTGTTGCATCAAAAGTTATTTCCCCTGAAATTTTTGGTGCAAATTAACCAACATTCAGTGAAATTAGAAAATGCAATAAGGTGGTTCTTGCTCTTTGAGCTTCAAAAGTAAGACCTAACCAATTTCCCTTCCTGGAACTCCCCATCGATATAAAGAAAGTGTTGAACAGAAAACAAAACTCAACCATTGTTAAAAGTAAAATGAAGACTCAATCATTGATTCATCTTAATCAGATATCCTTCTTGAAGGTGACTCCAGTTGATGGGAGCCATTTGTCTCCCTGAATCAACTGTGTAACTGAAAACTTGCTAGCTTCTTTACTAGTAATATTCAATTTCAATCCCTTCCAGTTGACTCTGTTCTTAGTCACAGCCCCAGCGCCAAAGTTTCTATATTCAGCATAGTAAATGGTGTCTGGTGCTGTAGTACCCACCCAGGGTAACCACCCTTTAGGATCAATAAAGCTATTCATTGTCGTATACATGAAAACGGTCGTGGAATAGTTCTTCCATGGCCTACCCAAGAAGGTACTGACTCCAGTAAGGTTCGCTGAGGGCCAAACAGTGCAATTATGAATAGAAATGCCTGTGTTCTGATTAGGGTCGATCTTGCCTTGAGCTGTGATGGTATTCTGTTGGCCAGGCATAGGTTTCTTGGGCAATATGTTGCAGTTCTGGAAAACAACTGCTGAGTTACCGAATATGAAGTCTACTGTGCCATAGATATTGCATTCTCTGTAGAATTGACGATTGGAGTGTGTGTAGAGTGTGTCTTGGTACGCATCAAATTTGCAGCGGTAAAAAACAGAGAGATCAGCAGTTGACATTAGAGCCACTGCTTGATGCTTTGCTGCACCTGCTGTGTTGCGGAACCCCATGTCACGAGCGATAAATCCCTTGCCAATCACAGCTGCGTAGGAAGAAAAATGGATAAACAAATAAGTATTTTGCTTCACCAATTTGATGCATCTAATTCTTGTAGAACTTATATGGAACAAAGTCTATACTTCTGCTACAACCAATCTATCACACCTCCTTACTGACACGTCAATGCTAAGTCAAACTACGTCAGATAAATTACATTTAGAGAGAGTTTGTGTATGTTTGATGTAAAATAGGACTTACCGAAAGTTGCAGTTTCGAAAGTGGGAGTGCCTTCTATAAAGTTAAGAGAGCCAGAAACAATAGTTGCATCCATGCCATCACCAATCATCACAACATTCCATTTATTCTTCTCAACCCTAACATTCTCAACATAAACACCCTTCTTCACATATATCACAAACCTCTTATCACTCTTCTCAGGCACAACATCAAGAGCCTCAAAAATATTGGTAAAATACCCAGTCCCATCATTAGCCACCACAACATCCACATTCAAAACTTCCCCTTTTGAAGATTGAAGCAGTTTCCTATCCTTTGAACTCATCCACCTAGGAAAATCTCCATCAAAATCCATCAAAAGACGACGTCTTCTTCCAATTCCACCTAAGGAATCGATTGAGTCCATTGAATTCTGAAGTGATTCATCAATGTTATCAATAATAGCCAAGCTGTTACTCGTATACTCCCCCGAATTCTTAAGGTTATGTTTAGCAATACTAGTTATATTTCCAAAACCATCGATACATGTTTGCTGGTAAGTACCAGCTGCACTCAACGTTGTCTTGAGATCAGTAAAAGCCTCGAGCAACGACTTGTTTGGTATAGAAAGTGAGTCATTCAAACTATCCAAAGAAAGTGATAGAAGATCATGACAACTTTCTAAGGCCTTAATAGTCATAGGATCGGATATGTTCTTGAATTCTGACGAATTGAAGAACTTATCCGATGCTCTTGACAATTCATCGACAGAAACTTGTACCGATAACTTGTAAATATCTTCAACTTTAAGGTTGTTTGATGTGGCTAGAGGACCAAGGCTGTTGTAACATGATTGAGGATACAATGTAATGTCACAAACAGCCTTAATAGCTGCTGAAAAAGAATTGCTCTGAGTGTGTGAATTTTCATTGTTTTTGTTTGTTGTTATTCCAACAATAGCAGCTACAACACAACCAACAAATACTATGGAGGATATTGCAATAATAGTGATCCTCTTGATTGATTTTTTTCTAGCAGCTACACTTTCTTGATTATTTACATCAAGATAATCCATCTTTTTTATAAGTACTTTTTTTTTTTTGTTTTTCTTTGTTGGGAATAGGAAAGTAAGGTGTTTATATAGGATTAGTTATTGTAATTTACGTGCAAGGCATAACAATTAGGGAATTAAGGTAATATATGGAGAAGAGGCTATTAAAACAAAGGTGCTAGTCATTTTTATTTATTTTTGGTGATGGACCAGTTCAGTTCTATGAATGTTTAGGGGGCGGGGGGTTTGTAATAATATGACTATAAAACCAACAAGGGTTGTGGACTTGTGGTGGCTTCATTTATAATCAGAGTCTCGGGTTTGAGTCCCCTGAGTACAAAGTTATCTTTATTAGGGGAGGGCTTTAGGCTAATATGAAACTTTCTAGCGCGAATTGAGATTTAAGTCGAATTCTAATGTGAATATCGAACACTGAATGGGTAGTTAAAAAATAAAATAAAATAGGACTATAAAGAAAGCAAGGAGACTATTTGCTGGGGGAGGGAGGAAGGGAGGGGGTGTTTAACTGAAAATGGCTTTAAAAAATGCAAAGGGAAGGACTTAGCGCGATTAAACTTACAAGCTGATCAAATTAATTTATATATATATATATATTTATTTTTCTACCGTTTAAGTGCTTATACAACAATTATGTATAAGTGTAAGCCATGATCAAAACTTTTATATCTGTTGCAGTCTTTGAAATATTGTTCCTAAAATTTGCTCTTAACCATTTACTTATCTCTATATTCTATTTTTGTCATTTATCTTCCTTTCTTTTTGTGTGTGTAAAATTACTTTTATATTTAAAAAATTTCACGTGAATACCTCTAAAGATATATTTTCATTCATTTTAACATTAAAAAAAATTTAATTATCAACATATTTATACCAACATATTAATTCTTTATTATCATTAACACTTTCATTCAAACACTCATAGTTATTTATTTTTTAAAACTAAATATAGCACATAAAACTATTATTCAATAATGGATGTTTGTCAGTTATTTTTAGTCAGCTAACTCAATTGGACTCTCAAGTATAAAAATTAAAATATTATGCAAGGGGAAAAAGAAAAGTTTAGGAAAATATAGTTGTATATTTTCAATCATATATTATAACAACTTAGTAGTAGAGATGACCGTGTTGCCGTGTTGTGGTTTGCCATAAATATTACTAATTAGCAACATATACTATTTCAATTAGATCTTAAAATTTGACCTAATCCAACAATAGTTTATAGAATTAAAAAATTTGTTAGAATCAAGTTTTACTTGTCACTTATGTGAATTTCTTTAAAATTGTAATTTACAAGATTACTATATATTTTTATACTCGTTATTATTCTTTAATATATCTTATAAGTAATATATTTCGCTTTAATTAATTAGGTTACGAATTAAGTTAAATAGCTGCAGCCAAAGATAGTGCGATGGCACTTACACTATTTATCTGTTGCGCGTATCCAACTATGTAGAATCTTCGTTTGAGGAATAATTCTCTACAGAATTTGTTTTAATTAGTCCAAAGATTTATATGGCTAAGCAAATGAACACTACAATTAACAAAGAACTTAACGATATTTATATTCAGAGTTATTGAAGTCTTTAACGATATTTATATAAAGTACTGACTAGAAATGTTCATATTTATTACTATTATTATTATCAAATATCATATAACGGTAATTATACTATTATCAGTAAATAATTATTGTATTTTTTTTTTAATTTATTGTAATGGAAACAACACAAATAAGTCCAAAGAATGTTACTAAAATATTAGTTTGACACAACAATATAATCTAGTTGCATCATGTAATTTACATAGAACTTTTGAAATTAGGGAAAACTATAAAATATTGCCGTCCATCAAATAATAGTCAGTAAATATATATATTATATGAAGAAAATGCATAACTTTTATTTTAAATGTAAAATAATATATATTTAACTAGTAAATGTAATTATTACGCGTTGATTACTAGCATGAAAAGTTTCGAACTTTTGAGAGTCAAATAGGGTGGAATATTGTTGTCTTTTCCTTCTTGCGATGAATCATGCTTACAAGTTACAAGTGTTCTCGAATATTAGGTAAATAACTAATTAAAGTATAAAAGGACCAATAAAAAACAGAAAAAAAAAAGAGACCAAATCTCTGGAAGAACAAAGAAAAACTATTAAGTTACTATGTTGAATTTTTCCATTTGCAATTTGATTAATTATATTTACTAAATTTTCAAGAAATTTCTAATCCCCATTCTAATTTGTTTAATGTGACTATCCACTTAATGAGGATAAAGTACTTGACCAAATTTTAGGAATTTAATTTAAGATTCGTTAATTTGATAGAGCAAACATCACATAAGTTTATAATTTTCGTAACCTGATGAATTCAAAATTTTAAGAACTTACTTAAGTTTGATAATTTAAGATGATGTCAAACATTATAAATTTTACAAATCAAAATTCAACTGTAAAGAAAACATCATGTTTATCGGCAAAACCCAAACCATTTAAATATAAGTAAGAGACATAATTAGTACATATATTAAATATATTCGAAAGTGATTGCTTGTTTAACAAAGATTTTAGAATGTTTGACTTTAACAATTAATTTATTTTTAATTAGCAGTTTTATAAGCTATAACAATAACTAGTTGCTATCTAGTTAGTTTTGTAAAAACTAACAATAACGACTTTTTTCGAGTTTGAGAAAATGTCTAAGGTAGTTCGGGTATATATATATATATATATATATATATATATATATATATATATATATATATATAGTTACGGAGTTCGTGTCAGCATGGACACAATATATATTTATTTATTTATTATTTTAATTTATGTGATATATACGAAATTTAAAGTCAATTAATTTTTAAATATGTTTTTAAATATTTTATGATGTTAATTATTATTATATATATTACGTTTTACGTAATTCTCACGTGATATGTGTTATTCTTTTTGTTCCAATTTAAGTGACACACATGAATTTGAGAGTCAAATAAATTTTTTTATGTTCATATTTTTAAATATTTTAAGTTGCTAATTATTGTGATTTTGTAGTATTTTTCAAATTTAATTTTACATAATATATATTACTCCATTTGTCTTGATTTATTATGTAATACAAATGAAATGTCAAAAGTCAATTAATTTTTTTTATAAATTCTTTTTAATATGTAACTTATAATTATTGTAATTTATAATACATTTTATGTATTTTACATAATATATATTCCTCTTTTACCCCAATTTATGTGATAAAGTTGAAGTTTTGATGATTAGCGATTCTTTTTTAAAAATATTTTAAATTATCAATTATTATAATTTATAATATTTTATCATCTAATTTTCTATCTATATAAAGCAACAAACAAGAACATTTTCATATTATCTTGACATAAAAACATGCATGTTGATAAATAGTATAGTAAAGTAATCGAAGAATAGAATAAATGTATAAAATTGTTAAACTATCCAAATATAGTGTGATTCCACTTGTTGCATCCGCATGTGAAAATTAAATTATCCGGAGTGAAAATAACACATGTTTAAATATTTAGAATTTAAAAGAAACTGTGGATATCATCAAAAATTCGAAGCTTAAAAAGAATTTGTTCAGAAATTTCACTATTCTTATTATACAATTTTACATCTCTGCAACTAATTCCAGTTGAACACTATTCTTACTTCTTAGAAGCAAATAGCGAAGGCCTTAAAAAGGTCTTTTTTTTTTATTTGGCTTCATTCACCTACTAAAAGTAACGGATCCTGTTTCCCTCCATTACTCCTTGTCTATGTTTTATCAATTGGATGTCTAAATGAGAGACATTCGTTTTATTTAAAATTTAAACATTAAAAGTATATTATATTAATAAATATCATAATTATTGTTAAGTCAATTAATTTTTTTAAAAATACTTTCTAAATTTGATAAGAATTAATATATTTCATACAATATTTAATATTTATTAATAAAAATTAATTTCATCTTATATTTTTATATTTAAATATAAAATCATCTGATATTTGAGTGAGAAACAAATAAACAATTTTTTATACCAATAAACTTTGTTGTTGAACCTAGGTTGAGAAACAAAACAAAAGAGCGAAGAATTATCATTGTTAAAAAAAAAACATAAAATAAAAGAAACACGAAATAAACACGTGAGAAATACCAAAAATATCTAAGGAGAAAATGTGGCTATTGTGTTAGAAGGAGGGATATATATATATATATATATATATATATATATATATATATATATATATATATATATATATATATATATATATATATATATATATTATTATTTTTTTTTTTAAAAAAAATCTTAAATCTTTTCTTTTGTGAAATAAAAGAAAGCATTTTAAAAAATGGATATGTTTTTGAAGATTATTATTTACTAGTATATTAAATTGAAACATTCATGTTCTACAATTTTAATTTTTAATATAAATATAAGATGAAATTAATGATATATTTATCAAATTTTGTATGAAATATATTAGGGATAATCGTATATAATAGCAAATTAATAACCTAAAATAAATAGAGTAGCTAGGTTTTGATTTAATTGTGCTCCATAGCAAACGTTTGCAAAAAATTGCCAGGCGCCTCTCTCCCAATATCTCGCTCGCCACTCTCCTCCATCTCTCCCTCGCTTCCTCACTTTTTATACAAACACAAGTGTATAAAAATTGTTTCGAATTGTATAAAGCAGAGGAAATTGTATAAATACATATATTTTTGTTCACCTCTCTCCCCTCTTCCAGATCTCGCTCGCCACTCTCCCAAATCTCGCTCGCCACCCTCGCCTTTCTCACTTATACAAACAGAAACGAAATGTATAAATTGCGTTTCTGTTTGTATAAAGCGTGAGAAAATTGTATATACACATGCAAGTACATATATTTTCGTCCTATACACTTATAATTATACAATAAAAATACTCCCCTGCCTGATTTCTTTTGCCTTTCTCTCTTTCTCGTTTTATACAAATTTCAAATTGTATCTAATTTCTCTCTTTCTCGTTTTATACAATTGGATTCAATTGTATATTCCCTGCCAAGTCTCTTTTGTCTTTCTCTCTTTCTCATTTTATACAAATTCAACTTGTATATAATCGTTCTATACACTTATAATCATACAATTCGTTTTATACACTTCGTTTTTATACAAGTCTCTGCCCAAGTGTCTTTCTCTTTCTCGTTTTATACACTTCGTTTTATACAATTCGCTTCAACTGTATATGTTTAGCGAATTATACAGTTTCTATGTTTGCTATGAAGCGCAATTATGCAAACTTTTCTATAGCATACAAATATGAATTTTTTATTTGCTATATGTGAAAGTTGCTCAATATATTATAATTCTAATCAAATTTGGAGAAAATTTTAAATTTCAATTAGACACATATTTCTCATCTACCCATGGACTTGAGGAAACGGAGAGAGGGACAACGGAGCGGAGCTAATATACCCTACCCCCCAAGTATCAACAATATAATGGGTACGTTTAATTTGTGGCCTCCCGTTTAAATTTTCAAATAAAGGACATGTGAATAACGTGTGACTTGCCATTTTTTTTTTCCATCTTCAATAATGCAAAGCTAATATACCCTACCCCAAAAAACAGAAGAAATAATAAATGTGTGAAAAGATACAAAAGCAAAATATCAGTACAATTTGTGTGTATAAAAATAAAGCTGTAGTACTATTGTTGATAACTAAAGCAGGTACCATTTCTCTCTTTCTTCCTTATCTTGTGTTTGCTAAGGCCTTGTGCATTGCTTTGTTTACTTGTTTTTGTTAAATCAAACATTAATTGGTTTAATTTTTCTGCAGGGATCGAAAATGCAGAAGCATAATGTAACTAATGTTTATAACCTGTTCAACATTATCTTGTTGATACTTGTTGGGTTACCATTGAGCTCGTTATCGAAGCGTGACAATGATTATTCGGAGAAATATGCAGTGATATTTGACGCTGGAAGCACTGGTAGCAGAGTTCATGTTTTCCGTTTTAACTCAAATTTGGATCTCATCAATATCGGCAATGATCTTGAATTCTTCTTGGCGGTACCTACTTAATACAACACTACTACACTTTTAGCTATAGTACGCCTTTCAATTTGTCTGTTTTATTATGACTTCACATGAAGAAATAATTAAAAAAGACGACTTCGAGGGTGTGTTTGGTATAAAGGACAATGTTTTCCATATTTTCCTTGAAAAACAAGTAGAAATTTAATTTATTTTCTAATATTTGGTTGGAGAGTAGAAAATATTTTAATGTTTGATTTTTGAGTAAAAAAATTATTTTGTACTCTGATTTATAAAAAAAAATCAAACTTAATTCTTTTTTCGTGGTGAGGGTGGAGGGGAGGGGGGTGGGGTTTCGAGGGTAAGAGTGAAAAAATTAAAATTTAAAGTTGATTTTTTAAAAAAAAACAATCTTATTTTTATTTTTTTGGGGAAGGGGGGGAGGACTGGAGGCTGGTAGGGGGCTAGTGGCGGGGGTGGGGTGGGGTCTGGTCGAGCATAAGAGTGAAAAAATAAAAATAAAAATATTAAAATGTTTTTGGAAAAATGAACAATTTTTTTATGGATAGGGCGTGGTTGGGTGGATGGGGGGCTAGTAGGGGGTGGGTTGGGGGCTGGAGGGTGGCGTGGAGGTTGAAAGAGAATTTTAAAAAATGTTTTCTTTAAGTTGAAAGAAAGTAATTTTTCTTAAATTTGTGGAAAATAAGTTGATTTGAAAAACATTTTTCAAATATTTTACCCAATCAAACATGAGAAAATTAAAAATATTTTTCGAAAAATGTTTTTCTCCATACCAAACACACCTTGAATGTTGTAGACTTGCAGTCATAGGTTTGTCGTGCTATTATGAGAAATAGACATTTTTCTTAAACCCTAAGATAACCCATAGCCGCTATAACCTTTGCCCCAGTCTCTTCACTTCGAGTGAGCACTGAGTAAACCTCCACTGTGGAACCTCTGTCTCAACCTATCCCCTTTGGGTAAACACTTTATAGTGAGCAATTTGTACGCACGGGGTAAACTCCTATTGTGTATAGTTTGCAAATTTACGGGGATGTAAATGCACTAGACAAGACCTATACAACACAGTCGACTCAGGCATGGAAGGAGAATCGATTCTGAGTCATACATATGGATAACCACCCTCCAAATCAACTGACGGGACAAATAAACCTTTTTAATAAAACAAATTAAATAGGAAATATAATAAACAAATCGAATAGAATGAACTAGTAGTAATTTTGCACTGTTATTTACCAAGGATCTAGTTATAAGTGACTTTTTTTTTTTTTTTTTTTTTTACCTTTGCAGATAAAACCAGGTCTGAGTTCATATGCAGATGATCCAAAGGCAGCTGCAAATTCACTAAGGCCCCTTCTTGAGAAAGCTGAAGCTGTTATTCCTAAGAATTTACAGTCTCAAACCCCTATTAAAGTTGGGGTCAGTTAATAATTAACTATTTATATCACTCTTAATTCTGATTAAGATTCATAATTATATTAGTCCATAATCCATATGATTGAGGAAAAAAATTACTATTACTATTAATTAACATTATTGTTGGGTTAATTTTAATTGATACAGGCAACTGCGGGGCTGAGGTTATTAAAGGGTGATTCATCTGAAAAGATTCTGCAAGCAGTACATTTTTTTTATCCCTACTTACTTTCACTAATTGGAAAATTAATCTTAATTATTGTATTATTTGATAATCCTTCATAGTACAAATTAATCTCACTTGTTTAATTATTGTTTTTTCTTATTATAATTCCTTGATTAAGGTAAGAGATATGCTGAAAAATGAAACTACTCTGAGTTACAAGGATGAATGGGTCTCTGTTCTCGAAGGAACTCTAGAAGGTTCTTATTTTTGGGTAAGTTTAATCATCAAACGTTCTTAATTAACCTGACAAAACAATAGTTTTGTGATTTTATTGTTATAATTTGGTAAATTATATTTGGTGTTTATATCTCGAAATAAAGCAGTTAAAAAGCCTTTTTTAGGAATTAAAAATAAAAATTGGGCTGGGGAGTCCAACTTCATCAATAACGTGCAAATTTAGATAGCCAAACAACTAAAGATAATGTTATAAAACATGATTAGACTTATAGATTGACATTCAATTTTTTTCACATTTTTTTAAACACTTGAAGCAATTATACTAATTATTTTATATCGAAAAATCACTTGGGAAAGCTAAGTGTTTCTTTTATTACAAAAAAAAAAAAAGTTTTAGTCAATTAGGTACAATAATATAAAAAGTTGAAATCATACCTCGTATTTAGAAAACAAGGTTGATCTAGTTAGTTTGAACATATAATCTCTTAAATAGGATCATAAATTTGATGCTTTCTTGACTGAGTTTGTTGTACGAGACTTGTCTAATGCAATTTACTTCTTGACTATGATTTTCAATTATTATACTTTAGTAAAATTTATCGTAAATGTAACGGAAGGATAGCGGCTGTGCATTTGCATTAACTATTAAAATTAGAATGACTTTGTTTTTCTTCTTTAAAAAAATGCAGGTTGCTTTGAACTATTTGTATGGGAAATTGGGCAAAAATTACCCAGACACCATTGCTACAATTGATCTTGGAGGTGGATCAGTTCAAATTGCTTATGCTGTCTCAAAACAAAGTGCTATAAATGCTCCAAAGTTACCAAATGGAGACGCTTATGTCCAACAAAAAACACTTCTTGGAACTAATTATTACCTCTATGTTCACAGGTTTCATTTCTATTATTATATATTTATTTTATAGTACATTCATGTTTTCTCTAATCAGTAAATTTATTTAATTTCTCAAAATCATAATTAATTAACAACTTTATTGTTGTCTTCATTTATATAGTTTTCTAAATTATGGAATATTAGCAGCTCGAGCTGATATTTTGAAGGCTTCTAAAAATTACACTAGTCCATGCATCGTGGAAGGGCACAATGGTACTTTCCTTTAACGAATACTTGAGCTGATATAAAGTGTTATTATCCCTTTTTTTACCGTCCCTTAGGAACTCCCACCCCTATTTCTATGTTGGTGACTCAAACTCGCAACCTTCGGGTTATAAGTGAGGAATGTTTATCATCTGAGCAATTCCCTCTTGTCTGCTATTATCCCTTAATAAAATAGTTACAATTTTTTTTTCCTTGAAGGGTACTACACATATAATGGAGTAGCTTATAAAGCTGCATCACTAAAACAAGGTCCAAATATTAGGAGATGTAAAGCAATAATTAAAAAATTGCTTCAGCTTGATGCACCTTGCAATCACAAAACTTGTTCATTTGCTGGGATTTGGAATGGTGGAGGTGGAGCTGGAACAAAAAATCTCTATATCTCTTCATTTTTCTATGATTATGCATCTACAGTAAGTACATCATATTATAAAAATGAAATAAGTATATATATATATTCATGATTTGATTAATATTTTAATTAATGTAGGTTGGTATAGTGGATCCAAAAAAGGCCTCTGGTATAACTCAGCCGATACAATACTATAAAGCCGCGATGCTGGCTTGTAAGACTAAGAAGCAAAACATGAAATCAGTATTTCCTAACGTTAACGATGAGGACATACCCTTTATCTGCATGGATTTATTATATGAATACACATTGCTGGTAAATGGATTTGGTAAGTTTATTTAATTTCTCATTTTTAGCTAATATTCATTAATTATACTTGAAATTTATTGTTTTGTTATCATACATTTTAATTAATTAATGAATAAAACAGGTATTGATTCAATGAGAAAGATTACAGTGGTGCATCAAGTTAATTACAAAAATCACCTTGTTGGGGCTGCATGGCCATTAGGCTCTGCTATTGATGCTGTCTCATCCACTACATCAGAAAATATGATTTCATATGTTGGGAGGATAAGTTATTAGTGTTAATTTCATGTTTATTTAAGGACTTTTGTTAATTTGTTCTCATGTTGTTAAAATTGGGAGAATTTAGTGTTTCTATTGATTCTCCTCATTTGGTACTTCAATAATAAATGGTGTTTTCTTTTTAATTTTCAACTTCAAAATTGAGATTTTGTTTAAGCAATCTTAAAGAGATTATCAAAATCAAGATTTGATTATTAATATATAAAGCAGTAAGTTAAGTATTTTTCTCAATTATTTCTTGTTGTATGTAATATAATTATTTAATTTTCATATGATTTAATTAATATAAAAATAGTTTGCTCACATTTTTATCTTTATATTATATATTATTTAAAGGAGAAAAAAAGGACAAAAATAGAGAAAGGAACTAATAAAAAAGAAGAAGAAGAAGACAAACTAATGAAAAAAGGAGAAATAAATTAAAAGAAAAAAAATAGGAAAAACAAAGCAAATAAAAAAAAATAGAAAAGAAAAGAAAAGAAAAAAAGGACAAATCAGATGACACAAAAGGACAAATCAGTTGGCAATTTCGAACAAAAGAAAATGTCTAGATGTTTCGTGCAAATTTTGGGTTTTGTGGGTATTTTTAGGCAATTAATTTATAGATGCACAATATCGAATAAATAATTGAAAATATTACATAAATTGATATATTTTAATAAATAATTATTGATTTTAGTAATTTTTTTATTTATTTTCATTTATAGCGATATTATGTTAAATATGCAATATGAATTAAAAGTGAATTATGTATGCAATATATATGAATTATAATTGTTTTTTGAAATATATTATGTTTGTTTGGTAAAAATTTGACACATTATATTATAAATGTATTAAAATGTGTGATAAATGTATTATCCATCATTAAAATTTGTATTATATGTGAATAATAATTATTATTTATAATATGTATTAAACTTGTATTATAAATGAATGAAAACTAATCAAGTAAAAAAATATTATTGCTATAAATGGTAACCATCAAATTCAGCCGCAGCCATTAGCCACCTTTACTAGGATAAACAACGTTCCAACTAAGAAACACCATATCAGGACACCAAAATTACCATAGAGGCAATCACATGCTTCGAGTTGCAATGAATAAGGTGACAGAACACTATAACTGTTCTTTCTCAACTATAAACTATGCCTCAATTAACACCAAACATTCGATACTATCAAGGAAAAAAGCACAACTTTGGGAAAACAGAGCAGCCATGTTTTGCAGCGGGTGTTAAAGGTACAAGCCATATTTCAGTATTGTACCAATTTGTGTGTTTGGGTTTTCAAAAGTTTGTAAGAGTGTAAAGGGAGTAAAGAAACGATGGATTACATACGTGGGACAACAAAATCAAAGACAAGTGTCAAGAGAAGACTCTGAAAACAGAGGAGACTCTTTGGAGTTTTTGTGTGTAATCTTCTCTTGTTTAATTGTTTACTTCTTTTGTATGACGTATAAGAAACGAAACGAAAGAGGGTCGGTGAGGGGTGGATGGGTGGAAGGTGGTGGGAAGGAGTCAGAGCAACTACCAAAGATTGGAACTGCTGAATTTTCTAACCATATATTATAAACAATATTATATTTTGATTGTATTGTGATTCTTGGAAAAGCAGGAAAAATAATCCTCCGTGGTCAAAATATTGTCTAATTTTCCTTATCGTAATTGGTTCGATTTTTTTAGTATTAGTATATTAAGAAAGATTGAAATTAAGTTAACATTTTTCCAATGATTTTAAATATAAAATTTAATTTTAAAATATTGAATTAGTTTTATATTATTTAACTTTAAAATGATTAAATTTTTTTAAAAATGAAAATGTAATAACTAATTTAAAATGGGGTATTACTCATACTTGATTCTGATTTAAGGTGATACATTTCACTTTTAGAAATTTAAATATCGTTGAAATCCTATATAAAAAAAAGCGTTCTTTCTATCCAACTAAATATATCGATATGCAAGAGTATGCATTTATCTACGTTGTATTATAATTCTTCAACATTTTATATTAGAGTACTTTATTAAATAAAAAATAAAAATCCTACCAATCTGTTGGGTGTGTTTTTTATATCCCTTTTGAAAGTAAGTTCTAGCTTTTAATTGTTTTTTTAGTAAAATAAATGTAATTTGAGGGTGACATATACCATAATTGCCAAATAGGATTTTACCATTTGTAAGGTTAAAAAAGGATATTGTTTGAATTAGTAAATTTTGACTTTGGTGTTTATTAGCAATTAATATAAATTTCCTTCTATCTAATGAGTATAATGTTAAAGTAAAAATATACTTTGTCTTTTTTCATCTTTAAGAGACGGTTTTCTTTGTTAGATTGATTTCCCAAATCAGAAGCAATTATAATCACCCAAACCTCATATTAACCTTAAATTTATAAATTTTTATGTGGACTAAAATTGTTTTTAAAAAAGTAAGAAATCCAACAACTTTTAAATATAAATTTATCTAACGTGGCATGATAACATATACAAAAGAAGGATACAAGATCCATTGTAAGGTGTATTTAACTTTATTAATGAGAATCTTTTCTATTCATAAGAAGCTAATTTTTTGTTTTTATTTTAACGAGGTTGTTAAATTTTGAAATGATATTATTTTATTTTTAAGGGAGCTAGTTAAATTTTGAAATGTGCATCTTTATGTTTACAAAAATTCTGCCCATAATTTGATTCTATTTAATTGATATTTTCATTAGTTTCTGTTTTTTGTTTTTCTTGGAGAAAATAAATGAACTACATTAAAACTCCAATACTCTAATTAGATAAATTAAAGGGTACGACTATTATTATTGTAGGTCAATAAGCTAAGTATTAATAGAATGTGCACCTTTGAACTACACAATTATAAAAATAAAGAAAATCGTAATATTTCGTTATTTTAAACAAATGACTGTTAGCATTGTTAGTACACTTGCATACCCTTGTATTTATTTTTTTGTAACTTTACGATTATAATTGAATGGTATATTTCTTTATTCTAAATAGTTATAAACATAGTATATAATATATAGTAATATATATATATAATATTTAAAGAGAGTGGCATATTTGATTTAATTTTCATTATGATAGTTGACTAAGCTTTTGTGGAATTAGAGCACGATTTAAAAATATGAATACGATAACTAAAAAGTTTATTTGACTGACTTTATAGAAATAGCGACCTCTCAACCCCTTTAAGAAGCTAAGATTAATAAGATGATTCAATTTAAATCAATATTAAAGTTAAAAAAAGATGTAGCCTATATCATCAATTATTCTCATTAAACAAAAATAAAACAATTTATCATTAAGGCTTATCGAATTTGTTGAACATGAATTCTTATAATGGATGTTAGATTCAAAATTCTTTATGTGATTCAAGATCGTTACTAGAAATACCTAGTGTGATTTACTTCTCATATGCAGTTGGCATGCTATTTTTCACTAGATGAAATTTACTTATACACACCGAATATATGGAGTCAGCAGCCTAAAGGGTACAAAATATTAACAAAATCCAAAACGGTATAATAAATTTTATATAACCAAAACGGCAAAATCGCCTGCATCAGGAGCGATTTACTCCACCGGAAAAAGAAAAATCGTGCCGACAAGCAGGCGAAATTTTTTTTGTAAATCCTGCCAAGGCAGCGATTTTAAAGAATTTTTTTTTTTTTTTTTTTTAAAAAAAATTATTTAAATTTTGTTAAATATTATATATTTTTAAATTTTATTTTATTGTTTGCTTCTTTTTTTTAAATAAAAAGTTTAAATAAAAAATAATTATTTTTTAAATCAAATCTTTGACAAAAGCGATTTAATTAATTTTTTATTTATTTTAAATCAAATCGAAAAAAAAAAATATTTTAAATCGTTGCCTTGGAGCGATTTGATTTTTTAAAAAAAATTTAATTAATTAAAGCAGCTATTTTATTTAAAAAAGAAAAAAAATGTTTTAAACTTTTTTTTAAAAAAAAAAAGCAAAAAAAAAAATAAATTTAAACAAGTCGCTGCTGAGGCAGCGACATTTAACAAAATTATAAAAAAAGTTTTTTAAAGTGCTGACTGAGGCAGCGACTTGTTTATATTTTTTATTTTTTTTGCTTCTTTTTTTAAAAAAAAAGTTTAAAACAACAATTTTTTTAAAAAATAAATAAGCTACCTTTAATAATTTATATTTTTAAAAAAATCAAATTGCTGCCAAGGCAACGATTTAAAATCAATTTTTTTTTTCGTTTGATTTTAAAAATAAATAAAAAATTTAATTAAAAATCGCGTGCACTTGGCAAAGATTGTTTTAAAAATATTATATTTTTTTATTTAAACTTTTGTTTTAAAAAAAAGAAGCAAAAAATAAAAATGAAATTTAAAATTAAATAATTTAAACAAAATTTAATAAAATTTTAAAAAATAAAATAAAAATTGGGAAAATGGCTTTTTGCTTTTTCCGGTGGGAAAAGCGATTTTGCTTTTTCCGGTGGAGTTAAATCGCGGCTTGATGCAGCATTTTTGCCGTTTTGGTTAATATAAAATTATATACCGTTTTGGAATTTTTGTTAATATTTTATACCCTTTAGGCTCGGACTCCGATATATGAACGTGATATAATAATCCGGGGGATTTTCTTTGTTTTTTTTTCTTGCCAAAATTATCATATCAGGGGAAATTTCATCAGCTTTTTCTAGCAAAAATCCAATTACATAAACTTTTCTACTCGAGTATTACTTAGATAATACTTAAGACAAAAAGAAAAAAGTAGCGTATTTTTTTGAGATCAATACATGTTAGGAATAGTTTATTTTTCGTTTACTAAGGAAATTTGACTATACAAGTTATTTGATATAGTTGTAATCTTTAACGAAGATAGTAGGCATTGAGTAAAAAATTCATTACTCGAGTTAAATAATACATATTATTATCCTGGTTAAGTCATAATATTAATGATATTATATTGTAGTGATAAATAATAATTAATACAAATTAGTGATAAACATTATACGAAATATATAGTTTGTGTATCATTTGATTGGGTTAAATATTGGTTCGAATGAATTTTTATAAATCATTCGTAAAAATTAATTGATGTTCACTTTACTCATTATAAAAAAAATACAATTATGTTTAATTATAGACCCTCGAGGCATTGACTTCAAAACCTTTCCAACAAGATGAGAAACTATACTAATCAAAGTTCCCTCCGTTTCAAAAAGGATGATCTATTTGACTTGGAAGAGTTAATTAAAAAAAAAGACTTTTAATTTTGTGGTTCTAGATTTAAAGTTATGTCAAATGTAGCCAAAATGTCCTTTATCTTTGATCTTAAATATGCCACGTGAAAATTTAAGTTAATGTTGGCTAAAAAGGAAATGGATCATTCTTTTTTAAACAAACATAAAAGTAATAGAACATTCTTTTTGAAACGGAAGAGTATTAATTAATTATTTGTTGAGTAGCAAGAGACTTTTATCATAGTATTTGAGTTTAGTTTACCCTTCTAGCCAGAATTAATACCCCTAATATTCTTTCACTGTCCCACTAGTGATAAAACTTATAAGTATAATGAGTTAGCTTGTTTAGGTGATGAAGCTTCTATTAGAATATGATATGAAATAAATAAAATCAGTTGACTCGTAAACAAATATTATCTTGTTACAACATGTGTGTGATCATATCAAATATTTAATGAGTTTAATTTATGTACTTAATGTTAATATTTCTACAATACATCTTGTAAGGTGACTGGTAAAACAAATTAAAAGCTATTCTTTATGTGTGAAGTTAATTGTAAAGTTTTCTAACTTCTATTAATCAATACCATTTTTCTTAATCTTTTTTCTGTCTATTATACTATTTTAAAATGTCAATAATATTTATTTAATTTAAAAAATAATAAATAATTTACTATTTATATCATATTTTATTTTAAAATTAAGATATTATCATTTTTCAATGTTTAAATGATTTTATATTTGATGAGCTATTTCCTATCATTTACAACTTCTTAATTTCTGTATCAACTCAATAATGAAACCACCTTTATTCGACAAAACGATTAATAACTAAAATTAGAAGCAATAAATCGAACTGATGAAGGCACAAACGACATAGAATTGGACCAAGTAAAATTTGAGTCTTTTTTTGCTCTTTCTTTGGTTATAAATAAAAAAAAAATATACAAACGCACTTATCAAATATATTAGGAAACTTAAATAAATATACTATAATAAAAATATTT